>OX456527.1:12211826-12776826 GCA_949748255.1 Eustalomyia histrio
GCGGGGAGTTTATTCCACATACGGCTTGTACGACTGATAAACAAATTTTCTCTGTAATGCGATGTGCGGTCAACGGGACAATCGACTACAAACGGATGTGCTCTAGTAGATGAGCGAGTAACTCGATACACTGATTATAGCGACCCTCTAACTTTTCGATACCATTTTTGTATTACGATTTGTCCTTTGCTTCAAAATAGGCCTCAGTTTCGGAGATCACCTCTTCATTCGACGAAAATTTCTTCCAAGCGAGCATTCTTTTGAGACATGACAACAGGAAATAGTCTCTGGGGGCCAGATCTGAAGAATACGGTAGATGCGAAAGCAATTAAAAGCCCAATTCATGGATGTTCGCCTTCGTTTTCACAGACTTGTTTTTGCTCAAAAGTGAGCTCGCGCGGCACCCACTTTGCACAGCGCTTTCTCATAACCATATATTCGTGAATGATATGATGTACACGTTCAGTTGATACCTTTAGAGCACCTGCTATTTCATTCAATTTCAATTAACGGTCATTCGAAATCAATTTGTGAATTTTTTTGATTTTTTCGTTCGTAACAACCTCTATTGGGCGTCCGCTGCGTTCACCGTCTTCGGTGATTTTCCTGGGGCAGTGTCCGGAAACTCGTCATTAAGCCAAGTATTTTTGTTTTCCCTTCAAAAAGCAATATTTTATCAACACGCGAAATTCTTTCTTATCCATTTTTTTCACAATAACAAAAGTTTCTTCACTCAAAATGCTATAATTCACAAACTAATGATCCGACAGCTGTCATACACGTGTCTTTTGAAGGTAAGGGCTTACTAAAAATCATATCGATTTAAGTCTAGTAGAGCCGTCTATGTATCAGGCCGGGGATTTCTCAATTTTAAATATTTTTAGTATACACTTTATACTTTAATATCTTTAATATGATACAAATTTTTGTATATTTAGTCTAACGACGAGTTTCCAAGTTTGCGCAGGCAAATTTGGCAGTTTTGCCAAACCTTTATATACTTTATTTTTCTATATCTAAATACAACAAATCACCTAGAAATGAGAGAATGTAAAAGACAATATAAAACAGGATCCCCTGAAGGTAGACTTACGGTTCACCTCCGGCTAAGTCGAGGAAGAGCGAACGCACGGCGTGTTTCCAACCCTTCCATGGCAGTTACAGTTTATCCGAAAGAATGCTCGAAGTACATGACCTGCGTACGGTACACACCTTATGGATCTTCGAAGGAGCTGACCTACGCACTGCACACACTCTAAGCATCTTCGCAGAAGGTGACCAACGCCCAGCGCAAACTCAAAGTGTCTTTGCATGAGGTGATCAATGTCCAGCACATATTTAAGAATGTTCGTAGAAGTTGACCTGCATTTTGCACTCACTCAAATGATTTTCGTAGAAGGTGACCGACTGTATTTTATTTAAAAAGTAATACGTAGTGTGTTTTTAAATTAAGAATCAATTAAAATTCATAGAAATATATTTTTTAACTACTTGATTCAGTCATTCAAAAAACAAACTTTAAAAATATACAGATAAGAGTTGATATTTTCTGTTAAATGTAAAATTTTATGTTTTCTGTTTCTAAAAATAGAAATTCATATAATTCCTTTTTGTTTTTTTTTTACCAAAATAGTTTGTTTTTATACATATATAATTATATAATTACAAGAAATTATTCAAATATAGATACACACATAGAAAATAAAAATATATACATCCGTGTGTGTTGTGTTTTGTAAAATTACATACAAATAAATAAATATTTAAATTTGAAAAGCATACCAGTTAAAAATTGTCAGTAAAAATTTATGATTATCTTAAACGACTTTCGATTGCTTTTACTACTTTTGTCGATTATTAAACAATGATTAAAAATAAACAACAAAATGGGCTGAATAAAATCAAAAATCAGTGGTCCTCTTTTTATTGTAGTTTTGATTAATTTAATATGTATTTTAAGTTGTTATTAACAAAATAATATTGTGAGTGTAGGAATAATGTTCACAGCAATTAACCCACAAAAGGGACACTAAAGTATCTTCGATGTATTAGGAGATTGTCCACGCACTCAAAAGTTGTCTGCAGAACTTCTGTAACCACATCGAAGGATATCCACAGGACCTCAAAGAATATTCGTAGCATTTCGAAGGACCCCTAAGGATATTTACAGTACAGTTAGTAGGCAAATTAGTAAACCGGTTTCAATCTCACTTTACAATTTTTGTATTGATTTTTAGTAAAAAATTATTATTTGGTACATTTTTTTGCTATTTACATTTTATAAATTACAAAGATTTTACAGAACATTCACAAATTATTGTTGCTAACTTCAGAAATAATTTTACGTATCTTTGAAAACCGATTTTCTAAAATTAGCAAAAAAAAAATTACTTATTTTAAAAAAGTGGATATTGAAGGAAATACATAAAATTGCATTAAAATGTTAGGAAAGTTGAAAAAAGGGATCGAAAGTGAAGACACTTTTCACAACCGACTCATATCCAAAAATAGGACATCCACTTAGAATAACACCAAACACTTTTTAGTTCTAAAAATCAGACCTTAAAACAATTAAATTTCAACTTATAATCCAAAAAATTTACTAAAAATATTTTTCAAAATAAAAATTAACAAATTAAAACAAAATAATAAATTCGTTTATGTTGTTACCATTTTTTAAGCCTTTGATTTTTTTAATTTTGAAAAAAAAAGAAATAAAATAATGTTTTTCGTTAAAAAAAATATAAATTTTTATATTCGATTTCGTCAGGCAATATCAAAAGAAATTAGCAGCTCTAAACTGTAACAAGTGTATCAAAAAACAATTGAATTAATTTGTGCATTTTAATAAATTTGTTTTATTAATTAAACTTTTGTTATATATTACAATATTCATTGAGTGAACAGTAAATTTACTTAAATTAAGTAGCGCTTACTAATTTTCATACTAACTTGATTCTACTAATATTAATAATATTTATTTATTTTTTTTTTTTGCTGATTTTAACAAACCGATTCTAAGTTCCACTTTACAAAAAGTTTACTACTAATTTCATTGTACTAAATATCAGCAGACTTGCGTTGCTAAGATTTGCAAAAAATACCGCTGAACTCAAACTAGCAAAATTTCCGTAATAACAGCAAAATTTTTAGTTGTCATAACAGACTTTTTTTCGGTGAGTGTACTTGTTGGCCCTCAAAGGGTAATCATATTTCTCACAGGATCTCGAAAGATATTTACAAGACCTCAAAGTATATTTTAGGACCTCGAAGGATATTCGCAGACCATATAAAGATATTCAAAGGACCTCAAATAATATTCGCTGAACCTCAAAGGATATTTGTAGAACTTTGAAATATATTCATAGGATATAGAACGATATTTCCAGGATCTCAAATGATATTATCAGGACCTCTAATGATCACAGGTTCTCCAAAGAGTTCTAAGGATGCGAACCACACAGAGCACATGTTCTTTTCAGGATAAATACTAAAAGAAGAGATAAGTTAGAATTTATTTGCTATCACGTTCATGGCTGCAGCGATTTTGCTGCGAAAGTGTAAACCATAACATGTGAAAAATAATTTAATAATAACTAAAATTTAAAGCAAAGAATCTTTAGAAATAAGTAATAGAATTGTTAAATTTCGGTGATGGCAGCCTGTGTGCTATTTCGGGTGTTCTAATTAGTATTAAATACTCAATAAAAGTATACAATTATTACCACAAAAGAGCTTTGATACGAGGATGGTTTTGTAGCCTTTATCGATTTTTTTCAATTTTATTCTCTATAATTTACAAATAAAACTTATCACATTTTTTCCATTTGGAAAACTTAGAAAAAGTATAATTATGTGATCCCAAATCGAACTTAAATCATTCTTTTAAAAAAATATTTTTGAAACATGTCGCTGTACACACCAAACGTGAATTATCATGTCGGCTGCAATTCAGCACGGGTTAGGGTTTGATAAAATTTTAAAGTTTAATTTTGAACGAACTATGTACAACAAAACTGGAGGGAGGGGGTGTAATTAACAAAAATCTACCTTAATCTACCATAGTACCTTCAAAATTTCCCACAGTTCAATACTGGAAAATTGTCAAATATGATACTGGGGATTTATCAAATATCAAGTAACAAGGAGTACAGTTGTTACCCAGAACGAGGTTTCAATGATTAAGAAGTGGAACAATTTTGATAGGAAATTTTTGAAACAAGTGTGCAGCTTTTTGTGGAACGTGAAAAAGCATCATCTAAATCAGGAAACTTAGGTTTTTAGTTTAATATGTCTATATAGCTGAATTAATGCTCTTAAATTTGTTACATTAAATTTCAAATTACGTCCTTTCATTAATAAGTTATGAAGAGTTGCAATTTAAACTGAAAAGTTCTTTAGCTTGATTCGATTTTTATATTAGTTTAAATTGAGCTTAAGATAATTTTAATTTATAAAAATTAATTATAAATATTTATTTATACCAATATTTGGTCACCACATTGGGTAGCTTCTTCAGGGGAAATTTAAGTTAATTATAATTAATTTAATTATACAAAAAATTTCCCCTGAAAAAGTCCCCTGAATAAGTGACGAAATATTGGGATAAATAAATATTTATAACTATTTTTTTATAAATAAAAAAAAAATAAATAAACATTTATTTATTTATATATAATTTTTATAAATAAAAACAACCTTAAACTCATTTTAAACTAATATACAAATCAAGAAGATCGAAGAAAACTAACAGAATTTGATTCGATTTTGTTACATACACCACTAAAAGGTCATATTATAATTAGTTTATGCGGATGCTTTCAACCAGCAACAATATCCGACTTAGATCGACTCAGAATTACTTCAAAGTTCGTTTAAACAATATCAGTCCATATGTTCGTGTGTTCAAGTAATCAACATATGATTGTATTTATCCAAGACAATGGATTAGAATAGCTTAATAATAAAACTTACATACCTCCCATAGAAAGGTCATTCATACATTTTTGTATGAATTTCACTTTGTCTTCAGCATTTTAAAAATTGTTTAAAGATGTTCTTATTTAGATTTTTATTTAATTGGTTTGGCTTGTTATTGTCAAATATCAATTATCAGTCTATGTGACGTATGAGTGTTTTCAATTCGTATATGTTAATAAATAACACTCATACGCTAAGTATTACAAATTTTTTATTTGACTAGTTTATCTTTATTTTAAATAAAAGTTCAACTTATAAATAATTTAACATATTGAATTTTTGTGAAAGAACAAAGATTACTGTACGACAATGGGCCAAGGTCGTCTGTCGGTAGAGTGATTATTTTAATTAAATTAATATAAAACATAGTTATTTTATTTTTTAATTTTTTGAATATCTAATTATAAAACTCATCGATTAACCATTTTCTATACTTTAAAGCATTGATAACATAATTGATAACATCAATCCATCCTGAGTATTCACCATTTAGGATTTCTATAATTAGATAATTTGTTAGTCTCATATACCCAAAATATCGTCGTCTATATTCTTTTAATACTGTGCACCGACCTATAAAATGTTGTAAGCTTTCTACCTCATTAGGATTATATAATGAGCACACGCACAGAAAAAACAAGGTTGTGTCAATCATATTCGAAGAGCATTAAATATTTTTCGGTTTATGGTTGTCCAACCATAGTTGTACTATATTATGATAATAAAATAACCATATTTTTATCATAATATGCTCCCTACAGTTATATTATTCAAAAATTACCATATTATGGTCCTAAATAAACATGTTATATTGAATTTATCATAATATGATCGCACGTAAACAGAGAATGCTCAAAATGTTATCATATTATGGCCCCTCATAACTATATTATGATTCCTGGATTATCATTATATGATCCATAATCTAAGAAAATTTTTTAAAGGAAAAGTTCTTAGAAACTATGAAAAAGATCTTTAAAATTAAGAATATTTCCTTTAGAAATGTTTTTTCTGGAAAAAAAATTAATATTAAGGAATTTTTTGAAGAAAAATTGTTAAGGGAAAAATTATAGATTCTAAGAACTTTTCTTTCAAGAAAACTTTGATTCTGTGGACTTTTGTTGAAGAAAAATACTTAAAACTTTTTTTTAAATTCTAATGACTTTTTTAATAAAAAAATCTTAAAACATGTTTAAGATTTTTTTAGAAATTTTTAAGAAATTTTTATTTAAGAAAAAGTCTTTAGAATCTAAGAATATTTCTACTAAAAGAAGTCTTTAGAATCTAAGTATTTTCTTTAGAATCTATGGATTTTTCCTTCAAAGAAAGACCTTAGAATCTAAGTTTGTTTGGAATATATAAACTTTTATCTAAGAAATAGTTTAAAGAATCTGAGAATTTTAGTTTAAAGAAAAGCTTATAGAATCTAAAAATCTTTTTACCAGATAAATTTATAAATATCTTTTATTTTGTCTAAGAAAAATTTTCCTACAAAAAAATTATGGCTTATACGGACTTTTTCTTATAAACAATATTTTATTAATATTTTGAGAACTTTTTACAAGAAATAAATTAATAAACATGTTTTTTTTATTCTTTCTTCTCTGCTGGCATATATTAGCTCTGCCTGATGGGAAGCTGGCTAAAGACACTCAATTGGAACATGACATTTCAATGGGTCTAGAAAAAATCTTAAATATAACCCAATAAGTAACTGAAGTTTGATGTGGACAAATAATGCAACTGTGACATATAACAAACAATTTAAAAAACCTTAATATTTCTTTGCCAGCGTAGGGTATAAATGAAACAAAAAAAATATATAATCATAGTCTAGGCTCCGTGATATGTGTATAGTAAGAGTAAAAATTGTTAGTGGTTTCTTGATGATGACTATGATGATAATAATATAAATGTCTATAAATTGCAACCACAACAACAACAAATTATTTGTTGTATAGATGATAATATTGAAGCTGTTTTTATTATTATCGTTGTTGTTGTTGTTGCTGTTGTTTGTTGGCAATAAGTAATCAAGATTGTATAGCAAATTTGCTAAATAACAAAACATTGAAAATGAAAAACCGACGAGAAACATTGTAGCAGACAACAATTGTTTGAGTAAATAATTTGCCAACAACAGACTCTAACAATAACAATAACAACAGCAACAAAAACTTTCACAAAACAAGTATTAAATGAAAACCAGTCATGGGTATTTTGTTAACAAAAACTAAAAAAAAAAAATCATCATTGATAAAAATTGGAAATAAACAAACAGTTACAAGCCACTATTGACAGTTGATAGGAGGAAAAAGTAATAGTCGAGGTATTAGTCGTTTGCTTTTTTTTCTAAATATATGTCCAATAGATTTACCAGCTATTTATTTGATCGTTTCTTAGCATGAGGAAGGAATCATTTGCACTTATTATGCGTCCTCCCTTTTATTTATGCAATAAATATGAGGGGTCACCCTTATAAGGAGAAGGATACATATATATTAATTTTATTAATGGTTTTGTAATATTTTTGTATTAAAAATCTTAAAAAATTTTCTTAAAACCTGTATTTTCACAAGTTAAAATATAGTCAAATTTATTAAATTTACACAGAGAACAGATTTGTAGGTGCAACCGAATTTTTCGCCAATCGAATTTTTTTAGTTCCATCTGCCATCACTTTTATAAATTTTTAATATTGTTGTAATTACCGAATTCTATTTACAAACTCCGTATTTTAGTTTTAATATTTGTGTCCTCAAATTTAATGCAATAAAAAAGTAATAAAAAAAAAAACCTAAAAAAAATTTTAACACAGAACCCTTACACTTGCAGGCTGTGTTTCTATCCACTGAAACACAGACACATTAAATTGTTGTTTAATTTTGAATATAAATATGTATAAGAATTAAATATAATATATTTCAAAATTTTGTTATAATAACAATTTCGGATACTTATCTTAATATTTTATTAAAATTTCCAAAATTGTGGAAATTAATGGTTGATTGCACTAATATTCGTAAGCAGTATGACATTTTATTAAAATTAATTGGAAAAACTAATATTTTAGATAGAGCAATAGTTTGTATTCTAACAAAACTAATATTGGATTTTTGTTGAAAATATTCTGTTCAAATTACAAAACCTTTAAATACCTAAATAAAGGGTGTACCAAGAAGAACGCAATTTTGAAATTTTAAATAAAACACAGATATTTAAAAAAAAAATCGTGAAACTTTATTACATCGTAAAGTAGACAGAATGAGGTTATGTATGGAACAATATATCGTGCAGATGGCCGCCGCGTCTTTGCTGGCATGCACGCGATCTTTTAATGAAATTTTCAATGACCGTTTTGCATGAATGCTGCGGTATTTCATTAATGCAGCGTCTAATTTCCTCTTTTAAGGCTTGAGTCATCGTCGGCTTATTCGCGTAAACCATCGACTTCAAAAAACCCCAAAGAAAAAAATCTAATGGTGTTAAATCGAACGATCTAGGCGGCCAATTCTGATCTCCAAACCGCGAAATAACACGACCGCGAATAACAAGAAAAAACTGGTTATCATTCACGATACCGAACACCATTGACTGTTTGCGCTTGACCTGCCTCATTTTCATAAAAAAAAAGTCCAATGATTCCTCCAGCCCAAAAACCACACCACACAGTGACACGTTGAGAATGCATTTGCTTCTCGTGAATCACTCGAGGATTTTCCTCACCCCAAATGCCTATTGACGAAGCCATCAAGATGAAAATGGGCCTCGTCACTGAAGATGATTTTATCGGCAAAATCAGCATTTTCATGTTGTCTCTCCAATACCCAATTAACGAACTCCCTTCGCTGTCCATGGTCAGCTGGCTTCAGTTCCTGAGTCAATTGAACTTTGTATGCATGAAGATGCAAATCTTTCGTCAAAATTCGCTGCAAAGTGGATTTGGAGACACCAATTTGCTGAGCTCGGTGTCGAATTGAGGTGGATGGAGTTTGAGCGACATCATCACGTACAGCTGCGACATTTTCGGTCGATCGACCTGGTCGATGGCGCGTTGTTGTCTTTACATCACTAACAGACCCAGTTTCGGCTAATTTATCCATTAATCTCTTTACAGTTGACTCTTTTGCAGCATTATTGTGACCCCAAATTGATCGCAATTTGCGAACTGTAGCCGCAAAACTTTCACCATTTTGGTAAAACAATTTCACAATGAGAATGCGTTGTTCATTCGTGTAGCGCTCCATTTTTACTAACCTCGTACCTTCTACTAGCAAACAATAACAATTGTTCAAATGTCAAACAATGACACTACGAATGTTGCCAGATTTAAAAATTGCGTTCTTCTTGGGACACCCTTTATAATTATATAAAAATTTTGTTAAGTTTTTCAAAAATTTTTCTCCTAAAACAAATTTGGGCAAAAGTGCACTTTGTCGGGTGTTTACCCCTTTTGATATTGATATTTCAAGTTTTGGATTTCTAACTTTAAGGCCGAGTTTTTGGGATGTGAGCTAAACTTGGTTTAGTTAACCCGAAATCAAATCTTGTCAGCCATTTCCAAGTTAATGAACATAAATTTGTCAGGAAAACTTTTCATTACATAGAAGTTTGGTCTTCATTAAAATAAAACAACACAAAACAAATTTCAAAAGCACATCTCCAGCTACAAACTACCTTAAACTGCGTTTAAAGATAATCTACATCCCAATAACTCGGACTAAGTGTTTTCACATTCCACTAAAGACGCACAAAGTATATTTTTTGTGAATAACATCAGGGAATGCATATTTCAAATGTCCGATTTCTAACCGATGGTTTTGGGACAGGATACTACATATTAATAAATGTCTATGCCGGAGGAGGAACATGCACGACAAATTTCAAGTTCCTAGCTCCAGGATTTGGCTAGATGAAAGGGGGGCACTTTTTCTCTATTTATCCCAGTTCTAGGTGGATATCTTAAAAAGTACTTTATCATTAAATTAGCCCTTACCTTCCGGGAATAAGCATAACCCCAGTTTTAGCGAATGTATTCAGCAACCCACTCATTTCAAAAACCTACCCAGCAAAAAAAAAAATGGTAGTCATTTTGTGACTATAACTTCTTTCATTGCTTCTTAAACTTCAGTTGACATTCTTTTATAATTCGTTGGTGTTATTCTAAGGCACTTCCAAAAGAATTCATGTGTTTATATTTCAAGTGCAGTGATCTGGATATAAACCCGATGGATATCTTAAAAATCACTCTTCATTACTTCTACAGCATAAGTTATAGTATATCGTATATTTTTTGAATCTAAAGCATTTATTCAGATTGAAAAAATAGTTCTCATGAACTTTTTTAATTTTTTTACTAAATCATTTTTTATATTTTAGTTTTTGTATAATAACAAATAAAATAAAATTTTATGAGGGTTAGAATTTATGTTGTTTTGCAATTTTTATAAAAGTTTTGAAAAATCAAGGAAAAAAGATTTTTTCGACCTTTAATTAACACTAGCTGGCCTGTCATTTGCATTTTTTCAGCCTCGAATATTTATGACGACGCAATCTGTGCATTTTTGCATTATGTATTTTATTTAACTCTACGCCATTTCCAGTTTTAATTCAGAATTTACCAAAATAATTTTAAAATAGTGCCAAAATTATTTAAAATTGTTCAAAAATATTTTAAAATTGTCTAAAAATGTTTCCAAATTGTACAACCAGTTTTTAAATTATCCAAAAATATTTTAAAATTTGTATAAACATTCATTAAAATTTTTGAAAAATGTTTCAAAAATGGTTTTTTACTTATGCATAATTATTTATTTGTTAATAAAGAGTATTTGTATATCAATGCATAAATTTCGCTTCTTTAAACTAATTTTTCTACATTCTTATGAATTAAATTTTCATCAAAGCTTAAATACTAGAAAGTATATGAACATTTTCCACTCATGCATCAGAATATCTAATCATTGTTTTATCAGTGCTTCCTTAGAGTAAAGTATGAGTAATGCTAGTAGCTACATTTGAATACCTCCATCCTATGACACGTTAAATTCATCGATGAAACCATTAGATATAAAGTGATGCCTTTGCCATAGTAGTGATGCTTTTATTGCTTCTTTGGCAGCTTCATTTTTGCTGGGTAGCTACAGTGGTTTGTTGTCGGTGATTAGGGGGAACTTTTTCATTTTTAACCACATTCTTACCACGAATATAAGAACATACATCAGAGAACACACAATTTTGATTCCACTCCATTCCTTTGTTTAGTGTTTCAATTCCATTTGGTTTACTTTGTCAAATGTTTCAATTCCACTTGTTTCCATTACATTCCATCTGCCTAATGTTTCAATTTCATTAGGCCCTTATTCTATTCCATTCCATTTCGTTACCCTTGTATAATATTTCAATTCCACTCGTTCCCATTTTAATAAACCCTCATTTTTACCACATTCCTTAAAAAATTTCAAAAAGTACCTCGTGAGTGAATCAGGTGATATATCAGGGAACACATATTTTAAATTTCTAGGTTCTAGCCAAAGTGGCTTAGGCACGCCACTCCCTTTGAACTCCCTTTTTCCACGTTCCTGGACAAACTTTCAGAAAAGAAACCTTATCAGCAAATTACCACATATGGAATACATATTTCATGTATAAGGTTAAGGAAAAGATGTTCCCCTTATGATAACCCATTTCACTAAGTTCCTGACGAAAATTCCAAAAAGTACCTTACCAATGAATTAGCGCATAATCCAAGGAATAGACATTTAAAAATTTCAAGTGGTTGAGCCAGTCAGGTAAGGGTGAGACTTCCCGTTTTACCTCTCCCCTCCGGAATTTCCAAAAATCCTCTCTAAGCGAATATTTATGCCGGAAAAAGAACCTACGTAGCAAATATTAGGTTTCTAGTTCCAAAGGATTAGGTTGTGTTGCGATAAGGCCAACGTTGAGTGTATCTATTCCAAAAGACTATTTAAAATTTTGGTTTGAGTCATTGGAACAAACAAATTTTGTAGCATTCTTGTTAATGCGGCCTATAGGTCTTTAGTCATTTTTATACATTGAGTGTTTTGTATATTTGTATTCTATAACTTGTGTCTAGTTTGTTATGTCTTCTTCCTTGACTGTTCGATTTTGTGAATGAGACACCGCTGTGTTTTTTTTTCTATTTTGAAAACTACAAAACATTTAGCTCCTACAGGATGTACAGATGCACAAATTTTGCAATCATGCCATTTGTTATTTCCGCTTTGATGCCAAATGAATGAGCAACATTTTTAATGCATTGTTGATGGTAACAAATAAATCAATTTAAAATTTTGTTGACAGTCAATAAAATAAATCATAATAAATTAAAAAAAAAAATAAATACACAATAATGTCAGTTTATAGGGGAATAGTGAGGGCTAATAAGGGAATATAGGCAAAACTAATTCAAAAATTCATGAAATTTTGCTTAAAGCTTTAAAATCATTTGAATTTTTTCTAATAAAAGTAATCCATTTGCAATTAAATTTTATATCTAACTAAATAAAAATTTTCTATTTTTTCTTAAACCGCAAAAAAAAAAATCCTCCACCTCCAACTTGTATTAAAACTTTTCCTTTGAATTTTATTGCTATTGCCTGCTTTTGCTGTTTAATATTTATAACAGCCAGAATTTAATGATTGCTAGACTAGACTGGCTACTGCATTTGAAAACAGCCACTCATTTATTTATTTGTTCGGATTTCTTTTTTTTTTTTATTGGCAGCAAATATTTAATTTGCAAGTTTCTTCAAGTGTATCATAATCATCATTCTCATAAGCATAAGTTTTACCAAATACCAATGGCGAAGGGGCAAATAACAAATTCATTGAAATCGGTATAACAATCAAATTATCAATAACGGAAATAGGAAGTAAAATCATTACTATTTTGTTACACTATCAAACAAAAATGTGAAAACTAAATGTGGTTTGTAGTATTGTACGTTTCTGTGTATATTAAAATGTACTAACAATCAGAATATAATGCAGATGTTTACTGCAGTAAAATTGAATTTTTAATTGGGAAAAAATTTTCAACTTGTATTATTGCCGAAAAAGAATTCAAGTGTATCTGATAAAGTAACGAAAATTTATATTTTTTACAAATTGTTTTTTTTTTTAACTATTAAAATTAAATAAGGAAACGTTATTAAATTCACTTTGAAGCTAAATGGAGAACTCTGCTCTCGAGGTGTCTTCACATTTTCACTCATAACTTTTGCACATTGTGGAAAAATTGGACTTTTTTTTAACAAATTTTTCAGTTATAAACGATAGAAAAATAATCAAATTTTTAAAAATTTTTGTTAACATTTCGAACTGATTTTTTATAATGAAAAAGATTTAGATAAAATTTTGTCAAATATTACTAATTTTTATCGATTTAAATAAGCCCATCCATTCTAATATTATCAAAGATATTTTCTTTATTCAAGTTCCCAGTAATATATATATGGGCCATTCCATAAATGATCTTCTAAATTCTGAACAATATTCCCTAAATTTTACTACCACCAACACATATTCTTTATGGGGTCTAGCGATTTTGTTTACAGTTCCCTAAACTCATAAACACCAGAGATGTTATTCACTGAATTTTTTTTTTTTGCATTGATATAAAAAAGAATTAGCTTTATGACAAAAACAAAATTGATAAATATCGTGACTAGGAATTGGAATTCTCTGCCTTCTTTCACCGAGAATATTAATTTTCTGGAAATTTTTCATAAATTTGCATAAACTAATCAAATGTTGACTGAAGATTGTCCAAATCGTAAGAAAATTTCGGATACTGTAAAATGGAAACCAGGTTAACCAGTGTTTTTACATTTGAATAAACCGAAAAACGCATTTGTTTTTTTGTCTTTTAACCTTTTTTTTTAATGTGTATATTTTAATATATGTGACCTCCTCCGAGAAAAGGGACCTAGTGTGTCAAAAAACGGGTTTGGACTTAAGAGTGGATTCTGGTACCTAAAAGGGTGTAGAATAAGATGAAATGAGTTAGATTTCTGATAAAAATTTACTAACCCCATAAAAACGTACAAAACGAACATGAGAAAATCGATAAAAATGAGAAAAACATTAAAATTTAAATTTTTTTGATTTTTGGTTTTAAATTTTTTTTTTTTTTTCGTCAGTCTTCGAATTTTTTTTGAGTTTGGACTTTTTTCGGTGTTTCGTGATCTGGTACTTCGATTTTCTTCCGTTTGACAATTTCAGTTTTTTTTTTTCGGCGCTTTGACTTCAGCTTTCTTTTTCTCGTGATCCGGTGTTTCGATATTTTTTTTTCTTGCTGGCAGGTTCAGATTTATTTTTCGATTTTTTTTTCGCTTTGGATTCATTGGGTTTAGGAGCTACAAAATTCCATTTCTGTGAATAAGACCCTGACATTCTGATACAAATACCATTTGCGATCTAACGATAAACCGCTTGGTGTAATGATCGGAGCTAACTCGTTTGGTAGCTCAGCCGTTAATCGCAGATTAAATCTTTCTTCTTCCGAGTCCACAAGTTCTTCACATACAATTTCGTTTTTTTGTTGAAGTTAAAGTGGTGGAATGCAAACGTTATACAGTTGGCACAAGACTGAAGCGTCACTTTATTCTTTTCCTTTCTTATAATTATTTTTACAATGTTCTTCGTATTAGTATACGCACATCAACCTTTTGCTGAGAGCGAATAGATAGCTGAATGTCACACTAAAAACGAAAAAATACGTCACCACATAGGCTGACGTCACCAAAGTCGGCACCCAATCATAACTAAGCATACACTTAAAAAAAATTGTAAGTTAAAATAACTAAAAATATCATTTAAAAGAAATGATATTTCATTTAAAACCGGTCTACTTAATTTTCATTTAAATTAAATGCCATTGGTTATTTATTTTTAAATGTTGATAAATCAACTGACACATCCGTAAGAAACAACTGATATAATCAGTTAAAATAAATGTCAAAATTTTACCTACCAATCCTTAAAAAATAAATGTTTTTTTCATTTATTTGAAATTATTTCCCTTTTTGTATTTTTTTTTTTTTTTTAATATACTCGTACAATACAAAATGTATATATGCATATGAAGCTATAAACACTTTTTGTATGAATGTATTTGTGTATGTATGTGTGTTTATGAAGTTCTTGTAATTTGTATTGAAAAATTTTGTATATATACAACCAATTTAAATAAAAAAACAAATTGAAATTTTTTGAATATTTTTTTTTTTTTGAAACAGACAGCAAACAAAATTTAAATTTGTAATAACTGTTACGGACACAAATAAACCACAAGTTTCCGTTTTGTGGGTAAATTTTTATTAAATTTCTAACAAATGAAAAAAATTATTGAAACTGAAAAAAATCGGTAAATGATAGTAAATTATTTCGAATACATGTATAAAAAAGTTAATATAGATATTTCTTTGAAAAATAAATGTATCTTCCTTTTTTTTTAAATGGAACGGAAAACTTTTTTATTAAACTACAAACAGTTAACTACATAATATTCTGAGTGTACCAAATCGCATCTCCCTACTGAAGGTGTGTTCACAGTGATAATGCGTTATGAAACTTTAAATGCGGTTTTCTCAAAACTTCATTTTCACACACCAGGTCCCTTTTCTAGGAGAAGGTCACATATATTTTTTTTATTTTTGCTCAAACTTTCAACTATTTAAACGTATTTGCGTAGTCAAAGAAAAAAAAGAATGCATTAAAATCAAAAAAGTGTCAAAGTTGTTTGCCATTGAAATTATTTAGTAACAGCGAGATGAATGAAAAGCTAAAATTTCGATAACAAATTAGCGACTTTTTTTAAAAAAAAAAAAGTAAAATTGTGTCGGTCAATTAAATTTGACAAAATTTTCTTTTTGTTACTTATGCTTCCTTTCAACCAGTACTTTTTTGAGTAAAAACTTCAAATCTGTTTTTATTTGCTGTAATGGTAACATATAATTTAACAAATAAAGCCATTGAATTCGGCTTTACCGATTTTTGTGTACCCTCCACCAGGGATGTCAAAGAGAATTTCAAATATATAACAAACCATTAATAGAAATAGTACTTTGACGCTGAACAATAAATTTTCTTTGTAGCAGTTTTTTTATTAAGTTATGCAGTTTTGCGATGTGGTATGTGAGAAAGCTTTTTAAAATACTTTTTTTAATATATTCTAAAAAATTAAGGTGAAAAAGATTTTTCAGGCTACTGGTGAAAAATATAACAAAATGTGTTATTTACGAGATATTAATATGAAATTATACTAAAAAACAAAAAATTGTATGGACATTTTAGAGGTATCTTCACATTTTCATTCATGACTTTTTTTAATCGCTCAACCGACTATTACTAATTTTAATTTAATTTTTCTCGTATCGCCATTTCAACGGACACGCAGACGGACATAGATTTATTTAAATAAAAATAAATTATTATTTATTTTTATATGTCAAGAAATTGTCTTACCATATCTTCAAATAATAAAAAAAATATTTAATTTAACTGTTAACTACAAATCCGTAAAAACAAATGAGATTTCCTTTACCAGTCAACTAATTACCTACACAATTCTTTTATTTCGTATTTTTAACGGTCAACAAATTAAAATAAACAAATTTTTATTTATTTTTTGTATTGTAACAAGCAAACAACTAACTTAAAAAAAAATAAATTAAACTAGAGTCAGTTACTGTACTATTTTTGTGGATACACTGAGAAAAAAAAAGTTAGTAGAAAAATTTTTAAACAGTTTTCAATCTCACTTTATTACTTATGTAGTGATTTTTAGTAAAAAAAATTATAATTTAGCAAATCTTTTTGCTATTTACATTTTACAAATTAAAAAATTTTTACAGTATAATTACAAATTTTTCTTGCTAATTTCAGAAATCATTTTACAAATTTTTGAAAACCGATTTGCTAAAATTAGCAAAAATCTTTACTCATTTTAAAAAAGTGGATATTGAAGGAAATGTTATTTCTAATTAAAACTTACACCTACAAACTTAAATTGTCTTAAAATGTTACATATATTACAAAAAGGGATCGGAAGTGAAGAAAATAGGACATGCACTTAAAGTAGCACTAAAAAGTTTTTTAGTTCTAAAAATCAGCCCTATAGACAAATAAAATATATTTCAAAACAGAAATTACCAACAAAAAACAAGTTGATAAATTCATTTGTTTTTACAATTTTTAAGTCTTTGATTATTTTTTTTTTAATTTTTTCTAAAATAATTTTTGAAAAAAATTAATAAAATAAAAAATTTTTGATGCTCCATAAAAAAAATTAAATTTTGTACTAAAATTAATAATATTTAGTAAATGCTTATTTTAGCAAACAGATTTTAAATTCCACTTTACAAAAAGTTTACTAAAATTTAGTAGCGGCAGCAATTTTTTTCTACAAATTTCATTGTACCACACGTCAGCAGACATGTGTTTCTAAAAAAACAGCTGGGCTCAAATAAGCAAAATATCCCGCAAAATTTTCAGTTGCCATTACATACATTTTTGGTGAGTGTAGTCCAAAATCAGCATAAATTTAATATGCTTATTTCTTAACTTAATTTTCTGCTTCTGCTTAGCGTACTGCATCGATCCATTATTTGCGGAATATATCATAAAGCAGATTTATAATCATTAAAATCGTCTTATAAATACAGAAGTTAAAGGTAGTCTACTTTGCTGGTGCTCAGCGTATAACAAAACAAGTTGAGCACAAAATTAATATTCTAAATCTTACCCCTCCATTAAAAATTGGCAATATATTTTGTCGCAATCGGTCCAGCAGGTAACATATTTTTTTACCACTTTTTTTTTTGGTAAAATTCAAAAGATTGTTTTATTAATATATCTGTTAGTGGAGCAGTTATTTACTGCCTACAACTTAGTATTATTTACAACAATCAAATCACTTTGTATAAAAATGGGCCAACATTTTTTTTTATTTCTAAAAAAATCTTATATGCTTTCTATCGCCTCATCTAGTTTCAGCGTATTACTCGTCTTCATTTTGACGAATAGAAAAATTTTCAATAAAAATTAAAATATTTCTTCTCTACACTTAAAAAAGTTTGTAAGTTAAAATAACTGAAAATATCATTTAAAAGAAATGATATTTCATTTGAAAACTGGTCAACTTAATTTTCATTTAAATTAAATGCCATTTGTTATTTATTTTTAAATGTTGATTAATCAACTGACACATCCGTAAGAAACAAATGATATAATCAGTTAAAATAAATGTCAAAATTTTACCTACCAATCATTAAAAAATAAATGTTTTTTTTATTTATTTGAAATTATTTCCGTTTTTGTATTTTTTTTTTTTTAATATACTCATACAATACAAAATGTATGTATGCATATGAAGCTATAAATACTTTTTGTATGAATGTCTTTGTATATGTATGTGTGTTTATGAAGTTCTTGTAAATTGTATTGAAAAATTTTGTATATATACAACCAATTTAAATAAAAAAACAAATTGAAATTTTTTGAATATTTTTTTTGAAATAGACAGCAAACAAAATTTAAATTTGTAATAACTGTTACGGACACAAATAAACCACCAGTTTCCGTTTTGTGAAACTGAAAAAAATCGGTAAATGATAGTAAATTATTTCGAATAAATGTATAAAAAAGTTAATATAGATATTTCTTTGAAAAATAAATGTATCTTCCTTTATTTTTAAATGAAACGGAAAACTTTTTTATTAAACTACAAATAGTTAACTACATAATATTCTGAGTGTACGCTTAGGTGTGCCTAATAAAGGTTTTTTCCAGTAGGTACTTGACAACTTTGAATGTAATTTGTGAACGCACTATTTCTCTGATCATCTAACTGTTACTTTTCTTTTTTTTCAGTAAACTCAACATTTTCATCATGGTGAAGTACACGAACGAACATCGTATGGAAATTATAAAAATGTACTACCGAAATTCGAAGTCGGTGACCGCAACTTTAAGAGCGTTAACTACCGCTCAGGCGTCCGAATGAAACTTGGATCGTTCGATTCCAGGGCGTTCTCAAGAACAAGATCAAACTGACTCAAGAATTGAAGCCGACGGACCATTTGA
This sequence comes from Eustalomyia histrio, assembly GCA_949748255.1. Taxonomy (NCBI): domain Eukaryota; kingdom Metazoa; phylum Arthropoda; class Insecta; order Diptera; family Anthomyiidae; genus Eustalomyia; species Eustalomyia histrio. The sequence goes on from OX456527.1 coordinate 12,230,916, forward strand.
TGCGACGTACGTTCTCCGATTGGGCTCTGGATAAGATGGGCCAAGATGATGAATTTCATCGCAAAGACATCTTCAGTGGCGAAGCTCATTTTTGGTTCAATGGGTTCGTCAATAAGCAAAATATGCATTATTGGTTTTGTGAAAATCCACATGTGCTTCATGAATCACCACTTCATCCACAAAAAATAACTGTTTGGTGCGGTTTGCATGCCGGCGGCGTCATTGGGCCATATTTTTTCGTCGACAATAGCGTCACCTTACTGTGAATGGCGATCGTTATCGCGCCATGACTACCGATTATTTTTGGCCCGAATTGGAAAACATGGACTTGGACGACATTGGTTTCAACAGGACGATGCCACAAGCCACCCAGCACACGTTACAATCGATTTATTGAAGATTAGGTTTGGTGAGCGTGTTATCTCAAGAAATGGACCAGTCAATCGGCTGCCTCGTTCGTACGATTTAACGCCTCTAGACTTTTTTCTTTGGGGCTACGTCAAATCATTGGTCTATGCCAACAAGCCGACGACGTTGGAAGAACTCAGAGCTAACATTGAACGTGAAATAGTGGCCGTTATGGCCAGAATATGTGACCGAGTCATTGAAAATTGGGTCCAACGAATCGACCGCGGTGGCCATATGAACGAAGTAGAGTTCCATTCATAAATGTTTTGATCATAAAGTTTTGGATATATCTCAAATGTTTTGCGTTTTATTTAAAAAAAAACAAAGTAGTCAAGTCCTTATTGAAAACCCTGATATATGTATATAATAAAATTATTATTTTTTATTTTTTTTTAATTTTTTTAAATGAATAATTAAAACTAATGTTTTAAAAAATTTATATTACGGTCTCAGCGCCGCTAGGACATTGTTGAGACAATGTTGGTAACATATTCAAATTAATGGTTACATTTTTCTATTAAAAATAAAATGAAAAAAGACTTAAAAAAAAGTATTAAAATAAAAAATTCTTATTACATTAAAATGATTTCGATATTGTGTAAATAATAATAAGTCTGTACGAGGTAATTTTGGGTAAAGTCTGGTAAAATGAGAGAAAGCAAAAAATTCTTTCACAAAACCATAAAAATCCCAAAATACTGCGAACGCACAAAACAAAATTTCATACCCAAAAATAAACGTCAAATTTATTCATATTAAAAAACAGTTTAATTAATAAATATATTTGAAATGGCAAATATATATGTACTTACATTTTCAAATCGATTTTTCATTATTAAGAAGGAAAAGTTTTTATAATAAGGTTTTAGTTAACTTTAATTTTTTTTTTAAATGCAAAACAGATAATTTATTAGCAACAACTGATGATATGACAATTTTACCATTTTACCCAAACAAAAAGTACGGGTAAGTTCTGGTAAAATGAGAAACACAATTACTCTCTCATGAACGCTCGTATTTACCCAATTTTTGATACAAGAAACGCTTTCTGGTAAGATTGGGTTCCCGGGGGCACCCGCGGTAACGTACGTCGAATACACCTAATATTTAAAACGATTCTTAAATGATGAAACTGACAAACAATTTTTTCAATATTGAGGCAAATTATTGTATTCAAAACTACCAGTAAATTCAATTCTTTGTTTGATGGTTTCTAGGCGACAACTAACTTGCCTTTAGTTCGAATTATTTCTTGTGGGAAAGAACTTTTGGTTTTACTTAATATTTGCGATTCACAATATTCCATAAAATTTTTCTCTAAAACGAATACGAGTATCACGCTAAATGTTTCTCAATTGATAGAAAAAAACATCTAAGTTTTTATGGAAATACAAAAATTAAATTACAAAGAGAATATAATCAGAATTCCAAGACCCAAGAAATTTCATACCACCTCTCATGTAATAAACGATATAGTATGGCTATATATAAATATAATTTTTATTGATAAATATTTCAATTCTCATATTAAACTTAAAACTTTTCTCACTACACAAATATGCATATTTTTTTTTTTTTTTTTTTTTGGCTATAAATTAATATTTATTTATTTTTTCGATTTTATTTATCAATGTATTGCCTATAAAAAGTGGTTACTTAATCTTTATACATCGACCAAACTTTTACCGAAAGCAAACAGAAAATTCATAACAAATACAAACAGCTTCAAATGCGTACGTATGGGAAAATAGAAGAAACGGGTGAAACGGAAGTTGAAAACATGAAAACAGAACAAGTAGCAGATTTTCTAACCAATTTTCATATACAAGTGATAAAGTTTTGATGCAAAAACTTTATTTTTCCACACTTTTGACTGCAACAAATGTAACAATAACTATGCAGCAGTGGCAGCAACAACAGCTATAGTAATAGTAATAGCAGCATGAAATCGCTACAATTTTTTTTTTTTTTTTTGTGCAATTTCATAACCAAATTCAAATATTATACACATGTACTTTAGAGTTATAACTTTTTAAATGAAACAACATTTTATGGCATACCACGTTATGGATGTAATTTTTGAAGAAAAATTATTCCAACTGAAGCCAATTTTTAAAATATCATATTTTTAGCGATTTCTTAAAATATTTGCAAAATATTCTTTAAAAAAGATACATATGATTATACTCAAAAAAAGTATCAAAACTATTTAAAGGATTTAGAATTTAAAACGGTCAAATTTCCAAAAATTGAGCAAGATTTTTAAACATCTGAATATTCAACAAAAGAAATATAAAAAATCCCTATAACTTATATACTATTTGATTTTGTAAAAAATTGTTGCCAAATTAAAATTACGCTTATTGATTTTAATTAAAAATAATATATTTTATAAGAAACCTACGCGCAATGAAGGGTCGATTGATCCAAGGTGATAAATCTGTAATAGCTGAATGAGGGATATGTCACAATACTGGTGAAAAATATAATTCAGTGTTTGAAAAAGTGGTAGTGACTGCAAAATTACCAACTATTGAAATGGTGGCAGAACCTTGACTATTTATTTGTAGATATATCATGTAACTAGAGAGAAATGAACATAACACGAATGTGGACTAAAGAAATGAGGACTATTTTAGTTGAATTAATAACAGAACACGGAAATGGTTCAACAAATTTTGCTGTATATAAAAGAATGTCAATCGGTGGTGAAAACCCCAATGCCGCGATTGTTGCAAAGCTGACATAATACTGAACTGATATAAACAGAACCCACTTTGTGACAGATATAATGAATACGCATCTGTTTAGATCAGTGGTCGGCAGAAAGAGAGAATATGAATGTATTGGTGTTTTACACTGCAAGAAATTATTTAATTTTTCTAGATAAACGAATGAATGAATAAATTAATAAATGAATTAATCGATAAGAGAATATTCGTATTCATTGAATTAAAATAGTTCATGTTTTCTCTATTATAAAAAAAAAATTCATAATAATGATAATAATAATATTTTAATTGCATACAATGCACTCTGCCTCATTCAATATATTTAAAGAAAATAAAAAAAAGTTCTTCCCACTCAACGTTCCACATTTTTAATTTAAAGTGTTAACGAAAAACAATATAAGTACATAAAATAAAAAAAAAACCATAATAAAAAAAAAACAAATTTCTAGAGTGTACTTTATTTCTTCAAACAATGCGGCATATACTTGCTCTGTTGAAAAATAGCGTACTACTGAGTGAAATAATTGTATTTTTTGTGCTCTTAGCTGTGAGATTTGTTGTCATTCGTGTCGTGTACGTGTAAATTGTCGATTGTGTTCGGCCCCTGAGTGATATGAGTGCCGATCACTGTTTTAGATAGTGACACATAACTGAATTTATTCATAACGAATTTAATGTGCATTATGAAGTGTCAATGATAGGTTAATCAGGCTGCCCACGGTTGACTAATAGGTATCACAACACTTAAGATTATTAAGATACACTAAGGGGGAATGTTATCCCCAATAATCCAAAATTTCATATTTAAAATTTGGATCAACGTCTCTTTTTTCTTAACATTGCTAAAATTTTATTACAAAATTCATTAAATTAAAATATATAAAAATTATTTTTCGATTAACTCCATAAAGGACACTGTTTCATTTAAAATTTAAATGAAAAATCCTAACAAGTTGTTACTATAATACAGGCCCTTACACTTAATTTGTTTAAATTATATTAATCCATTTTTCGAATTAATTTGAACAATCGTTTTTCACAAGGCTGTGATTAATTTATAATAATTTTTAAGGAATAAATTTGTATTAAATAAATTGGGGGAGTCGAAAATGGACTCCAGTGTAGGAGCGGGATTCTTTGGCCCCAACACGAGAATATCGGAGCCAAGGGGCAAGTGGCCAACGGTATTCCAAGCTAAACTACAGGCTATACTTATATGCGCTAGACTGAATATGGGATGTTATTCGAGTCAAATTTAATTAATTTTAAAAAGTGAATTATAAAAGTAATTCTTTATCCCCTTATGCATAATAAAAATTAGCAGCCACAAATATTTTTTAACCGTAGAAAAATTGATACTGACTTGAAAATCTTTTAAATCTAAAAACTTTTAATCCCACCCATAATTTGAAAATTTTGAATTAATTTTTTGTTTAATTATATAGCAAACAATTTTTTGTTCTTCAATTCTGTTAAAATTTGAAAAATACTCACAATCTGTGATGGGTTTTTTTGAGGAAATAGTTAAATATAAAAAATTGTAAAAACTTTTGTAATAAACTTTGCAACATGTTCTTAATATGAGACACGCGGAAGAAATATTGCTAACTAATTTTCGTTTGCTCTGTGACATGTTCACTTGCAACAGTCAAGTGATATGTCACGAAACAATTCATGCCCTACAAGTTCTGCAACATAACACATTGTGATTGATAAATAACCAGTTTTTTATTAATTACTTGTCCTCAGTCCTGTGGTATGTACATTTGAGCCAGTCACGTAACGTTTCATGTAACAATAGTTCTGATAAATATCAAGTAGTGTCTAACATGAGACTAGTTATATGTAAGATAATTGTAGCCCGTTCTGTTGCGCGTTTACCTACAATAATGCAGTTATATGGTACCCTACACAAGGTCAGCGATATGTCGCAAGTAGCTTAAAAGGTAGAAATTGCCACCTCCTATAACAAGCCCATGTTAAAGTTACTGGTTTCTTTCATATAACAAAACCAACTCGAAGACTGGTTTCTGCCACAAAGTTCCGGTCACGTGACTAACTCTGTGACTGATCCATTTTCCGTAGGAAAGTCACAAGTATGAAAAATCTTTCATGCAAACTTCCACGCAGTGGGTAGTCTAAGCACACACCACAAGCAACAGATGTCAAAAATGTTTTTTTTAACAAAAAATTGCATTTTTTGTTTTTTAATGAAGTGTGAGATCGAGGAATAACGTTTTATTACTGATTAGATTTAATATAACTTTATTGTGTATATATTTGTTTCATTCTAACACCTTATAAGACAGCGTTGCCCTCGATAGTATATTTGAGCAAAATTTAACAAAATTGCGAGACTTTAAATTGTCATGTGGCTTAGAACTAAATTGATATGCCTTGTAATTTTTTAAATTTGTTGAAAATTCAAAAAACTTATATCCCTAATATACACATTCAAATGTAAGTATGTCTGTATATTTATTTGTAAAACTCATACTTTCATAGCTAAAATTCAGCAACAATAGAAAAAGAGTTTTTTTTTTATATTTTGAATTTGAATTGTTACAATTGCAAATGTTGATTTCGATTTGCAAACCGCTGAACAATTTCAATATAAACGCCAATATATATAAAGTTATACGGTATAAGTTTTCAAACCAATATTCAACACACACACATACACCCACATAGAGAAAGAAAGTTTTGTTAAACAATATAACAAAAAGAAAAAAAAAAACAAAATAACTGAAAAAGCAATGAATTTTCAAGTGGGTGCCAATATACGAGTGGGTATAACAAAGTTAACCGAGCAATATATATTATATGTTTTTTGTTGTTGTTGTTGTTGTTATTGCTGCCAATTGTTAAACACTTCAGTTCAGGAAAATTTTTATTTGATATCATAACACATTTGAGTACAGATTTTATAATAACATAAATAAAAATTTGATGATAATTTTAGAAATATTAAATGAAATTGTAAATGCAATAATTGCACCATGTTGTAATAGAAATTTTTTTCACGCGAACAAACTGCAAAATATTTTAACATATTACAGGTTGGTTGAAAAGTTCCTGCGCTCGAAATGAAAGAATACTGTTTTTGTTACGAAATATATTTTTTTATTCAATATAATCCCCTAGAAGCTCAATACACTTATTTCAATGATTTTCCAATAATTTTATCCCATCTTTATAATGGTTTTCCGGAAGCTCTGCAAAATAACCATCTACGGCTGCTATAACCTCTTTATTCGACGAAAAATGCTTTCCACGAAGGAATTGTTTAAGATTTCTGAAGAGATAGTAGTCACTGGTTCCAAATCTGGTGAATACGGTGGATGTTCAAACAATTCGTACTTTAATTCTTTGAATTTAGCCATCGTCAAAACACTTTTGTGAGCAGGTGCATTGTCTTGATGAAAAATGATTTTTTTCTTCTTTAAACCAGATCTTTTCTCACGAATTATTTCATCCAGCTGATCTAAAAGGTTGCAATAATATTCAGAGTTGATTGCTTAACCTTTCTGAAGATTATCAATCAACAAAATGGATGGCATAACCTTCTTTGCTGATCGTTGTGACTTCACCTGCTTTGGAGCTGAACAACCAGCTTTAGTCCACTGTAAACGTTCTTGTTTCAATTTAGGATCATGGTGGTAGGTCCAAGTCTCATCCATTGTTATGAAACGACGCAAGAAGTCGGTTTTATTCGGCTTAAAACGCTCCAAATTACGCTGAGAAATTTGTTTTCGATCCAGTTTTTGTTGAATTGTTAATGTGTGCGGCACTAACTTTCCAAACAGTTTTTTCATACGTAATTCTTCATGTAAAACATGGAGTACTCGTTCGTCTGAGATGCCTATGGCATTAGCAATTTCACGCTTAGTCAAACTTGGATCTTCACTAACCATATGATGTACCTGCTCAATGATTTCTGCTGTGGTTGCAGTTTTTGGTCGTACTTCGTGTGGATCGTCTTTTAGGCTGGTACGACCATGTTTAAATTCACCAGCCCAAAATTCAACGGTGCGTTTTGAAGGTGAGTACCCCTTATACACTTCTAACAATTGTTTATAAATTTCCTTTGCTTTTAAACCCTTCAAAACAAAGAATCTAATGACTGCACGATATTTAATTTTTTTCCATATTAAAAAAAATCAATGACACGTCAACTTCAAATGGCTTGTAAACAAAGAAAGAATTGACAGAATGACTTGCAACTTTGCATGTGTTCTCAGGACAGTTATACCAACTTGAGAAAAAAAAGTTTGGAGCTAGCAGTATTATCTCTTGGTGAGCGCAGGGACTTTGCAACCAACCTGTACACTGTAAGCCCATGAAACATTTTATTGTATTTTTTTAAAACGTTTGTTTTAAGAAAAAATCATTATATTTTATATTTATAAAACGTTTAATTAACACAATAAAATGCTTAAAATAAACGAATTTTAAATTTAAATTATATTTTTTTTTCAATATTTACAATTGCTTAAAAATTGCTACAAAACCGGAAAACTGTTGTTAAATAAATTATGTTATTAAAGGAAATTTTTTAACATCTGTGGACAGTCTAAATGCTTTATAAATGCTTCATATAATATGGAATTTTGCTATAATTTATATTTTTATTTTAATTTATAGAAGTTTAATATAGAAATGTTAAGAGTTTCATGGAAAAGCAATTATTTTTAAGACTGATTTACACATGTGTTTGTATGGATACAGTTTTAAGAAGAACAGCTTGTAATAGAATTTGTTATACTTTTTATGAGATAAGTTTATGTAAAATTGATATAAAAAAAATAAATTGATAAATATATTTAGATGAAAAATGGTTCATTTTATTAAAAGATTTTTCTTTTTTAAAAAAACATTGTACTAAGAATAAGAAAAGCATATAAATTCGAATTATTCCATTAGTGAAAATTAAATAAAAATTCTTTGAAATTAAAATCTGTGTCCAGATTCCATGTTTCTGGCATAAAAAAAAAACTTTAAACAAAAAAAATGCAAAATAAAAGTTTGCTTAAATTTATATAGCATTATTTTGTAATTTAAAAACGAATAAATACAGTTGATCTCTTGTTTTCACCCCTTTTTAAGAGATCAAATCGAGGGGGCGTAAAACGAATTTTGTAATGATTTAAAAGGTGTTTTATGCCAACGAATCATTAACAAAATCACATCTTTTTTTTTTTTTTTTTTGAGTGAAAAATATTAAATAAAAATGAAAAAAAAAATAACAAAAAAATTGTAAAGAAAAATTTTTATTCATTAAAAGGATTTTGCGGTCTGATGCATCATCAACTGTTTTAGATTTCCAGCTCAAGATCTTTGCGCCTGTCTGGGGGTATTTTTCCTCTTTTGATCCAAATTAATACGATAAGTTACCCTAATTTTAATTCACTAGGTGGCAAATTTTTCCTATTTAACCCCAGTTTTTACACATTCCTAAGGAAAAATCTCCAAAGTAGCTTTCTAATAATTTAGCCATATCGCCAGATTTTAGATTTCTAGCCAAAACAGTTAAGGCTTTGTTTCCCCGCTCTTCAATTTCCAAAAACAAATTTTTTTTTTATACGGATCTACTCACACAAAAGATGAAAAATTGCGAAGATCATTAAATGGGACACTTGTACACTTAAAGTAGTTTATAAGTTAAAATAACAGAAAATGTCATTTACAAGATATGATATTTCATTTAAAACCCGGTCTATTTAATTTTCATTTAAATTAAATACCCTTTCATATTTATTTTTAAATGTTGACTAAACAGCTGACACATCCGTAAGAAACAAATGATATAATCAGTTAAAATAAATGTCAAAATATTACCTACCAATTCCTTAAAAAATAAATGATTTTTATCATTTATTTGAAATTGTTTCCGTTTTTGTATTTTGTATTTTTTGTTTTTTTTTTCTTTTTTAATCCCAGCAAAAATGAAGCTGCCAAAGAAGCAATAAAAGCATCACTACTATGGCAAAGGCATCACTTCTTTTCTGATGGTTTCATCGATGAATTTAACATTAGCGTGTCATAGGATGGAAGTATTCAAATGTAGCTACTAGCATTACTCATACTTTACTCTAAGGAAGCAATGATAATACAATGATTAGATATTCTGATGCATGAGTAAAAATTGTTCATATACCTTGTAATATTTAAGCTTTGATGAATATTTCATTCTTAAGAATGCAGAAAAATAAGTTTAAAGAAGCGTAATTTATGCATTGATATACAAATACTCTTTATTTAAACAAATAAATAATTCTGTATTAGTGAAAAAATATTTTTGAAACATTTTTCAAAAATTTTAATGAATTTAAGACAAATTTTAAAATATTTTTGGATAAATTAAAAACTGGTTGTACAATTTTGAAACATATTTAGACAATTTTAAAATATTTTTAAACAATTTTAAATAATTTCTTCACAATTTTAAAACATTTTTGGTCAATTTGAAATAATTTTTACACAATTTTAAAATTATTTTGGTAAATTGTAAATTAAAACTGGAAATGATGTAGTGTTAAATAATAAACATAATGCAAAAATGCACAGATTGCGTCGTCATAAATATTTAAGGATGAAAAAATGCAAATGACAGGCCAGCTAGTTGCAATAAAAGGTCAAAAAAAAATCTGTTTTTCTTGATTTTTCACAACTTTTATAAAAATTGCAAAACTACATAAATTCTAACCCTCATGAAATTTTAAACTAAAATATAAAAAATGATTTAATAAAAAAATTAAAAAAGTTCATCAGTATTTTTTTCTCAATTTGAATAAATGCTTTACGATATACTACAACTTATGCTTTAGAAGTAATGAAGAGTGATATTTTAAGATATGCATGGGGTTTATATTCAGATCACTGCTTTTGAAATATGAACACATGAATTCTTTTGGAAGTGCCTTAGAATAACACCAAAAAATCATAAAAGAATGGCAACTGAAGTTTAGGAAGCAATGAAAGAAGTTATAGTCACAGAATGACTACCATTTTTTTTTGCTGGGAATATACTCGTACAATACAAAATGTATGTATGCATAGCTATAGACACTTTTTGTGTGAATGTGTTTGTGTATGTATGTAAACACACATACAGTTCTTGTAATTTGAATTGAAAAAGTTTGTACAACCAACTTAAATTAAAAAACAAATTTAAATTTTTTTAATATTTTTTTTTTTAAACAGACAGCAAACAAAATTTAAGTTTTTAATAACTGCTATGACCAAAAATAAACCACAAAATTCCGTTTTGTGGGTAAATTTTTATTAAATTTTAAACAAATGAAAAAAATAAATGAAACTGAAAAAAATCGGTAAATGATAGTAAATCATTTCGAATAAATGTATAAAAAAGTTAATATAGATATTTCTTTGTAAAATAAATGTATGTTCCTTATTTTTAAAATGGAACGTAAAACTTTTTTATTAAACTGCAAACAGTAAACTACATAATATTCTGAGTGTACCTTTTAAAATCCTATTTTTTCTCATGTTTCTTTTATTAGGGAATTGATCTGTATTCCAAGGAATCAACTATAAAAAATTCAGATTTCTAGCTAAATGTGAAGCAATTTTGGTTTTTTTGTTATATCTGTAGACATTCTCTAAAAAAATCCAAATTTAACAGATGTCTATGCTAGAGCAGGAACTGAAATCCCAAATTTCCAATCCCAAGAACCTGCAGTTTGCCCCAAGCGGTGAGTCAGCCAGTAATAAAACTTTGGTACATCAAGTTTTCCATACCAACTGCTACAGGAAAAAGTATTACAAATTAATGTCAAACTTCCTGTACTAATTGTTCTATAGACTACGAATAAAATAAGCAACAACTTTTTAAATTTTTCCAAAAAAAAATATGGGTAAGGTAGGCATGGTTAAATATTGGCAAATATATCAAAAATATTTAATTTTTTTTATCCCAGTAAAAATTAAAAATCATATACGCTCAAATATGCTCATATATGGTTTATTTATGGATAGATATGAACAAATATGAATTTTATATGGACATATATGGAAGTATATGTGATTTGATATATGGAAAGTATACCTGATTCTATATATGAAAAAGGCAGTCATATATGCCCGTATTAGAACCGATCAGATCTGCTTAGATGAAAATAGATATCATTGAATCTAGTTAGATCTGATAAAATATAGCATATGTGATGCACAAAGTGGTCAGACCTGGGGCCAGATCTATTGACGTCTAAAGGGAAATAGCAAAAATTTTGTAATTTTTTAGCCAGATATGACCAAATCTGGTCATATATGATAATGTCTGATGCAATATATGTTCATATCTGATATCAGATCTATTTCAGATTTAATAGACATGTTATCAGACAAAGGTGTTTTTTAATTCCTTATTTGCTTATTGAATCTGATTAGACATTACATAAGCAAATTGGATCTGATTCTATATATTCTGCCAGATCTGCCTAGATTTTATTACATCAATTTAGATCCCCAAATTTGAGATATTATTTGACAAGATGCAATTAGATGTAATTACATCTGTTCAGATCTGATCTTTTTTACAAGGTTGGAAAAATATGGAACCATATGTTTTTACCAGGGCAGCAACTTTTATGCAAACGAATATTTGTAGTCAATAGCCTAAAAACGTTTTTGACCAAATAGTTTTCCGAATTAAAGAATTTGCAACAACCTCACATTGATTTGTTTTTGCATATTTTTACATAGTTTTAATAAATGGATATTTTTGCTTAAAGTGCATATTTTTGTTGCATATTTAATGATTTATAATGGAAAGTTTTTCAATATTTTGCATTTTATTCATATCTTTGAATATTTTCTTTTAATTAAAATTATTTCTTAATTAAAAATAAACTAAAGAAAAATGTGTATTCTTTGAAACACCACATGCTTAAAGGAGAAGCATCCTTTTGCCATATGCTAAGACAACTGTATTAGATACCATTTGAAATAAGATGCTCTCGAGTAGTAAATACGATTTATGAAAATTTTTATTGCATATTTTTGCATTTATAGTGCATATTTTTTGGTCTTTAGTGCATATTTTCTTTTAAATGCATAATTTAGTGCATATTTTGCTGCAAATTCTAAGCGTATATTTTTTCTGGAGTTTTATGTGGACAATTTTAAAAAATAAATACCTTAAAACCAGTGTTGGAAACTTAAAGAATATTTTAAAATGTTAATACAAAATATTATATTAAGTATACGCACAGCCATTAATTGAGTGTATACTAAATATTTGAATTTTTATTCAATATATGCCGTAAACAATATTTAACAAATATTTTCTTCAAAAGAATAAAATATAAATTTTTAAATTAATAGAAAAATATCAGACCTTTTTTTAGAAATTGAGTTTCTGTTGTTTTAAGCGTTTCTAAAAGGTGGTTAAATTTTGAGGGTCGATCTTGAATGTTAACCACAACTAAACGTCAAGTATTTTTTTGCATTTCATTTGACTTTTCTCAATTTCAGACTAACTCAATATGAACCATGTTAAAGTTATTCAGGCTTATTATGAAAATGGGCGTTCAAATCAAAATGCATAATCGACCAATCAGCATAATCGACCAAATGTGTCCACAATCGGGATAATTGTGCACATATTTCTGCAAATCGGGTCTCTAGGAAATGAGAAAACACCGGTGCATGCTCGCTAAGTTCGTTCTGTGGAAAACATTGCCGTTGTTCGCAATAATGTGGCATAATAGCCGTCAGCCTCGACTCGCTGTCGGTGTTCGCTATTGCGAAATCATAACGGAATTCTTGAAGCCAGATATTGAGGATATGGATGTGCACGATATGTGGTTTCAACAGGACGGTGCCACTTGCTACACAGCCAACGAAACAATGGCTCTTTTGCGAGACAAATTCAATGGCCGTATTATCTCACGTGGTGGCGATGTCGATTGGCCGCCAAGATCATATGATTTGACACCGTTGGACTTCTTTCTTTAGGGTTATTTTAAAGAAAAGCGTACGTCGATAAGCCAGCAACAAGTCAATAGCTCAAGGATGAGATAATTCGGCACATTAACGGCATAGAACCTCAATTATGCCTCAGCGTCATCGACAATTTGGACCATCCGATAGAGGTGTGCCGCAGAAGTCGCGACGGCCATTTGGTCGATATTTTATTCCATACATAATTAAACCATACCATATTATCATAATAAAAATAAATGACAATAATTTTCTAAATAATTTGTGTTTTATTCAAAATCAACATCGGCCCTTAAAATTTAACCACCCTTTATTATTCAAAAATAATTATGAATTTTTTTAAAATTTTTTATTATTTTTTTTAATTGAAGATTTCAAACTATTGATATGTCAATCTTGTTACATTTGTAAAAAAAATTGCTAAAGTGGTCAATTTTTAACTGCGCCTACTTCGCCCATTTTTTGGAACACTGTTGTGCGTATCATATAGGACAATACTGTAAGTGTAAAATTGAAGCGATATAATTTTTCCTACTGAGGGCAGCTTGTTTTGGAAAACCACTACACTCAGAAAAAAAAGTTAGTAGAAAAATTTATAAACGGTTTTCAATCCCACTTTACTATTTTTGTACTAATTTTTAGTAAAAAAAAATATTATTTAGCAAATCTTTTTGCTATATACATTTTACAAATTACAGAATATTAACAAGTTTTTGTTGCTAATTTCAGAATCATTTTACAAATTTTTGAAAACCGATTTGCTAAAATTAACAAAAAAATTACTAATTTCAAAGAAGTGGATATTGAGGGAAATGTTATTTCTAATTAAAACTTACACCTACAAACTTAAATTGCCATAAAATGTTACATGTATTAAAAAAAGGATCGGAAGTGAATATACCGACATCCATTTAAAATAGCACTAAAAAGTTTTTTTAGTTCTAAAAATCAGCCCTAAAAACAATTAAAATTTGATCTTAAAAGTAAAAAAAAAAATTGACAAATATTTTTCAAAAAAGAAATTACCAAATTTAAAACAAAATAATAAATTCGTTTATGTTTTAACAACTTTGAAGATTTTTAAGCCTTTGATTTTTTTTTTTTAATTTTGTCTAAAATATTTTTTGAAAAAAAAAATAAATAAAATAAAAAAAAATTTTAGTAATTCTTTTTGCTGATTTAAGCAAACAGGTTTTAAATTCCACTTTGCAAAAAGTTTACTAAAATTTAGTAGCGGCTACTAATTTTATTGTACTACACGTCAGCAGACATGTGTTGCTAAGATTAGCAAAAAATACCGCTAGGCCCAAATTAGCAAAATTTTTCGTAATAACAGCAAAATTTTCAGTTGCCATTACAGACTTTTTTTGGTGAGTGTACACTCAAACAAAAAATAGTTTTATGTCAAATTCGAATCCATAAAAATCAGAATATTTGTCTCCCTTAATCAGGGTATGTGATGAATATTTAATGAATTCAAGTTCGTGTTGTTCTTAAGGAAAAAAGATTTCTCTCAAAATATTAGAATATGTTACGCAATTATTTAAAAGTTAGTTACCTATATTTTTCTTTGTGGTGACATAAAATAAATATTTTTCAGTAAACACTAATGAAATGCTTAAAAATCCTAACAAAAATTTCTTGATGTTAAGGCTGTAATAAATTTATTAATAAAATGTTAACATATTTTTATACATAAATTACAAAACAGATTACATAGTTTTAAAACAGACTGCCCAGAAAACTTTAAAAGAAGGTTAAATATACTCCAGAATTTTCTCTTTACTATTGATTGATGGTAAAACATTTGTATAACATTTTGTTACTCGTTAAGCTTAACATATATAAAATACAAAGATTATTTTTTATATTATCAATAATGTTTTTTTTTTTCTAAAACTTTTTAAGATATTTTTACATTTCAAAACTTCTTTAACAAAAATTTGTCTCCTCAAACTTGAAAAAAAATGCAAATATTCCTTTAAATATTGTCAACCACATATGTGGTTTTATTTTAATATCCTTTATGTCCTTTTTTTTAGTATTGCTTATGCAGAAATATGAGTGAATGAATAAATGAAAATTCACATAGAAGGGAAATAGGTAGAAATATTGGTAACCACACTAAATACCGGAAGTACAGAGGTAATTCAATCAAAATGATTTCCCTCCAACCGCCCTTTATTACAATGGGGACAAGGTAAATCAAACGGATGTCCTTATATTGCAGCCTTAAACTCACTATGTGTAAAATGAATGATGTTGGTGAGATATAACAACTGACTGAAACATATGTAATGTTATAAAGTCGAATTGGTAGTTACAATATAGAAATGCTGAACAAATTTCCAATATCCTTAATGTGTACACATGTGTGTATACAAAACTGTCCATATAAAAACATACAAACATAAAAACAGACAAACAATCATACCAATATACACTCACATATATTTTTATACATTTACAAAAATATGCAAAAAGTATGTATGAAATTTTTATATATTTTTGACAATAGTGTGTGTGTGTCATTTTATTTTTTTGTAACTGTATTTGTGTGATTGTATAAATATATCTCATGTTGTATAATACCTTGAATGAGGAAGGATATTAAATTAACCCAGTAACATTTTAAAACATTCAGGAAAATAATTCCTCACTTAAATAAAATGAAACGTATCGTAATGTAATATACATATTAAGAGAAAAATATAAAAATAAAATTGAACAGCAAATTCAAAGATATAATTTATACATTTCCATAGTTTTTTATGCAGTACAGATATATGAAGGATTCCACACAGAAACTAGCACGCTGCAGAAAAAAATGTATGTCGGATTTAACTCAAACTTAAAAAGTGATTTAAGTTGACAATGCATTAAATAGTTTGTATTTCCCTTAATAATATCTGTAACACACCAATTAAAAAAAAAAAACCAAAATCATGAGTTTCACCTGCAAAAATTAAAGAATTTATTTTCATGCATATTTATTACACAGGGTGGGTCAAAATCACCTGATTTTCTTCGCTATAACATTTATTTAAAGTGAAAACTCATTTGGTTTTAAACTGATTATTTTTAATTGCACTTATAAACTATGTTTCAATTAATTGAGTAAAATTATGTTCCGCAAATAGCCGCCGTGGGTGTTGGTGCATATTTGGGCTCTTGATATTGTTTTGCCTTCCTGTGCGCACAATTTATGGCATCACGGGGTGTGTTCACGTACACCATCAACTTCAATTTTCACCAAAGAAAGAAGTCCAGCACAGTCAAATCGAGATATTACAGGCGTTGGAAAGGCATCCTTCACAATAAGCATTGTGTTGCATGCAGTATGACAAGGCGTCGGTTAATTATTGGTTTGTCCTATACGCCAAATAGTTATTATAGCGTAAAACGGTAAAGAAGATTTACATTTTTTAATTTTTCTACGTAAAACTGACAGTAATATCAAAATCGATACTAAATATCTAAATATCAGATATGATACAAAATATCTAAAAACGGGTTTCGGAGTCAGATAACACATTTTTAATAAATGTTCAATGGGTCGAATCAATAAGAAACTGATGAAGTGGCCACATTCTGTTGAAACCATTTGTCCTCAAAACGGTAACTTCCGGTAAGGAAAATTCAGTCAGCATGGCTTTATAGGAATTTTTTCGAAAATAAGGTCCAATCACCTTTTTTGACGTAACTCCACATTACATACTGACTTTGAGAAGGTGAAATGGGGGCTTAATGAATTATACATGGATTTTTTGTTCCCCATAACTGAGAATTTTGTTTATTAACGCGGCCACAAATATAACAAGTAAAAAGAGGCTCCACCATTGTCCAAAAAAAAATCTTCTGACTGCTTTTAATACGAATAATGTAAAAAACTTTAGAAGTTAAATTATGAATGCGAAAAAAAATTGTTTTTGAGGTGAAAAATTATTTGTGGTGAAAAAAAATTTTAGTGGTGAAAAAAAATTTTTGAGTCGAAAATTTTTGAGCTGAATATAAAATATTATTCAATTCTAAGGGACTGGTTAAAAAACAAGAGAAAATAATTTACTTTACAGTCGCTTCTATGAAATTGTACTAACATCATACTTGGGAATTTTTCATTACCATTGAAATTTCATTACCATTAGTTGACACTAATGCAAATGAAAAAAAATTCATTACCATTTAATGTCAATAAAATTTTTTCCATTAAAACTTTCATTACTAATAGTAATGATATATCACAAATGCAAAAAAAAAAAGTAATTATAATTGATTACAAAAAAGTTTATACGATTTGAAAAAAGTAGCTTTATACAGAAAATAATAAAACAAAATATGTAATATACAAATGTTAACCCGCATAAATAAATATTAACATGAATATTAACATATAACATGACGGTAAATAATGCTTATGGTTTCTTTTAATTGATGCATTAGCAATGGTAATGAAATTCAAAAATATTCAACAATAATATTAAATCGCCACTGCTAGATTTTTTATAAACCGAATGACAAACTGATATATACCCTCATCAGATATGGTGGAGAGTATAAAAACTGAACGTTAACACCACTTACGAATTATCATGCTTTATTTAGGATTCTAGTGATTATTTGTTAATAACTATAAATTTATCACGTGTCTACTTCACGAATCTGTAAAAATGGTAACACTTTTCAATATGGTGATACTTATTGTTCCACCTTGTATTACAATATTATTTGCTCTAGTACGTAAAAAAAAAATTCAATACAAAAAAAAGTTGTTCCAACTTTTTAATTATTTTTTCCTAAAAAGTCAGCAAAGTAGGTGTGAGTAGATATTGGAAAATTTAGCATTTATTTTATATATATTATTTATTCAATAAATTATTTTTTATTAAAATTAGCCAAATATTTTTATTTTTCTTTTTAAAAAAAATCCCATCCTCCCTTGTGCAAAGATTGGTTACACTCCTTAATTGTAAAAAAAAGATCCCAGATGTTTTTCGATTCAGAAGGTTTCAGTATGTTATGCGACTTTGTATTAGGAAATTTTTTGTTTAATATTAATTAACTTAAATATTCAATAAAAATTCACATATTTATCATAATACCTTAGCACCTCTATGCGTATAATCAACATAATATTTATCACACGTTTCGGTGTCACTAAAAGATAGAACAAAATTATCAACTTTTACGGAATATGTATATGCGATTTACACTATTAAACGAATATTGTCCTGAAAAGAAAAATAAATTATACGGTTAAAAAAAAATATGTTGATAGTAGATTAACACTCTGAAATTTTCTAAGTCAATAGAAGAACATGTAAACTTTTTTTTTTAGAAATAAAAAAATTATTCTAATTTTTATACCATACAAGACAATAAATACTGTATGAAATTGCTACTAAAAACATTTCTTTAGCTGGATAATTTTGATGGAAAGCCTCATATGTATTGTGCTATATTGGTAATTGTAAAAAGAAGATTTAAAGAGATTTAAAAGTTTTAAAGCTTGATTTTATATTGGATTTTCACATTACAACAAACAAAAGGATTTCAACAATCAATAATAAATTATGATATGTATTTTTATTGATATAGGGTGAACCTTATTTAACAAATATTATGATAGTTGTTTAACATATGATTTGGTGTTACTGATTTACCAAAAGGAATTTAAGATTTTTTTATTTTAGCTTTATAAATAATACATAAGGCCAGCTCAAATCGCACAGCATTCGGATTTGTCATATCCGATTTTAATGAAATTCGCCACAAATATTGTAAATGGGTAGTGTTTATCAAATCATTAATATTTCGAACCCAAACCCTTTCGGTTTTCAAAATTTGACATCATGAAAATTGGCAAAAGCGTCAAAATATCGAAAAAGTATCCTTACAAAGTCGCCCATAACTTCTAAACTTTACAACCTAAAATTTTTCTGTTGGTACCATTTTAAAGGTGAAAACATTACCTTAATCTATGTAACATTTTAAGGCAATTTTAGTTTGTTCACTCAGAAAAAAAAAAGTTAGTAGAAAAATTTGTAAACGGTTTTCAATTCCACTTTACTATTTTTTAAAAATTGGTAATTCTTTTTTGCTGATTTTAGCAAATCGTTTATCGATTAAATGATTTTTATAATTAGCAAAAAAAATTTTCTGTTAATATTCTGTAATTCGTAAAATGTAAATAGCAAAATAGTTTACTAAATAATAATTTTTGTACTAAAAATCAGTTAAAAAATAGTAAAGTCTACTAACTTTTTTTTGCGAGTGTATTGAAATTAATTTTTGATCAGAAAAAAAATATTATATAAGATATTTTTCGTTCTTCTTTTTTTCAAATTGATATATAATATTAAATCACATCCAGAGATGGGACTAGGTTAAAAATCCTTTATTTAAAAACTAGTAAAAAAATTTAAAAAAAATGATGTATAGCCTGTTCCTCGATCTCGAACGAAAAACTAGTCGAACGAAAGCAAGTCACTCGAATTCGAATCAATTTGGGTTTCTCTATTTCGAAAGCCTTCGATCGACTTGACTTACGTGTGTCAATTTTTGTTTCTTACGCATTTACCAACCACAGAGATGGCAGATATTATATTTTAAGCATTTGTTACAATTTTCTTTAAAAGTAGCAAAAATACTACTAAACTGCTTAAAGACAAAAACTACCCTGTTTAACAGTGATCAGCTGCATATGACAAATGAAATAAAAAAAATAACAATAAACAAATCAATTTTTATTTGGAAAATGTGTATATTTGTGAAAATTTTTGTTATCGATTGGTTGTGGGTGAAATTGTTGTTTGGAGAGCTTTTCTGTTGCATGTTGTCTGTTCGGTGCGGTCACTGCTAAAGTCCTTGTAAAAAAAATGTAAATATGAGCTTCTTGGGCAAACGTAAGCCGCAAACAACACACACATACCTTTTACCACTCAGAAACAGCGTAATAGGGGGTGAAACGGAGTTTAGTTTTCTGGTCAAATTTTCCTCCTCTGCAGAAAATTTGTTTGCTCCGAACACTACAGTCCTTCTGGCAAAATCAGGTCTTTCTTCCATATAAAATACAAGCGTCTTCGGATGGTCCATTGTTGATTTTTTTTAACTAAAATTTTAAATTCACAATAATCTATTAATATTTGTATTATTTTGTACTTACTTTTTGTTATCCATTGCTTTTTTTACTTCATTTTGCTTTTAAAAATATCAAACATATATTTACTCGACAAAAAAATAGCAAGTGACTGATTTTGAGATTTGCGTTCGAGCTGTTCGAAATAGAGAAACCAAATTTTGTATGAAAACAGTTACGTTTTCGTTCGACTTGTCGTTCGAGTCATCGTTCGCATAGAAATAGAGTTAGTGGAACCCAAATCAGTTTTCTTTCGACTAGAAAGCGAACGAACGTGTTCTTTCGAAATAGAGGAACAGGCTATTATTAATTTGTTATCGATTGGTACCAAAAATATAATACCTAACCTTTTGATCATTCCAATGGTATATCACACCTTGTCAGTTTCTTATGACCAAAACCAAAATTTTTTATCAAAAAAATACCATAAAATAATTAAATTTATAAATTGAACAAATAGTGTTTAACATACACATGTTCAAGTTATAAATTTTTCGAATTTCGTGTGGCAAATGATGCGTTTTAATAAACTGATCACGGAAAAAAATTAAACAAATTTTTTGGAGGGTACTTTAATGGCGCAACCAGTACTTCCAATTTGAGATTTAATGAATAATGTCTCAGTTTTCTAAGGGGGTCAATAGTTTGCTAATTTAATGCTTATTGAGGAAAATATATCAAAAAAAAATTAATTAATTTCATGGCCAGGGTTGCATTTTTAGGTTCTAAAGCAGTGTAATAATAAAGTTTGCGCAAATCGATATTGATAAGGTTTTATATATCAAACGAAGCGAAATAGTAAGCATATTAAAGAGAATATGATAAAACCAAATATTAAACGTAATTTTAGACTAATAACTTAGCAGGATAGGTTATGCATTATTAACATAAATTATTATTTTTTTTTTTTTTTTGCAAAATGGTGCTCAAAATTTAAAAAACAAATTTTAAAATTCAACCTTTATATTCGTGGAACAAAATTATGAAAACAAATTTAGATATTTTTCATAGAATAACCTTCTAAGTACTAAACTTTTAGGGCCCCAATTTGAACAATATTAAATACATTTTTTTTTTTATAAAATCTTAAATTTCAAGCGCTGGTTAGCAAAATTCTTTTCATATTCAGTTCATTAATGGTTAAATGGTTTCTCATACCATAAGAAAAGACAACATGCGATACATATAAACACTTTTTTTGATAAAATATATGTATATAAACATTTTTTTAAATAAAATATTTTTTACCCTTCCCGAGTGTAACTATTTTAATTACAGAGAAGATTTTGATGTGCACCATTGTTATTTATCTTTAATTAATTTTTATTTGTTTTTTTTTTTTTTAATTATAAACAAATAATGCATTTAACTGATTCAGCATAATTTTCCATCAAATAAAATATGTAGGTATTTTTTTTATTTTTTTTATAAATATTTTTAAAACCCTAACTATTTATTTAAAAAAAAAGTGTCTTTATTATATGTTTATTTTTGCGGTTTTTTAGCATTATACTCGTAACTTCACACTAGTAAAAAAGAAATAATAAATTGTTGCATGATAAATATATATTTTCTTTTTAAGCAATGCACTAAGGGCCAGAAAGAGCCGTATTTTGGTCAAAAGTTACTTTTGTGAATTTTTACAAAATATGTATCGAGAAGTTGTGATAAAAATTCAGCAGTGGTAATACAAGTTTTTAGATGATATATAAAGGCATGTACAATTGAAAGTAGAGCAATTTTGTAAATTAAAATTAAATACTTGTGTAGATAAACTTACTATATACGAGGGCGGATCAATAAGTTGACTTTTCGAACTTTCCTCGTAGTTATATAAAATGCAACACTGCTCCCTTCTAGTACTACTTGTTAATAGACTACTGTCAAATTTGAGCATGTTCTGTCATTTACTTTGCGTTTAACAGCAGGATTTTCCGAGGTCCATAAAATAGGCATTAGTTTGATCAATAATTTCATCGTTGGAGCTAAATCTCTTTCCATTGAGCCATTTCTTTAGGTTTGGAAATAGAAAATAGTCACTAGGGACTAAATCAGGATAACAATGCGAATGAGGAAGCAAGTCGTAGTCTACTTCATGGATTTTTTCCAAGAAAACTAAGCTGTCACATGATTGCTTTGGTGGTCGATTGTGAGCAAACGCGGCAGCCATTCAATCTCCGATCTGCCAACTCCATATCTTGAATTTTTTCAATTGTTTTGGGTGTAGAGACCTCAACTGGGCGTCCAGAACGTTCGGCCACAACGAAAGTCAGTAAACCACTTTTTTATCATTGAAATCGATGGTGTAGAGTCCCCATAGTATTTATCAACCTTTTTCTTGGTTTGATTGACGATTTTTTTCGCAAAAAATAATGTTTAATGAGTACTCGAAATTCACTTTTTCCATTCAAAAAAAAAGTCACTAGGTTGTATGTTTTAAGCAGCTGGTAAACGCAAAGTAAATGACGGAACTTGCTCAAAATTTGACAGTAGTGTATTAAAAGGTGATACTTTATGGGAGCAGTGTTGCATTTCATATAACTACGAGAGAAGTTCGAAAAGTCATAGACTTATTGATCCGCCCTCGTATATTGAACACATGTGCGAAGTAATATTAATTTGCATTTTAAACCTCAAAGTATTAATTTAAAAAATATGCAGAATTTTAATCCTTTTTTATAAATGATTTTTTTTTAAACAAAAAACTACCGGTAAATAATTTCAAAGACTACGGGAAAGACTTTGAATAAAAGTAAAAAGTTCTGACTCTCTTTTGTAGCTATATTTCATACGGCATTTTCAATTTTTTATATCAAATTGCAGAATAAAAATCATTTACCCCAACAATCAAACTAACATAACGCTTCTGTTTGATAGGATGGAAATTTACAGTATTTTGCTGCCAAATTAGATTCGCTATATATAATTATAAACTACTACATTGAGTTTTGGAATCACCGATCCCAAAAACCTTTTGGTGCACAATTCCAGCCGGCTGCGACTACGTTAAAGACTTTCGGCCAAAAATTTACAAGTTTTGACCCTGTGTGCAATGTAAATAAAAAAAATCATATGAATATAGAAAAACAATAGCTAGAAGCTGAACAATTTATTTTTTTTTTTCAAGTGTGGTATTGATAAAATTTCAAACAATTTATTAATATTTATCTATATGTATATTAGGGTGACAGCGATTTGAATAAGGAAAAAATTGTGGTCCAATTCCGGAGAATTTTGTGATATTTAGTCTAAAACGACCATGCTGAAAATATGGGCCAAATTAGACAACGTTAATCCGAGTCTCATCGCCAAAAATATTTTCGCATTTTTCGACCAAATTAAAAAAAAATAATAATTTTCAAATTTTATATTTTCTTTTTAATTAATTTCGGCATGCTGAACTTGAATATGAAAAATAAAAACCCTTTGTCCGATATATACATTTTTTTTTTGCATATTCGTGTTTAGCATAACAAAACTAATAACAAAAATTATGTGTTGTAACATTATATTATTATTTTTTTAATTGGTTGAAAAACCCCGATGAAATAGGGGTAAGCCTCGGGCTAACGTTGTCTGATTTAGCACAAATTTTCAGCATGGACATTTTCGGCCAATATCCAAGAAAATTGAGTCACCCTAATGTATATGTAAGTGCTTACATATGTAAATATTTGTAAATATAAATTGCAAATTTACTAAAGTTTTTATGAATATCCGACATATGTAGCCTTTTAAAAATTCATTTTAGACAGTGGGTCATATGAGCAAAATCTATCACCAAATTTAAATTAATTACTTTTGACTTTGGAATGACTTTTGCCACTAAATTTCCATATGCATTTAGAATGCTATGAAATATAAATGAAAAATAAATAATAATAAAATGAGCGCCCCGGTAGGCTAGTTGGTAGCGTGCTAGCTTATCAGTGCGGGGGTCGTGGGTTCGATTCCCGATAGCCGATAGCCTTCATTGCTAGTGCTCGATTAGGGTATAGGATATAGTTTGTAATTATATGTTTAATAAAAAGAATAAATATATAAAAAAATATAGCATGCAGTCTTAAATTAAAAAAAAAAACCTCCAATATGTATATCACCGTGATATGAAACTCTTTTTTTTTTAATTTATGAGCTAATAAGAAAATTCAAACTTAATCAAACCATTAAAAATTAAGTTAATACAAATAAGGAAAATATGAGTTCCAAAAATGTTTAAAACGGGCAAAAACTCAATAAACTGTTAACTTCAGAATAACATATAATAGGGACTTTAAGAAAATCCAAAAATATGTTATGACAGAAAGTATAATAAGTTTTTTTAATTTAGGTCATTAGTCAGTGAACAAAAATAAACAGAACAAAGATTGACGACCAAACTGGAGCCGCTGCAGATTTTTTAACAAAACTCTTTGGAGACTTGGACTTATGCTTTAAAATTATTCGTATACTGTATTTGGAGCTTTACTGCGTCTTCTATCTAAGACATATCAAACATAAACTAAAATGTTAGTGAGCTATTGCTCTTGAATGGGCTAATATTGTTTTCATTGACCATTCCCGCCACTAAAAATGTTCAATTGTTTGTAAAACCACATCTTGCAAAAAATTAGAAAAAACGACCGTGAAGGGGTGCTGCATCTGGCCTAAAGTTTGAAACAGCGATTACAAGAGGAAAATATGTCTTTTTATTGATTTTCTCAAAATTGTATATATATTAAAACCGGTTTGAATTAAAATGATTAAATATTTGCAGTAAATTATCTCTCTAATAAGGCAATAAAAACCAAAAACGGTTAAAAAACAGTCAAGTTATTAAAACTTCCCCCGTCAATTAATGCATTACAGACCGCTTGAGCAAAAAATTCATTCACAAATTTTTCAATTTATTGAAATTATCTACTACAACAATATTTTTTTCTTTTGCTAACTTGTGTTAAATTAATTCCCTATCGATGGCCTAATATAAAAAGGCCCTAACTCGATTTTTTGTTACTTGGCAGGAGAATGAAAAAACTAAATAAAAAACGTAAAATTTTAGATACAAAAAAAAATTTTAATGCAATTTTTAATAAAAAGAGGCAACACATTTTTGGAAATTGCATTAAAACTTTTTTTTATCTAAAATTTTACGGATTTTATAAAGTTTTTTCCTTCACCTTTCTAGTAACAAAAAATCGAGTTAGGGCCTTTTATATTAATCCATCGATATAGATCAGAAATTTTAAACACTAGTTTCAAATCTCCAATTTAAAATTTAAATAAATTTTTTTAAAGAAATTTAAAAAATCATCATTTGGACTTTAAGAGTTTATTAAGCATATCCAGCAAAAAAAATGGTTGTCATTCTGTGACTATAACTTCTTTCATTGCTTACTAAACTTCTGTTGACATTCTTTAATGATTTTTTGGTGTTATTCTTAGGCACTTCCAAAAGAATTCATGTGTGCATATTTCAAATGCAGTGATCTGGATATTAATCCGATGCATGTCTTAAATAATTACTCTTCTTTACTTCTAAAGCATAAGTTATAGTATATCGTATATTTTTTGAATCGAAAGCATTTATTCAAATTGAAAAAATAGTTCTGATAAAATTCTTTAATTTTTTTATTAAAAAATTTTTATGTTTTAGTTTAAAATTTCATGAGGGTTAGAATTTATGCAGTTTTGCAATTTTTATACAAGTTTTGAAAAATCAAGAAAAACAGATTTTTTTGAACTTTAATTGAAACTAGCTGGCCTGTCCTTTGCATTTTTTTAGCATTTAATATTTATGACGACGCAATCTGTGCATTTTTGCATTATGTTTACTATTTAACAATACACCATTTCCAGTTTTAATTCAAATTGCCAAAAAAATTTTAACATTGTGCAAAAATTATTTAAAATTGTTCAAAAATATTTTAAAATTGTTTAAAAATATTTTAATATTGTACAACCAGTTTTTAAATTATCTAAAAATATTTTAAAATTTGTCTAAAAATTTCATTAAAATTTTTGAAAAATGTTTCAAAAATGCTTTTGCACTAAAGCAGAATTATTTATTTGTTTTAATAAAGAGTATTTGTATATCAATGCACAAATTTCGCTCCTTTAAACTTATTTTTCTGCATTCTTATGAATTAAATTTTCATCAAAGCTTAAATATAAGTATATGAACATTTTTCACTCATGCATCAGAATATCTAATCATTGCATCGTCATTGCTTCCTTAGAGTGAAGTATGAGTAATGCAAGTAGCTCCATTTGAATACTTCCATCCTATGACACGCTAATGTTAAATTCATCGATGAAACCATTAGAAAAGAAGTGATGCCTTTGCCATTGTAGTGATGCTTTTATTGCTTCTTTGGCAGCTTCATTTTTGCTGGGTATATAAGGGAGAAAAAATGCCAAAAATTGTAGGTATTCTTTTTTCGTTTAGATAGGGCAGCGTTTTTAATTCAGAGGATTTCGAGAAAACAGCGTTTTTTGTCACTTTTACGCAAGTTTTCCTTTTGTTTTACAAATTTAAAATTAATATATAAAATACATCAATTCTTTAAATAATGACAAAATTGAGTCAAAGTAAATTACCACTGCTTAAGGTTAAAGGTCAAATTTTAGATTTTCATTTTTTTTAAATAAATTAATATAACAGACATTTCTGAAGGGATATTAATGAAATTGCTTGATTTTACTTTTCTTGGACTTAAAATAGCATTCGTATTTTATTTCAGAGAATTAACCCTTAAGTGTTGTTGGGGCCCTTAAGTGCTGTTGGGGCCTATGATGAAAATGATGAAATGATGAAAATATACTAATATTTTCTACAGGAAATAAAAATACTGTTTAAGTGTTTTTTTACGAATATATGTTTATTGTTGTTATAATTGCTATGTATTCATTAAAAAACTTTATAGTGTATTTTTATTTCACGAAGAATATTCGCTAAAACAACTGATATTTCCTTTATATCTTTTAACTGTCAACAATACGTAAATAGTAATGATTTTTCCTTAATTCCGTTTTTATAACTGTCAACTAATTAACTACAAAATCTGTAAAACAAATAATATTATTTTATTTAAATGTCATAAAAATAATTACAAATCCTGTATATTAAAAGACGTACTTTAAAAAAAAACTACAGTCAGTTACTGTAAAAATATTTTGAGTGAAGAACTGTTTTTATATTATGAAAAACCTAAAACTGTCCACATATTTGTTTTATTTATAAGCAAATCAACGAGTTTCACAATAACGGAATTCTATCGCGTGAACTAGATTTCTAAAAACATATTTTTTTAAGATCGGCGACCCCAAAAACATAAATAATAGCCATAAAATAAGTTTGTTAAGCTAGATTCGGGTTTATAACCTCAGTGCGGGTTTCTTTTACATGTCTATGGATACAATTGAAAATTAGTTTATAAATATTCCACCTTCCAATGACGTCTGTGTTCTCTTTGGTTTTTTTTAATTTTGATGTATTTTACGGTTCACGTGACTCAAAATTGGATGCTTTTAGAAAAAGTGATTTAAACTACCATATATAAGACATTACTTGAATTTTAAAAATCATATCTCATATGAAATCTTTGAATTTTTATATTTAAAAATAGACAGGCTCTTTATAAAGACATGTTATTTGCGAATATTTAAAATATTTTCTTTTTTATTTCTTTAAAAAAAATAAAGTTTATCAATATAACTATCTATTATTAATTTTATCAGGCTCAAGATCATAATTTTTTTAATGATACTAACGAATAGTAAACACTAATTTTTTTTTATTAAATGGAAAAAATTGTAAGGATCAGCGCTAGAGGGATTGCACACTTTCGACCCGAGCGACCAGGTCATCTTCAGCTTCCTTCTGAACCACCCAACACAAATAACTCATGGTTATAAACAGGCATTTATATCACACACTCTAAGGAAAATGACTATGTGAATTTATATTTTTCAGTTAGTGAATGATTATCCGTACAAATGAGCTTTTTCCATCTATTTATAGAATTACCCTTTGGCAACCATCTTCGATTTTCGAAGCACAAATTGACAGGGTTGCCATTCCAAATGTTAATGTTTCCATTTCTGGGAACCAATTGGGAATCTGGCATACTAATATTTTTTCTTTCACAACATATTTGAGTGTTGTTATTATATTAGTTTATAAATTACATCGTGCCCTATGTTTTTGTATATAATTTTGAATATTATTTGATCTACCTGTTTTAATTATCTATTTTTAATTTTATCAGGCTCAAGATCATAATTTATTTAATGATACTAACGAATAGCAAACACTAATTTTTTTATTAAATGGAAAAAATTGTAAGTTAATCAATATATATATATATATATATATTGAAATTAAGCTTCAATCTCAGATTTCATATTATAAGTTCATTTTAACTGAAAAGAAAACTTCAACAACAACAACATTAAACAACATTTTTCAAAATGCAAAAAGAAAAAAAAAACTTTTGACCACTTATTGTCTGGTCATTAAAATTTTGGCATACTATTTTGTTTAATCTTAGCGAAAATTGTTTTCAATGAAATCAAATTAAAGTTTTTAATGTTCACATACACTTAAACACAAACATCACAGAGATAATCTTAGCTTCTGGCAGCAATATGAACATGCATGACTGAACCGGAAATGAAGCCTTAAGAAGAATTAAATATCAAACATAAAGCCAAAAACTGAAGAAAAAATTACCGGATATGGTAAATTGAAAACTCAGCAATTGCAGCAATAACAGCCAAAGAAAAACCAAAAATTAATCAACAGAAAAAAAATATAAGAGAATTAACAAAAAAAGAAAATTATAAAAAAGACAACATACATATCTTATGATGTGACAATAGAATAGATTGATTTAAAATCAACCAAGTATTTTTTTTTTATAGTGATATTGATAACTTTTGATTTGATTTCTTTATTTCAGCCAGTGGTTTTTTTAGATTTAATTTCAATTTGAGACTGCAATATATGAATAAAGAAAATCTTTTAGTGAAACTTTCCACACGTCTGCCTAATACTATTGAAAGTAATAAATGTGCACACCGAAAAAAAAAATCCTTGAACAAAAACTAAACTTTTTTACAAAAATTTCCTTCACACTTTTGTGTATAGCAAACAATATTTTTTCATTTTCAACCCACACAATTCTAATGAACTGAGATGGCCAAGTGGGTCTGGCTTTAAAATTATGAAAATAACAAAATAAGTTTTGTCAACACGAATATTACAGCCTTCTTATTTGAGCTTCGAATTAATTAGCTGGCATAATATTATAAAAACAATTTATACACTCACAATATATTTTCATTACTGACTGTAGTTTATTTAAAAAGTAATAAGTAAGTTTGTTTTTAGATGAAGATTCAATTGAAATTCATATAAATATATTTTTAACTATTTGAATCAGTCATTCAAAAACCAAACTATAAAAATTTACAAACATTCAGTAGGAGTTGATATTTTCTGTAAAATGTAAAATTTTATGTTTTCTGTTTTTAAAAATTGAAATTTATATAATTATTTTTTGTTTTTTTCACCAAAATAGTTTGTATATATACAAAATTATGTCAATAAAAATTACAAGAAATTATTCAAATATACATACACACAAAGCCAATAAAAATATATACATCTGTGTGTTGTGTTTTGTAATTACATACAAATAAAAAAAACGTTCAATTTGAAAAACAAACCACAAAAGTAGTTTTTTTTTTAACTTTTGTCAGTAAAAATTTTATGGTTATTTTAAACGACTTTCCATTGTTTTTACTACTTTTGTCGATTATTAAACAATGATTGAAAATAAACAACAAATTGGGCTGAATATGATCAAAAATCAGTAGTCCTCTTTTTCATTGTATTTTCGATTAATTTGATATGTATTTTAGATTATTTTAAACGAAATAAAATTGTATATGTAAAGTTCCCTTTCGATTTTTGTATTCTCTATGCAAACATGTGTGTATTTATGTAAAGGAAATCCTACATGCGAATTAGAAGTTCATATATGGTAATGTGTGACATCACATATTGAAATATATGACATATATCGTTCCATCCCATGTAAAAATCGAAATATATATGAACATACATTATCATGCATGGGCTTGTATATAATCATACATGGTTATATACCTCTATGCATGGTTCAATATATGATCATAAATCTTCGAATCCAAAATTTGAGGGTATATGGTCATTTATGCTTATATAGGGTCCGCCATCTAACGTTTTTTTTTTTTTTCAACTAGTGTTTATTTCGTGAATGGTAACACTTAGCTCATGTCTGATTTGACAGATAATTAGTTTTATCCTTCCGCTGAACGAATATAGTTGTGTATACGCTTGAGCAACGCTGGGAAATATTGCGACGTTACTTTGAAAATCATGGTAATGTTGCAGAATATCATCTTTTCAATGTCATATTTTCAGATGAAGCTCATTTTGATCTTGGCGGGTATGTAAACAAGCAAAATTGTCGCATTTGGGGCACAGAAAACCCGCACGCATACATTTAAAAGCCGTTGCACCCAAAACGAGTCACTGTTTGGTGCGGATTTTGGTCCAGAGGCATAATAAGACAATTTTTCTTCGAAAATGAGCAAGGAGTGGCCGTTACAGTCAATGGCGATCGTTATCGGGCCATGTTGAACGAATTTTTGTTCACGAAAATTGAAGAGGAGGATATTGGCAACATTTGGTTTCAACAGGACGGCGCTATGTGCCACACAGCCGAAGCTACACTCGATGTCTTGCGCCCTGTTTTTGAAGATCGCATTATCAGCCGCAGAACTGATGTCGTTTGGCCACCTCGGAGCTGCGATTTGACACCGTTGGACTATTATTTGTGGGGTACCGTCAAAGATAAGTGTTACGCCGTCAAGCCAAAGACAATTGACGCTTTAAAGGACAATATTCGTGAAGATATTGGTGAAATACAGCGGCACACAATCGATAATGTGCTTAAAAATTGGACCGATCGTGTAGGCTACTGCATGGCCAGCCGAGGCAGCCATTTGAATAAAATTATTTTCCATTATTAACAGGAAGGATTGTACTTTCAAATAAATAAAGAAATTTGAGAAAATATTCAGTAGTTTTTTTTATAGCATTTTCAAAAAAAAAGTTATTTGGCGGACCCTATATATTATTCATATATGCTCATATATGACCCTTAAGTGCTGTTAAACTGTATTTTTATTTCACAAAGAAAATATCAGTTTATTTTCATCACAGGGTCATATCGACCACAACAGCACTTAAGGATTCATTTTCTGAAACAATATAAAAATATTATTTTAAGACCTGGGAAAATAATATCAAACAGTTTCATCAATATCCCTTCATAAATATCTGTTGTATAAATATGTTCCAAAAAAATGAAAATCTCCTAAAATTTGACCTTTAACCTTAAACAGTGCCAATTTAATATATCTCCATTTTGCCAAAATTTAAAGGATTAAAGAATTTTATATTGTTTTCAAATATTCCGACCAAAAACCAATGGAATTTACAAAAACAAAAATAAAATTTGCCTAAAAGTTAAATAAGTGACAAAAATCGCTGTTTTCTCGAAAACCACTGAAATAAAAACGTTGCCCTCGCAAAATGAAAAAAAGTATACCTACAATTTTTGGCATTTTTAATCTCTTATATGTGCTTAATAAAAGCTTAAAGTCTTAATGATGAATTTTTGAAATTTCTTTAAAAAAATTTCTAAATTTAAAAATGAAGATTTAAAACCAGTGTTTAAAAATTTTGACCTATATGGAATTAATTTAAAACAAGTTAGCGAAACACAATATGAAAATACTTCTCACCTAAGTAAAGGGTGTCCCAAGAAGAACGCAATTTTGAAATTTTAAATAAAACACAGATATTTAAAAAAAAATCGTGAAACTTTATTATATCGTAAAGTAGACATAATGAGGTTATGTATGGAACAATATATTGTGCAGATGGCCGCCGCGGCTTTGCTGGCATGCACGCGATCTTTTAATGAAATTTTCAATGACCGTTTTGCATGAATGCTGCGGTATTTCATTAATGCAGCGTCCAATTTCCTCTTTTTAGGCATGAGTCGTCGTCGGCTTATTCGCGTAAACCATCGACTTCAAAAAACCCCAAAGAAAAAAATCTAATGGTGTTAAATCGCACGATCTAGGCGGCCAATTCTGATCTCCAAACGCGAAATAACACGACCGGGAAATGACTGATGCAGCAATTGAATTGTTTCTCTGGCTGTATGACATGTGGCGCCGTCTTGTTGGAACCACATGCCCTCCACAGAAAAAACTGGTTATCATTTCACGATACCGAACACCATTGACTGTTTGCGCTTGACCTGCCTCATTTTCATAAAAAAAGGTCCAATGATTCCTCCAGCCCAAAAACCACACCACACAGTGACACGTTGAGGATGCATTTGCTTCTCGTGAATCACTCGAGGATTTTCCTCACCCCAAATGCGACAATTCTGCCTATTGACGAAGCCATCAATATGAAAATGGGCCTCGTCACTGAAGATGATTTTATCGGCAAAATCAGCATTTTCATGTTGTCTCTCCAATACCCAATTAACGAACTCCCTTCGCTGTCCATGGTCAGCTGGCTTCAGTTCCTGAGTCAATTGAACTTTGTATGCATGAAGATGCAAATCTTTCGTCAAAATTCTCTGCAAAGTGGATTTGGAGACACCAATTTGCTGAGCTCGGTGTCGAATTGAGGTGGATGGAGTTTGAGCGACATCATCACGTACAGCTGCGATATTTTCGGTCGATCGACCTGGTCGATGGCGCGTTGTTGTCTTTACATCACTAACAGACCCAGTTTCGGCAAATTTATCCATTAATCTCTTTACAGTTGACTCTTTTGGAGCATTATTGTGACCCCAAATTGATCGCAATTTGCGAACTGTAGCCGCAAAACTTTCACCATTTTGGTAAAACAATTTCACAATGAGAATGCGTTGTTCATTCGTGTAGCGCTCCATTTTTACTAACCTCGTACCTTCTACTAGCAAACAATAACAATTGTTCAAATGTCAAACAATGACACTTCAAATGTTGACAGATTTAAAAATTGCGTTCTTCTTGGGACACCCTTTACATTGGAATTAAAAGAATGCAAAAATGCTGTTGTAGTACGTAGATAATTTCCATAAATTTAAAGATTTGTGATCGAATTTGTTTATCAAGCACCCAAAGAAAACATTGGTTGCAATTCGATCAAAACCATTAACATATATTTGTAAGAACTTTATTTTATTTAGAATAACCTATTATCCATTGTTATAGCAAAAATATGGTATTAGGAATTAAAAAAAAAGAAAAAAGAAAACTATTATCCAATTATTGGTATTGCCAATCAACTTTATGAATAAAATTCGTTTAGAAATTGTGTACAGTAGAAGCAACCTATTATTTAGTGAATGCACTAAAAAATTAGTACAATCTATCAAATTTATTATTAAATTATCGATATTCGAAAGTGGTAACTACAAATACGGTTATCATGGTCGACTATATCATTAAATTTGGATTTCAGTTGACACAACCGAATTGTTGATTCTATTGATTATAGAAGCCACTAAATATTGGTAACGAATTTTCTGCTATATTTATTTTCCTATAAAAATATTTAAATTCAAAATTAGTTATTCAAATTTATAAGTGTTTGTGGGCTAGTGGGTAGAGAGCTAGTACTCCTAATATCCGAGTTCAAATCCCGGTAAAGGCAAACATTAAAAAAATATATATATTTTTTTTCAATTAAAATAAAATATTTAAATGTTAAAATAACAAATATATCAAACAAAATTAAATTAAAATGTGGTGCAGTAAGCAAGGGTGTGAACTGTGAATCTGAATGCCCAGGTTCGATACCAGAAAAATCTAAAAATATTTATTTTTAATAACATTTTTTGGAGCGTTATACTACTTCTGTGGAATATAAATACTTAATTGTACAACTGAATATTGGCTTTCACAAGTAAAAAATATAATTTAATATGAGGATAGTTAACGTAACCCCCAGAACTCAATTGGCAAAAAATTCGGTGGCCACAACTGATACTGCTTTCTGGGTGAGTGATCTGTGACGCATTAATTGCCGGGGGAAGTTTTAATAACTTAGCTGTTTTTCAACCGATGTTGGTTTTTGTTGCCTTATTAGAAAGATAATTTACTAAAAATTACAATTCATTTTAATTCAAACTCGTTTTAAGATATTGTTATATGTTCGCAAAATTCAATAAAAAGTCCTATTTTCCACTCGTAATCCCTTTTTAAAACCTTAGGATCGATGAGGCACCTCTCCCCGATATCCTAATGTTTTGTAAGACATGGTTTTACAACCAAATACGTTGTCCAGTCCTTGTTTTCTCCCGATTTTAAATTTTTTATTTCTTATTTAAAAAGTGGACACCAAACCTAAAAACGGGAAGAAAAAAAAAGTAAGAGTTAAATTCGGCTATCCCGAATCTTATATACCCTTCACCATGGTTGGGAAAAAACTGAAGTTTTTATATGGACATATATGGAATGGACAGATTTATATACGGACGTCTTTAAGAGGAAATTAACTATTTAGTTTGGTGAAAAAACTTGAACTCGGGAAGATTTATGGTTCCAGAAAATGGTTCCACAAACATAATGCCAATCAGTGTTTTAATATTATTTATTTCAAAAATCTTTTAGTTGTAAAAAAATCTATTTTCGATAAAAAAAAAATATTTTTTTACAAAGCGTTAAAAGAAATCACTAGAACTGCATGTGTTTCATTTCTACAAAAACGTTTGATTTAGCTGGCAAATTTGCATTTGGGATTTTATTTCGCTTTTTTATTAAAAAATATTTTTAATTTCTTTAGCTTAATTTTAAAAATTTGAAGGAAAATAGCTTATAAATTTTTATTTTATAAATAATTATAAGTTATGAGCTAAAATAGGTGCACTCAAAGGGGAACTATGTATAAAATTTTCTTAATATATGAGAAATAAAATGGTTTAAAAATCTTTTTATAAATTCTTTTAAATCGGAGCAAAATATATAAATTAAACCGTTTGTATTTTGTTTGTATCAGAGGGTTTTTATAAAAATGTTTATGTTTCTAGCCTATTTATGGATAACTTAATTATTAATTTAAAATTTTATTTAAATTAATTATTTAATGTTAAAAAAAAAACAAAAAATAAACAAAAAAAAGTATAAAAAAAATTGTACAAAAAAAAATGAATAGCCCCCCGTCTATCGATCCCCCGCCTAAGAGAAAAAAAAGTATTTGTGACATAGCGCTTAGACAACTGAGCCATTGAAGCTCATGTGCAATCATCGTTAATAGAAGTAAATAAACAGTTTTCGTTAAATAGAGATTTGTTTGGTTTTTATTTAAATAATAATCGTATTGATTTTTTGTTTGTGTATAAAAGGTGAAGAGGTGAAAGAAGAGAATTTCAACAAATAGATGTGTTTGTTATGTTTAAAATTCAACATACATATAAAACAAAAGGGATTTAACGGAAAAAATTAGAGGTAGTCGTGGTTTTTTGCTAATATATCAGCCATTTATCAACCGATCTGGCTGATTTTCAATAGCAAACAGAAATGGATAATATGTAAGAGAAATGTATAACAATCAAGTCCTCATCATATCTGGGGTCTTCGGAAAACCCATTTCAACACACAGACGGACAGACGAACATCGTTAAGCCAACTTCGCTCTTCATAAGGACCCAGAATGTACATATATACTTTATAGGATCTGAGATCAATATTGTAGAAATTACAAACGGAATAAGGGTGAAGGGTATAATAATTTTGCGAATGGATTTCTTATTTATTTTACCAAACTTCTACAAACAAAAAATGCCGACGATAACGACTAGTGTCGTTATCAAATTTGTATCTTATGGTTATACTATAAAGTGAGCCTAGGTACAGTATTTGTAATGGTTTTAAACATCAGCTCAAACTAATAAAACCCTGTGCCACAGAGTGGTGTAGGGTAGAAAATATGGGTCGAATAAGTTTGATTCCTCACCCCAAATAGATTTCTCATTTGGTAAATATACCTTGTAAACAAAAATTCCTTTAAAGTTCTAATTTGATTTATCATAAAAATTTTATCAAAAAAAAAAAAGAGTTCGACAAAATACAACCTTAATTTAAATGAAGATTATCGTTACTTTAATATTTCAAACAAACGAATTTTCGAAATATTCTCATGTCACCCGTTCATCTCAAATCTAAGATTTATATAAGTATTTAGGGAAAAAAATATACCAACTACAATGACAATATATGAAGTGACAAACGCTTTCAATAGAAACGTGTTTGTCATTCTTAAATGGTACGTGATGATTTTTCAACTCTTCATACTTAACAAACTTGTTGTAAGTATGGTTTATATATACTGTGGTGGTGGATTTAGACAAAAAAAAAATATTTCTAAATGTCCTTTGGGTGTTTCGATCAATAACTAAATAAACTAACCTCAATTATTTACTATTCATAGAATCAACACTAACTCAATATTAAGATATATAGATGAAAAAAAAACACAGATCATTATAAAGAAAAAATGGAAAAATAAGTTGAGTTCATGTAGTATGACTTTTTTTTTTGCCAAACAATATGGTTTATTTGCAAATTATATATTTTATATTTGTAATGAACTCAAACAACTATGAAAAATATCATAAAAATTATAATTTAAAAATTTAAATACTACAAGAAGAAATAAAATACTGTCAGGGTTTATGTTCAAGTCATGTTATTTAAATGCGTTCTTTGTACTATTATTGGGACAAAAGTTTAAAAGGTTCGAGTTTGTAGGTAGATGTCAAAATTTTCTAAATTTTATGTTAAACATGATTTATATTATTTGTTTTGTTATTTTGAACTTTTTCATTGGCAAAATCTACAATAACTAGAATGAAATAATACACACATTTATATTTATTTTTGTTGTTAGCAAAAAAAAAAATATATAAACACCACCACAAAGTAGGATCAAACAATTTTGTTGTTTTTTAAGACTTTACCACACAAACTTAAAAATTTCATTAAATTATTTCACGTAGATATTGCACACTAAATTTTATAGAAAACTTAAAAAAAAAAGAATTTAGTTTAAGTTGAAAAATATTTTTTAACAAGGGATATATGTTTCAGTTGAAAAATATAATTTTTAAAACTATATAAAAATTTTAAGTCCTGGCTATTACCTAAACAATAAAGTATAGCGAACTTTTTATTACAAATTTTCCATTTCTACTTCCCTCGTAGTAAATTTTATATACAAACAAAATTTAAAACTTAATATTTCATTCTTTCTTTTTAGACAAACATTTTAGGAATTATAACTGAAATTGATTTATGACTTTTTTTTGGGAAGGAGAACATGAAGTTTTTTTGATATTTAAAAAATACATACAGATGTAAAACAATTTTCTTTATTGAACAAAATCACAACTTATCACATTTTCTTCATAACAATTGGTTATTATTTTTAAATTTAATTTATTTATTTTTTTTACTCTACGTTCAATTGAAAAGCTACTCGTACTTTTATAAACAACAAAATTTTAAATTTTTGTTCTTATATCCTTATAACAGTTGTATATTTAAGGTAAACACAATAAGCAAAAGACAAAAAAATAAGCAGAAAGGACAACAAATTTTAGATGATATTGGCAAATAAACAACACAACAACAACAACAGCAGCTGCATATGAAAATACTTAGTACACAGTTGCATGAAGAAAGTTACAGTGTAAGTCTGAATGAATAATACCCAGAAAACAATTTAAGTTTTTTTAAATTAAAAAAGGAATTATATATTGTATGGTTGGTGTTTAAGTTAAATACTAAGTTTTCGCAAGGAGTTTTATACAGAGGTAACCATAAAATTATATATTTGGTGTAAGATTTTTAAAAAATTGTGTATTTTAAAGTTTTGTTTATCAAAAACTTCATTTAGCTTTGATTATTTTTCATATTATGTTTCCTTAAACCATTTTTTAAAGAATTGATTGATTAATTTCATTTTTTTAACCAATGCGTATGAGTGATATTTTTGAATATTTTATATTACATCACTCATACGTTCCGTGTTTACGTATTAATATTAAATGGGAATTATTATGGATTTGGCGCAAAAGCAAAAATAAAATTACCGTGCGTTATGGTGTAATGGTTACCGCTTTGGACTGTTACAAAGTAGGTTGTGGGTTCGATACCCATCGTAGGCAACAGCAATTTAGAAATACAATATGTATCACTTCTTTCTCTCCTCATACATATTGCTACGTCCTCCTTTGGTGTTTCCATAGCACTTAGGTTAGGTTAGTTCGAAACAGTACACTTAGGCCTCTACTGGGCCTGTTGTGCGCTCCCTAAGAACATGGAGATTGTTAACGTCTGGTTTTCCTCAAGGTTTTATAGTCGACGTTCCTCAGGTATTCCAGGTCCGATATAACATCGCCCCTGACAGTGGTAGAGAAAGTGTTCCAGCGTTTCGCTCTCCTGGCCACACGCTCTATATATTCTTCAGAATCTGCCCGTCCAATCCGGTACAGTTGTGCCCGTAATCCTGCATGACCAGTCAGGATACGTACCATCATACTGACCTCGGACTTATTTCCATTAAGGAGGCCTCTTGACCTCTTCTCGTCTGGGCTACCCCACAAAATCCTAGTGGTCCTGGCCACCCTCCCGTTGTTCCAACGGGCCGTGTGGGTTTATCTTGCCCACGACTTTAATTAATTCGTTGCCTCAAACGGTCTTGCGTTCGCCAAGTTAACTGCCTCGAGTTCTCTTCCCCCGACAGCCAGTGTATTGGCCCTTTCGTTCCCGGCTATCCCCGGGTGGCCCGGTACTCATATAATATGGATCCTGCCCCCAGGGGAAAACCCAGTAATGGCTCTTATACAGTCCAGCAAGGTTCTGGACTTAAATCTACTAGCTAATATCGCCCTAATCGCCCCTTAGCTATCGGTGAATATGTTAGCGTCCACTCGCCCCATATTAGATTCAATCCATCTCACACACTCCGTAATAGCACGGACTTCCGCTTGGAAGCTGGTGTTGTGATCAGGAAGACGGTAGGATATCTTGGTCTCCGGGTTCTCAATAAAGACCCCCATACCCGTTCTATTCCTCAACTTAGATCCGTCTGTGTAGCAACAGATCCCCACGGGCATTCGCTCCAGAGTTTAGCTCGACCATTCTCCCCTATCTGGGATCATAATCTCGCAGTTTTCGACAATTTCCGTCTCCGGTATGCGGTCGGGCATGTCAGATGAGTGTGTGCAACCGGGCAACGTGCCCAGTATACACTGATGGTCTGCTCTGAAATCACCTATATAGAGATAAGATGCAATCGGCCGCGAGTACCGCCTCCTACATCACCTGCGTTTCGATTGGTGGTATATCCAGTAGTGTCTCCAGAGCCTTGGTTAACGTGGTGCACATTGCCTCACTTATGTGGTCTTATGTTGCAATTTTTGTCCAAAGAAGTCCACCAGATTACAGAGGCATAAGTTTAGATCGGTCTTATTACGCTCCTGTAAAGCTAGTGTATCATACTCGGACTTAGGCCCCACTTCGGGCCTATGGTCCTCCCACATAGCGCCCAAAACCGGATCGCCTTGTTGGTTCTATCTTCTATGCGGTGTTTGCATTTTAGTTTTCGATCAAGAATAGCACTTAAACTTATCGAAATAAAATTACATAACAAAGCTATGAACTAAAAAGCTTCAACAAGTTCGCCAACTCTCCATCAGATGGCGGTGAATACCTGCTCCAAGATTTATCATCTCGCGGTGTTGCCATATTTGAAGCATTTCATCTTTAACCGTTTTTCATTTCTTCGCTATTCCCTTTCTAAAGAAAGCAATGCATTATTTAGTAGGAAGAATTTTCTTTTGAGGAAATCATATGCCCCATAGGATCTGCCATTTTGAGTTTTAAAAATCTATTGTCAGAATTGTATTCAGCTACAATCAGAAATTCACAGAATAATGATAATTAAAAAATACCTAAAAATATCCAAAAGCCATTAAAACAAGTTATCCTTCATATTAAAACCGCCGCTTAGAAAACTTATTTTCAGATTCACTTTGAGCTACTCCAGCAACTTAGGGAATAATAGTTAATCCAATCAAATAACTACCTAAAAAAAATTAACATTAAAACCAATTCCCATAGAACCGCCATAATAAATGTGTCATATCTTACAATACTAAATTATAAGCAAATCTATGCACTCGTTTACAAGTTTAAACCCTTTGACGACCAATGTTTTTCAGGAAATTTTGAAGAACGATTGTGTAACGGAGGACTTGTCAGGCCTTGAGAAGGTGACAGGCTAGACTTAAGTTTGATTTTGTTTGCAAATATTAACATTAATTGTTTCAATTTTTTTTTTAATTTTCATGGACTTAAAGTAGATTTACCTTAAATACTTTACATTTCTAACAAAACTACAGCTATTGAAAACAAACAAAATTAGATGGAAGAACATAAGGTCAATAAATTGTTGAGGTGAACGAACGCTATGGAGATGTAGCTGTGTAAGGTTACGTATAAATTGCAGCCTAATTATCCCAGAGCCTAACAAGGTCATCCTAAAATCAACATTTTTAATTATAGTTTT
This sequence comes from Eustalomyia histrio, assembly GCA_949748255.1. Taxonomy (NCBI): domain Eukaryota; kingdom Metazoa; phylum Arthropoda; class Insecta; order Diptera; family Anthomyiidae; genus Eustalomyia; species Eustalomyia histrio. Next base: position 12,271,828 of record OX456527.1, read on the forward strand.
TTATTAATTTTTTTAACTTTTTGAGGTTTGAGTAACTCCGACACTTTCTTATCGAAATTACGTTTAAGGACTCTTACATAATCTCTAAGATATACGCAGATTCACCAAAGAGTGTGAACTGCTACGGCACAATTGCTTATAAAAATCACGTCCAAAGACCTTAAATGATATTTAGAAGTCATCTAAGAACATTCTGAAAAGGTTCAAAGGACATTTATGGATATTAACAGGACCTTCAAGGATACTTGCAAGAATCAAAAGAAACTTCTAGGACCTCAATGAATGCTCTTGGAAACAACCCTCAAGACCTCAAAGGAACTCGTAAGACCTTAAAAGACACAGGTTACACACAGAACTTCAAAATATTTTCCCAGGATACTCACAAGACCCCAAAGGATAATTGCAGGACATCCAAAGACGTTTACAGGATAATCGCATGATTTCAAAGGACTTTTACTGGATACTCGCAGGACAACAAATAACACTGGCAGGACCTGAAAAGATGTTACCTGGTACGGCACATATCCTTGTCGGGATAATTCCTCAGAATGCAGAAGTTACCTTGAAAGGTGCACTTCATCCACAGTATTAAGATTTGTTCAATATATGTTAGTACACATTTTGTATATACAAAAATGAAAAATGACTTCTGTCATTACACTTTAAGAATTGACCCCTCATCACACTATTTTCCAAGAATTATTTCATTATTTACATGCCTAAATATTTTTTTATCGAAGCGTATGACTACTACTGGTTATCACTAGTGTTTCCCATTCGGTTAATCAATTAACCAATTACTCGATTAATCGCCTCAATTTCGGTTAAAGTCGAAACAAATAATTAAAAACTCAAATAATTATTCGACCCGAATATGTGGTTAAAATAGGACAATTAATTGGTTAAATTTTTAATATAGATTTTTTCCTTTAGTTTTCTTAAAACTTCCTAATTTTGTAACTTTGGGTGAAAAATTAAAAAGAAATTCTTACGAAAAAAAAAAACACTAGCTAAAAAACAATGAATTTGCCTTTAATATTTAGCAATTCTTCCTTTTCTTCTCCCAAGAAATTTTTTACAATCGGTTTCAATTTTACAACATGGAACCAATTCCATGGAACCCGAAACCGTTTACATAAACATGAATGTAAGATATAGCTAACAAAATCTAGTTCAAGAAGCAATATACCAGATTGCTTTGGAAATTATTTCAAACAAAAATCATTGATGTTAAAAACGACAGAAAAACATATTTATAAAGGACAAGAAGTTTTTCTACAAGTCTCTTTTTGGAATAGAAAACTTAGCTGTTTAGTTATTACTCTTGATTATGAGAAATAATTAACTTTCAAAAAAGCTATTTTAACCTTCGAATATGAGAAAATTTGTAATATTTTTTAATAGTCAGAAATAGAACAAAAAAGATATTAAACGTTTATTTTAGAAGGGGAGTGCTCCCAGGAATAAAAGTGTTCAAAAATTGTATTGATTTTTGTAAATTTTTAAAAATTTTCTTAGGTGAACTTTTTGAATTGTTTATTCAAAAATTTTCTAATTTTTTGACAGTGACAAATAAAGAAAATAAAATACCAGCTTTATCGACAAAATGTCGTACATCGGTAAAACACCGTTGATACTACATTTACTCCCACTGAACATGCCTGACAATATTTTCTTTTTTAAGAGTCCTCAGATTCCTCCCATAAGCCACCAAGATTCTAAGGCATGTTTTCTTAAAAATATCAGGATGCTTCCAATGTTCTAAACAAACTCTTTATAAAACAATGCAGCTATAAAAATCAGCTCATCATTTTGTTATTTAGAAAAGAAATACATTTAGTCAGCAATAAACGGTTAATCGATTAATTGCCAATTTTCTGATTAATCGAACCGAATAACCAAATAATTGAAAACAATGATCACTATTTGTTGATTGGTAAGAAAAGTTTTCAAGTAAGTCAAAGTGGAAATACAGGTTGGTTGAAAAGTTCCTGCGCTGACCAAAAGATGGCACTGCTAGCTCCAAACTTTTTTTTCTCAAGTTGGTATAACTGTCCTAAGAAGACATGCAAAGTTCCAAGATATTCTGTCAATTCTTTCTTTGTTTACAAGCCATTTGAAGTTGTGGTGTCATTGATTTTTTTTAATATGGAAAAAATTGAATATCGTGCAGTCATTAGATTCTTTGTTTTGAAGGGTTTAAAAGCAAAGGAAATTTATGAACAATTGTTAGAAGTGTATAAGGAGTCCTCACCTTCCAAACGGACCGTTGAATTTTGGGCGGGTGAATTTAAACGTGGTCGTACCAGTCCTAAAGACGATCCACGCGAAGGACGACCAAAAACTGCAACCACAGCAGAAATCATTAAGCAGGTACATAATATGGTTAGTGAAGATCCAAGTTTGACTAAGCGTGAAAATGCTAATGCCATAGGCATCTCAGACGAACGAGTACTCCATATTTTACATGAAGAATTACGTATGAAAAAACTGTTTGAAAAGTTAGTGCCGCACACATTAACAATTCAACAAAAACTGGATCGAAAACAAATTTCTCAGCGTAATTTGGAGCGTTTTATCCCGAATAAAACCGACTTCTTGCATCGTTTTATAACTATGGATGAGACTTGGATCTACCACCATAATCCTAAATTGAAACAAGAACGTTTACAGTGGACTGAAGCTGGTTGTTCAGCTCCAAAGCAGTTGAAGTCACAACGATCAGCAAAGAAGGTTATGGCATCAGTTTTTTGGGATGCAAAAGGAATTTTATTGATTCAGAAAGGTAAAACAATCAACTTTGAATACTATTGCAGTCTTTTGGATCAGCTGGATGAAAAAATTCGTGAGAAAAGACCTGGTTTAAAGAAGAAAAAAAAATTATTTTTCATCAAGACAATGCACCTGCTCACAAAAGTGTTTTGACGATGGCTAAATTCAAAGAATTACAGTACGAATTGCTTGAACATCCACCGTATTCACCAGATTTGGCTCCCAGTGACTACTATCTCTTCAGAAATCTCAAACAATTCCTTCGTGGAAAGCATTTTTCGTCGAATGGAGAGGCCATAGCAGCCGTAGACGGTTACTTTGCAGAGCTTCCGGAAAACCATTATAAGGATGGGATAATATTATTGGAAGATCATTGGAACAAGTGTATTGAGCTTCTAGGAGATTATATTGAATAAAAATATATATTTCGTAACAAAAACAGTATTCTTTCATTTCGAGCGCAGGAACTTTTCAACCAACCTGTACATTCAGTTTAAAAAAAAAAAAAAATTTTAGAATTTTTGTATATTTTATTGAAAATTTTTTACCACAAATTACAGATTTTTTAGTTCCATTTATTTCTTTCATTTGTATAAAACTTAATAAAAATTTTCACACTAAACGTAAATTTGTTTTTTAAGATACGTCAGAAGGATAAAAAAATTTCATTGAAAATACTTAAATTTTTTTCAGGTTTCCAAAAAAAAATTTTAGCTTAAACTTATCGAGTTCGATGGGTTTGATTGATTTTACAATTTCACAAAAAAAAATATTAGTGTATTTTTATATGTATTGTTTTTAAAAATTTAAAAATTTCGCTATTAAACATTAAAAAATATAAATGTTTTTAAATTAATATTATTTTATATTTTACGATTTAATTATCATATATTTATTTGAAAATTGTTTTTTTGTGTACCTGGTAAAATATGGAAATAAATTTTCAGTTTTCATAAAGAAAATAATTCATCGCGAGACGAATGGGTGACAGCATGTATTTTTTTTTTTTTTTGTTGTATTTCGACTGAAGCAAAACGTGATCTAAAGACACTACCTAAATAAAAGATAGCATTTCCAGAAACTAAACCCCGATTTATTGGGTTATATGGACAACGACATTACAAACTATATAGTGTAGTCGATACAATTGGAAATGTAATGTAACAAAAAATGTGCAACGTAGCGTAAGGCAAGGAAATAAACATTTTGCCCTGATGCACACAATACACACCAAACAATCAAATGAATTGAGTATTGTGACATTTGCCAGTGACACAAACATAACCTATGAAGAAATAGAAAAAGTAAAAAAGGAAGAAGTTTTTAAAAGAAAAAATCAAAATCAACAACAAAACGAGTATTATATTGACACATACACTCCAACACACACACACACACATACAAACACGGACGGACGGACACACTCAAAAGTACACATATGTACATACAATTACTACATCTCTACTAGTTCATCTATGTTCACATATGTTGTATTTGTATTTATTTTGATTGTCGCCATTTGCAACGGAAATGAAAAATCAAATTGAAAAAGCGTCAAGTTTAAAAGCAAAGTAAAAGAAGATGATGAAGAAAAAATAAGTAAAACGAAAATAACTATCCTTACACTTTCTGTTAAAAGTCGTCTTGTTTTCTTTTTTTTTATAAAGTTACATGTAGTTTGTACTTATTCGTTGTAACACACACACGCGTACACACACACACACACTCATCCAATTCACATTCATTCAACTTAAACTCAGAAAAAGTGTTGTTTATTTTACAAGGTTGTATTATTTGTATTTTAAGAGCAAATAATTTTTTTCTTATTCTTCTTCTTCTACTTAAGGTATTCCAAGTGTTAAAAATGGATTTCAAAGAAATATATTCGAAAATCACCATTACATGATCTTAAGAATTGATGTACGAGAAGATATTTTTATAAATAATTTTATAAGTTACATAATTTGAAGTCATACTGAAAACCTGTCAGCTTTGAAAATTACATTTTGATTTTAGATACATATTTCACTTGGAATACCTCTCTCTTAAGTTATTATTGTCTTTAAATAAATAAAATTCATTTTTTTTTTGTTTGAGTCTGATTTATTGTATACAGCTTTGGCTATAAGCCTAAATAAATATAAATAAAAATAAAATTCTTAATATAAGGAATACATATCTATGTACTATTATAAGCAAAATCAATTGATTTTATAGATTTTGTTATGGTTGACTTAACGATGATGATAACACAAGTTGCAAGACGATAGATGGATAAAAAATAGATAGTCTTCTTTAAGTGTTTGTAGTTTTAAAAAGTTAAGTACAGAAGAGGTTTTTATATATTTTGTCAACAATACAAAATTTTGTAGAAATCTTCTTTCGTCTCGTGATATCTTTTAAACTTACAAAAATAAAATTAAACTTGCAATAATCTTTCCATCTATATGTGATAAAAAGTTCACAATATATTTGGTATTTTTAACTTACAATACATTTAGAGTCATATCTTTGGAATTGGTCTATTATCTTTTAGACCGAGTTTATAATATGTAGAATATCTTTTGACTTAGCTTAACGCACACTGTATCTGGAATACTGATTTTAGAATTTATTTTTTTTTTTTCATTTCAATAGAGACCATATTTATACACAAGAAAAAGTTCTTCCGACAAATTTGAGTTAATTTACTTAGAAATGGCTGACAAAATTCGTTTACTGCTAAAGAAAACATCTTAAAAACTCGGCCTGACAGCAGAAGTGTTTGTTGCCAGCCAAAACAACTTTGACTAGAAACTTGAAATTTCAAATAGATATGTCTTCTCCTAAGTAAGGGCTAATTCGCTGAAAAGACATTATTTGGATTTTAAATATCGTCTCAAAAAGTTTTAGCTAGAAACCTGAAATTTAAAACATATATTCAATGGAGTATAAGTTAAATCCATGCTGCAGAAATTTTTGGAATTTTCAAGTTCAAAAGGAGGAAGTCTCCCCCTTAACGACCTGTTCGAACCGCTTTTTTGGAATCCAGAAATTTAAAAAACGAGTGGAATTGAAACACTAATTACAGTGTGGAAGGGGAACAAGTGGAATTGAAACACTAGAAAAGGGAACCAATATGGAATAAAACGCATGAAATTTAAATAATGGGCAAGGTGATTGCGTGAAAATAAAACACCAGACAATAGAAACGAAATAGAATGGAACACGGAACAAATGAAATTGAAATACTAAACAAGGTGAAACACTAGACAATAGTAACGAAATTGAATGCGAAATGGAACGAGTGGAATTAAAATACTAAAATAGGGGAACGAGTGAAACTGAAACATTAAACACAGAATATGGAGTTAGAATCGATTTCAGTGATATTTGTTAATTTAAACACATTTCAATTAATTGACATTTCTCTATTTTTAGCTTTTTAATCTATGAAATTCAATTTTTTAATCCTCAAATCACCAGTCAAATTCATGAGTCCCATGTATGGTAGACATCCAAATAAGACTGGATTTTGAAAATTTTACAGATGGCACCTGTAGACTAACGAGTGGCTCTCAAATACACCATCTCATGCAAAACCATCGTTTATCTAAAAATTTCTGTTCGGCAGACTTGTCAATATATCGATGGTTTAATATCAAAAGGCCCTAACTCGATTTTTTGTTACTTGACAGGAGAAGGAAAAAAACTTAATAAAATACGTAAAATTTTAGATACAAAAAAAGTTTTAATGCAATTTTTAATAAAAAAAGGCAACACATTTTTGGAAATTGCATTCAAACCTTTTTTGTATCTAAAATTTTTCGTATTTTATTAAGTTTTTTTCCTTCTCCTGTCAAGTAACAAAAAATTGAGTTAGAGCCTTTTTATATTAAGCCATCGATATACAGAGTGTGCCATCTTTTATGTCGGTATGGCAACATTGAATAACTTTAACATTTGTCAACTGATTGACTTAAGAATATATGTCTTGGAAATGCCAGTACAATTTTTACCATGTATCGTTTTACACTAAAATAACGAAATTGTACGGCTGTACATTTAAAATTGTACTTCCGATGAGTCAACTCAACGTGATGACCGATGAAGCTCATTTTATACTCTGTGGTTGCGGTACACGCAGAAAAAAAGTTATTAAAAAAATTTGTAAACGGTTTTTAATCCCACTTTAACATTTTTGTCCTGATTTTTAGTAAAAAAATTGTTATTTAACAAATGTTTCTGCTATTTCCATTTTACAAACTACAGAATATTAACAAATTTTTAAAAACCGATTTGCTAAAATTAGCCAAAAAATATTTACAAATTTTAAAAAAATGGATATTGAAGGAAATGTTATTTCTAATTAAAACTTACACCTATGAACTCAAATTTCCTAAAAATGTTACATAGATTAAAAAAGGAGATCGTAAGTGAAGATACCGACTCATATCTAAAAAAAGGACATCCACTTAAAATAGCACTAAAAAGTTTTTTTAGTTCTAAAAATCAGCCCCAAAAACAATTAAAATTTTTCCTTAAAAGTAAAAAATAATGACTAAAATGGTTTTTGAAACAGAAATTACCAAATAAAAACAAAATGATTTTGATTTTTTTTTTTTTAATTTTGTCTAAAATAATTTTTGAAAAAATAAAAAACAAAATATTGTAAAAAAAATTTTGATGCTCGATAAACAAAAAAAAAAAATACTAATATTGATAACATATAGTAAATTTTTTTGCTGATTTTAGCAGAGTTTAGCAAAAAGTTTACTAAAATTTAGTGGGCCGGCACTTCTACCAAAATAATCATTGGTCCATTTTCTTTAAGATAAGGCGAAAATGTCGATGAGAAACAAAATCAGTGGATGTTGGCTTAAAATATCTGACTAAAAATGCGTGAAAAGATCCAAATTAAATAAAAATATCACACATATGGAAATTGGCTGTTTATTAAGTTATTTAATATTCACCTACCAACATAAAAGAAGCGCAACCCTAAAACCACCAATATAAAACAAATTATATTGCAATATCAACACATTTACAAACCAAGATTTTTCTTGTTAAAATATCATAATTTACCGAATTCTTGTAAGTCGGATAGCTAAACCAATTTAAATGGGTTTTAAATTTTTTTGCAATAGTAATTTTTTTTTTTGAGAATACAAAATTTATTTAAAAAAAATGTGTGGTTATATTAAATTTTTGTGTTAAATCTTTTTTTCAAAAAGTAACAGTATTAATCAAAGGACCACACTACGTATGAGTAATAAAAAATTACTCATACGCTCAGTAGATACAATCCCACAAATATATAAAAATAAAATGAGTCTTTTAAAATTCTGACCCGTTCAGGTAAAAATGTTTACAAAAAATAAAGAGGAGGTCCAGTTAAAATTATAATATGGGAAGCAACAATAAATATGTCAGTTAAAGTCTGGGACTTAAAATTGGGGCTTAATAACAAGTAAAGTTTTAAAAATATTAAACTTTGAATTTCAACATCTCGAGTTTTTGGTGTAATTGCCATGACTTTTCTTGAAACTAAAAATAATTTTCTTTTTAATTTCTCGAGCCGTTTACCAGCGAGAAATTTTTTAATTCAAAACTTTAAAATGTGTTTTGAAAATGCCATTTTTTTACTTGTTAAATTTTCTTTATATATATTTTTAACAATGCATTTTCTAAATGCTTAATAGTGACCAAAACCAGTGGCGTCAGTTATGGCACATTTTGAAAAGTAAACCCAAAAAACAAACATGAACCAAAGGATTTGTTACTTAATTTTCCAAGGCCCGCTTAATAAATTGGACTGGAGAGTAAATTTTGTGAAAAAGTAAAATTTTGCTAATCAATCCCATTAGAGTAAAATCGATGCATATTTGTTTGTTTGGTGCTCTGACTAGGCTTGCCAGACTTGGGGGTTTGCCCACAAGTTCGGGAATTTTTGTTAGTTTTCTGTTTGGAACAGAGTATTTTAAAAAATACATATTAACATATTTCAAATCCTTAATAAATATTTAAAATTCGTTTCGTTTTCGCAATAATAACATTCAAATTAATACGTAAATATTTAAAGATAGGGAAAGATGAGCCATTAATATAATTTTAAAATCTACTAAGTAAATGTATATAAGTACATATAGTGTAAAAATTTGGACAATTCTTTTTAAAAAAATTTTTAAAATTATTTGTAGGAAAAATCCTTATAATCTGATGAATTTAAATTGCTTTCTTTTAAAAGAGTTATTTAAAAAATTAACTTTTAATTGGCTGTACGCAAAATCGTTTAATGAAAATATGAAAATGTAAAGACACCAAATGAAAAATATAAACAAAAAATTATAAAAAGTGGAAAAAGCAAAATAAAAACATCTACCCAAAAAACTGGAAAAAATTCTCAAAACACAAAAAAGGAGTTTTTACCAGCAACATATTAAAAAATTGAGTAATTTTGAAAAAAAAAAGTTTTTTTAATGAAAAGTTTTTTTAATGTCTATTTGGAAAGAAAAATATATTTTAAAAGCATTGCATTACGATTGCGAATACGTAAGGATTAACAGCATTATTCTAATTATACAATGTTATCAGACGATTAAGGATGATTTTAAGACGATTTAAGATTATTTTAATAACTAAAAACAACCCAATTTGTATTTACGCAATGAAACCCAAAAATTTGCGACTTAATGTCCAAAAACGATTTTTAATTTTTCATATGATACTCCACCCAAATTTTTATAAAAGAAATATTGGACGATTTTTAATTTTTAAATATGGATCCATTTTTCTTTGGGCGATTTTGTGCACAGTGCTCTTAATCTGAGATAATTTTTCTAGAGAATTTAGAAACGATAATAATAAAGAGAAATTTTTTAAATTCAATAGATTTTAAATAGCAGTAACAAAAAGTGAAAGATTGTTTTTTTAAAGCCTAAAGATCGAGGAACTTCCTAAAACTTTATACGAAAAATTATTTAAAATTTTACAGCTCTTTAAAATTAGTTTATACACTCAGAATATTTTGTAGTTTAATAAAAAAAGTTTGCCGTTCCATTTAATAATAAAGAAACATACATTTATTTTTCAAATAAATATCTTAATAAACTTTTTTATACATTTATTCGAAATAATTTACTATTATTTACCGATTTTTTTCAGGTTAATTTATTTTTTCATTTGTTTGAAATTTAATAAAAATTTACCCACAAAACGGAAATTTGTGATTTATTTGTGTTCGTAACCGTTATTACAAATTTAAATTTTGTTTGCTGTCTGTTTCAAAAAAAAAAATATTCAAAAAATTTTAATATTTTTTTTATTTAAATTATTTCGATTTATATTACAAGAACTTTAGAAACACACATACATACACAAGCACATTCACACAAAAAGTGTCTATAGCTATGCATACACACATTTTGTATTCTAGATAAAAAAACAAATAATACAAAAAGGGAAAAAATTTCAAATAAATGATAAAATCATTTATTTTTTAAAAAATTTGTAGGTAAAATTTTGACATGTACTTTAACTGATTTAACCATTTGTTTCTTACGAATGTGTCAGTTGTTTAATCAACATTTAAAAATAAATAACAAAAGGCATTTAATTTAAAGGAAAATTAAGTAGACCGGTTTTTAAATGAAATATCATTTCTTTTAAATGACATTATCTGTATTTTTAACATACTCAAAATACCTCTTACTCAAAATACCTCTTACTCAAAAACCCTATTTACAGCGAAGTTATGAATATTCCAATGAAACCCTTATTAATTTTGGTTTGACCCGGCTCCTGTTATATATAGTGCCCATACAAATGAGTCCTCCGAAATGGAATTTTTTATATTTGTTCGCATTCTACAGATTAGAAATTCCAAGATATTTTAATGAAATCTGGTATACTGACTTATATTATCTTAAGAACAAATCCTTCTGATTTTAATTACAATCGTTTCAGGCTAATCTCCATATAAAAAATTTTATCATGAATAGAACTACACCCAAAAAAAAATTTGTAGAAAAAGAAATAAAAGGGTTTGTATATCAAGTTTACTAGTTTTCAACTATTTGTTTTGCTGAAATACTTTAATTTTATTTTTTGAACTAATTTATAAAGTCCAAATGTGTATTTATTTATCTATGGAATTTTATTCCTTACAGACATTTTAAAAATATTATTATTAAAATAACTTAACTAAGAGTTTAAAAAAATTATAATTGCGTTTTTTATTACTCTAGGATTAAGTGAAAAATCTATAAATCTATATAATTGATTAAATGTATTACACATTCTCCTGAGAGGGTCAGCATAATTAGCTCTAAAAAAATTTACCGACAATGGAAAAAAATTACGGGATGAACGTTGGGGAATATTAAATGAAATTTCATTAATCAAAAATCCAGAGCAGATATCACCATTAATTATATTCAAAATAAATGACACATTCAGCATAGTTCTACGGCTTTTTAAAGTAGGAAGCTTAATAAGAGCAAGTCGAGCGGTGTATGAAGGCAAATTATACGGGCTAAACTGTAATCCTCGAAGACAAAACAACAGGAACTGCTTTTTCACGGATTCAATTGCATCAGAATGCGTTTGGTAAATTGGATCCCATATTACCGAACTATATTCCAGAATCGGGCGCACCAGAGACATGCACAATGTTTTCGCAATGTACGGATCATTAAACTCTTTTGACCAGCGTTTTATATAACCAAGTGTACCCCTAGCCTTGTTTATTGCACTTGTAGTGTGTGCAATAAAATTTAGCTTAGGGTCAAGCAAAATACCTAGATCTAGGAAACTGTCGACTAAATCAAGTTGATGACCTCCCAGAAAATAGTTTACGGTAATTTGATTAATTCTTACAAATCGCATAAGTTTGCATTTTTTCAAATTAAGCTCCATTAAATTCACATTGCACCATTTGTAAAATGAATCCAAATCCTCTTGAAGGCGATAGTGATCCAAAAATTGGTTATAACTTAAAAAAATCTTGACGTCATCAGCGTACATTAAAACATTTGAAAACTTTATTACGTTTGGCAAGTCATTAATAAACAATGAAAATAGTAGCGACCCAAGGTGACTTCCCTGTGGTACACCAGACAGTACATTTATTCTTTTCGAAAACAATTTGTTAAATCGAACAGCTTGTGACCTATTTGACAAATACGAATATATCCACTTTATGCTATGATTTGTAAATCCCATTAATTGTAGTTTATTTATAAGAAGAGAATGATTTACTTTATCGAATGCTTTACTAAAGTCGGTGTAGATAACATCAGTTTGCTTTCTTTGAAAAAAGCCGCGATTTATGATGGTCGTAAGTTGAAGAAGATTTGAAGTTGTAGAACAATATTTTTGAAATCCATGTTGATAAGGAGATATTAGATTCGAAACTTGATAACGTAAATGTTCAGTAACCAGTTTTTCAAAAAGCTTGGGTATTATACTCAGCTTTGCAATACCACTGTAATTTTCAATTTCTGATTTTTTGCCTGATTTAAACAGTGGCACAATATAAGATTCTTTCCAAATTTTTGGAAAAAACCCATATTTAATTGATATATTAAACATAAGTGTCAGAGGGATGGCTAAGGCTTCAGCGCAGTTAATTAAGATGCAACTAGGAACTTTATCAGGACCAAAATCAAATGAAAATTGAAGTCGTTTTATTTCATGTGAAACTGTGTACGTATCAAATAACGGTAAGGATATCGATTGATTTTCGACTAAAGCAAACGGGTACGCGATTGAATTATCATACGTTGCGTTTGAGTAGGTGGTAGAAAAAAAACTCAGTAAACATGTTACTTATAGATGCATCATCACTAGATTGTGTTTTTTGAAATGTCATCGTAGCAGGATAACCAGATGTCTTTTTCTTTGAGTTTATGAATTTATAGAAGGACCTTGGATTGTGTTTTAAATTAATTTTAATTTTATTTAAATAACGTGTGTAACAAACTTTATTTAATCTCGTATATTCAGCATGGCTCACAGAATATCTTAGATTATCTACAGAAGATCCAGATCGTTTAAATGTATGGTAATATTTACTGTTTTTATTTTTAGCACGGGACAGTACCTTATTATTCTATGGCGGTCCAGATAATGGCTTAATTATCTTTTTAGGAATACAGGAATTCATAAAAGAAAACATTTTATTGTAAAAAACATCAAATATATAAGACATAGCAACGTATGAATCAGAAGAAAATGATAAAATATTACTCCAACTTGTATTTGTAATAAGTTCGTTTAACCCATAGTAGTTAGCTTGCTTAAAACAAAAGGATTTTACGGTAGTGTTTGATGATACTAATAAATGTTCTGATGGGATAGATATAATTAATTCAAAAGCAGGGTGATGCCGGTCTTCAGGAATTGTAATCGGTGTTGTCCGGTTTATATAACAATCTTCTCTATCGTTTACAAATACTAAATCCAGAATTCTGGAATAATCATTCAGTATGCCGTTTATTTGAAAAAGACTCATGTCATATAAGATATTAAAAAAATCTTTCCAATTCTCGTGTATATTGGTTTGGACATAATATTTATCATCATCCAAAAAATTCCAAGATATTGATGGCATGTTAAAATCTCCCATAATTATAAGAGAATCATTTCTCTTAACCGAACTCGAAACAGATCTAATAGCTTCGGCATGTTGAATATATAAAGACTGCGGGGATGATGGAGGAATATAGGAACATGTTACAACTACCCTCTTATGTTTTAGTTTAATGATGCCAGATATAAATTCAATATCAACAGATGATTAAGTAATTAAATGTTCAGCAGGCAAACAACTGGAGACAGCAATAAGAACACCGTCACCAAAACAAAAATATTTAGAAATAGTGATAACTAAGAGAATTTAGAGAAAGTAAAACAAAGTAATTGAGATAATTTTAATTTTATTTTATTTATTTCTAAGAGCCAATTTATATGATGCAATTGATTGCATGCAATTTTCTGAATTCCATTTTTAAAGTTGCTTCTAAAGTTATGTATATTTATACGGTGACTTTTGTTGCACTAAACTGAATGTGAATGAAGCAACAAAAGATGAATATAATGAATGCGAAAGAGAAATAACAAATGAAAACCATGCTTTTTTGTAACCCCGCTTGCTTCTCTACACCGTTCGCTAACAAACAAAAGTTGCACGCAATAATAGCATGCAACAAAGTCACCCTCTAAATTGGCTCTAACTCTAAATTTTTAGTAAATAAATTAACTAAAATGTAATTTTTCTATAACGTTTTTGGTGAATTCCATACAAAAGTACACAACAAAGTCAAATTTTCATATTATTATTTTTTTATAACTGGAAAGAATATTGAAGATGACGAGGATAACTCATTTTAATGTAACTGCACATCTTTAAAAAAGAGTTGAAGCGCTAAAATAAATTTATTTGTAATTCCAAAAATTAAATTAATCACTCTTCATATTGTTTAGTGTCGTGTAAGTCACAATTTGTATGTCGTGTAAGTCACGCGAAAAAAAACTATTTTTTGTGAAAAATAAAATAAATTTCACTAAGTTGAAGCCATTTTGTCGTTGTTTGTATTTCTCAAATACTTTTGGTGCAGTTTAAAAGGAATCGGACTACACAATTAACAGAATTTTTAAACTATCTTTGATTACCCTGAAATCAATGGATTTAATGTCGTGTAAGTCACAACTAATTAATTATATTAAAATTAAAAATATGTAATCGCAAATCAAAAATCAAAGTGCGTGAATTAATATGTATGTTCGTGTAGATGTTATTTCTTAAAACGAAAAAATTAAAAAAATTATGATTGTACCAGAAATTTTATCAAAAATGACAAAAGTTTTGCCTCGTCACACGTGGAATTCACCTTTTGAGTTTTTTTTTTCATTGTACTAATATTCAACAAAAAAAATTTCAAGTAATTTTTTATTTACAATGGACTAACTGTTAACACACCTTTTGTTGAATTTACTAATTTTCTTGCTAAAAATCAGCTGCCTGATTTTCTCTATCATGATTTTGCTGACATTGCAAGCATCTGCCAGACTAAAATTTTGCACAATTTATTTTATTTATATTTTGGCCATAAATCTCCCTGGCATTAGTTCAAGTTCATTGAAAAATGTTTTAACGTTGTTAAACTCTGACTTTATTTTCTGCTAACACAACAATATCTTTGTTAACAATAAGACAATATTAATGTCTCAAGAGACGATTTAAATTTCATTTAACAATCAATGACAAATAAGATGATGGTGATGTCATTTTAAGGTTTCCTTTTTAGATAAATCATCTAGTAATTATATTTACATTAAATACAAAATTTAGAAAAATTTACAAATAATAGGAATTTCATTATAAAATGTAACAAAAATATTAACAAAAAAATATAATTTGAGAGAAATTGTTAAAATATTTAATAAGAATTTTGTACATATTACAAATAAACAAATTAAAGATAAAAGGAAAATATTTGTTTGTTTATTTCTTAGAACTCAAATGTAACAGCTTACTTATCAAGAAGTAGTTTTAGAACTGGTTTTAAAAAAACACTTCTAGTAGTCAATTGATTTTTCAACTATTTTTACTAAAAAAAATATCAATTATAAAACTGAAACAAAATATTTTGCATGGCTTAACAATTTGTTGCACATTCCATTTTTTTTATAAAAAAAATTAGCTGGTGTTGAATATGAATTTTTACCAAATAATTTGGAAATTTTTACAAGTGTTTAAGGCAACACACCTAAATCAATTATATTAAATACACATTAAATTAATTTAACTTTATAATATTTGTAACAGCTACAAACAATATCATGCTATTTTGTATGACTTGGCTATTACAATTCCTGTATTTTATACATAAATTTTAACAATAACAAAATTTGTTAAACAACAATTTACCACACTCACTTGCACATGATGAAAACCTACAAAACCACAGTTTAGTAAAGTAACAATAAATATATACAATCAATTCATATTACAAACTTAACACTTACCAACTAACACTACACTGCACACACGCACACACACACACACACCAACACACCAGCACATAACAAAATGAACACGCATACATACACAATATACATTAATTAATATAAGTGTGTGTTTTTGTTTTGTTGTAAATAAAACAAATAAATTTAAGTCAGTAGTAGAGATAAAGATTTGGTAAATACACTTAAAGAAATATTATCGGTATAATCTAGCACTTTTCCCCCGCAGTTTTTATAAAGCGAAGTAAAAGAGTGGAAAAATCATAGTTAAATCAATAACTTGATCTTATTAAAATATACATTTAAGTTTTTTAGGAACATTTTTAAATTAAGAATGAATCTTATTAAAGTAAATATGATTCTAGTTGAAATAAAATTTTTCCCATTTGAATTAAAATATCATCATTTTAGATTTTGTTTTCTTATTTCAAAAATTAGTATCAAGATATTTAAATTACAAGGACTTTATTTAATATTATTTCTGCTTGATTTGAAAATATTTTTTTCTCTATGCGCTTTCAATACAATACAAAATACACACAATTCGTTTGACGGAATTATTCCGTTCCCATTTAACAAATAGAAGATTATTATCAAGCGTAGGCTGCTCAGAAATTCCAATTTTAAAAACTCTTTTGAAAATGATTTAAAAAAATTCGAATCTTTGAATACCCTCCACCAATATCCTAAAAAAATATTCTCTACTGGGTTTGATACTTGAACTATGATCTGCTATACACGAACTTCTCCAACATTGACTGGGATAGTGTGTATTACATGACTTCCGTTGATGATCAATTGTGCTTCTTACAAAACAACCTGCTGCGACTTTATGAAGAAACATTTCCACTGAAAATAAAAGCATCTTCATTTAAGTCTAAACCATGGTTTTCAGCTGCCATAAAACAATCAATTTCTCATAGATATGTTGCATACTCCCGATGGAAACGTTTTAAAACCCCCGAATTAAAAAATAGTTATCGCTCGGCTAGAAAGGTAGTCAAAAAAAATATCAGAATTGCTAAAGCCGAATACTATTCTAAACGTTTTTCTTCAGCTTTGGAATCCAAAAATACTTGGCAAACAATCCGAGAAATTGGTATTGGAAAAGCTAACAACAATAGCTGTACGACTGATGCCGATGAATTGAACTCAATTTTTACAGACCTACCTTTAGCTCAGATCGATAACAATTTCTATACTTTCAACAATACCAACACTGAAAAAAATAACTTTGAATGTTCATGCGTAACTCAACTTGATGTTTTGTCTTGTTTCTCTATGGTTAATTCGAATGCTGTGAGGTATGATAACGTGCACCCTAAATTTATAAAAATGCTGTTACCGTTACTCCTGCCTTATGTAACATATTTCTTCAACCACATTATAACTTCCAGTAGTTTTCCTTCCAAATGGAAACATGCCAAAATTTTCCCAATCCCAAAAACAAACTCCGACCAATAGCAATACTATGTTATCTCTCTAAAGTTTTTGAAAAGATTTTGCACACCCAAATGAGTAGATATATTCATGATACCGGTTTAATGTCAGATAAGCAATCTGGTTTTCGTCCTAATCATAGCTGCGTAACAGTCCTGGTTAATGACTGTGAAAACATTAGGCGTGAACTGGATGATAGCAAAATAAACTTTCTTGTACTTCTTGATCACTCAAAAGCTTTTGATACGGTCAACCACTACAACCTTTGTATGAAACTTAGACGCTTTTTTAATTTTTCAACTACTTCCACTCAGCTTTTGTCCTCATACCTCATGAATCTTACGCAATCCGTATTTGTAAATAATAAGTCATCCCAATCTTTGAATCTCGAGAGAGGTGTACCCCAAGGTACGATTTTGGGTCCGCTGCTATTTTCCATATATATTAATGACTTACCTGAATATCTTTCATATTGTAAGATACACATGTACGCAGATGATGTACAACTCTACGTGAGCAGTCCTGTTCAATCTATAAAAGAGAATATTGATAAATCAACGCTGATCTTAATAGTTTATACCGGTGGGCAACAGCTAATGGGCTCTGTATTAATCCACGAAAATCCAAATGCTTGGTAATTCGTAAAAAAAACTTTAAATCCAGTTTTCGAACATGATATCGCCATTAACAACGAGAAAATTAACATTGTCCCAACAGCTAAAAATCTTGGTCTATTACTAAATAGTAGTCTAATATGGACAAACCATATTAACACAATAGTGGGTCAGACATTCATGAAACTAAGACAACTTTGGGCAGCCCAATCTTTTACACCTTTAAATATCAGATTGCTGCTGGCCAAATCTTACCTGATTCCGGGGTTATTGTATGGTTGTGAACTTTATGCAAATAGCGACTCCGCAAGCCAATCTAAGCTTATCGTGGCGTATAATAGCATTGTTCGTTATGTTTTTGGATTAAGGCGACGTGATGGAACTTTGGCTTTCTCAAAGAAAATTTTTGGTTTTTCATTTATAAATCTTATGAAGATAAGAGTACTTCTCTTTTTACATAAAATCATTTACACGCAAAAACCTTTATACCTCTATAAAAAACTTCGTTTTGCTCAGTCTAATAGGGGCAAAAAGATTATTTTACCAAGACATCATTGTCTAGTATCTGAGTGGCAATTCAATATAAATGCAATTCGTCTCTGGAATATGCTTCCACAAAACCAACAACTTAACAGCAACGTTACTCATTTTAAAAAATTTGTTTTTCTAAATTATTCTTGATATTTTCTTACTTTTCCTGTTTGACTTTAAATATTTTTTTATTATTATTATTTTTATTTATTTTTTTTAATATTGTGTAATTTAAATTTAAGCTTTAAAAATATTTTACCTAATTGCAACCTATTTCTAAATATGTTTTAACAATTGTCATTATTATTTTTGCTTGGTAATTCCTGTACTGTAATTATAAGATTAAATCTTGTTGTGCAGGATATGACATTAATAAATAAATAAAACAAAAATAAATAAATAATGTAAACAATTTTTAAAGTAAAATTATAAAAGTAAAAAAATTGTTTGAGGAGAAAAATTTTTTTCGATATAAAACAAATTTTGTGGTGAAAAAAAATTGAGTTGAAAAAAATTGTTTGTGGTGAAAAAAATGTTAGTGATGAAAATAACTTTTGAAGCGAAAAATATTTGAGTTGAACACAAAATGTTATTTTCTTCAAAGCGACTGGTGAAAAAATATAAGATAATTTATTATGTACGAGTCGCTACTATTAAATTGTATGGAAAATTTAGAGGTGCCTTCATCGGGACCGACGTCCATTAATCTGAGTAAAAATTAGCACTCCCGCTTTTATCTTGCCGTCGTGATCGCCATTTCAACAGAAAGACGGACATCGCTAAATTGACTTAAAATTGCATAAGGATAAGGAATATATATACTTTATGGGGTCGTAACACTGTAATTATTAATTTGTTTTGTTCAGTGTATGTACCTAAAACTTTAGACAATAGTTGAATTATAATATTCAACATAACTGCACAATGCACTCATACATATAAATTAAATTCATGTGTAAATAAGTAAAATAGTGCAACACATTTGTTTGAGAATTACTTACTAACTAGTGCTTAAAATATTTACAAATAAAATGTGTCTAAGTTAATTTGCCTAATTACACTAGTTTACAAAATAATTAAATTTTATTTATTAAAAAATGTAACCATTTTTAATTTAAACATCATTGGAATTTTTTACAAATATTGGCGTTTAAAGGTTCTATAGTTTAAGTGTAACTGACGAAAATATTTTTATTAATAATGTGAAATTAAAAAAATGAAAAATTTTGAAATCAATACAGAATATCCAAAAATTTGTAACCAGTAAAAATAGCCTTTTAAATATCGCTATATATTGTTACGATATTACCTTTTAAAATCGTTGATTTATTTCAATCACCAATGCTGTTATCGCAACAACGTTATATTTCAAACTGAATGCTCCCTAGAGCATGCTCGTATTTATATGGGTTGTGAGATTGTCTTTAATATATGAGCGTTTTTTAATTCTGGATTCTAGTCTTTGCTAGAATTATTAGTTGTAAATATTTTTCGCCAGATGGCAACGATGTTTGTCGCAACATGTTAGTTGTGGTGAGGAGGTGCCTTTGATGGCAGTTGTTTTACATTTCAGGACTTGATGAATCGAATTTCCGTAACAATGTTAAGAATAAAATTATGTTATTTTTTTAAGAATTTTCTGCTTTCAATAATTATTTTTTATCTATTTTGTAGTGAATGTGTCAATTACAAGTTTCCGCCTTCTAGCTTTAAGGCTTTATACAGGTTATTGAAAGGGCATTTTTCACATTTGTAAACCGTGTAAAAATTATAGAAATTTCTAAAAGTATTTCTTCAGTTAAGCCCTTACGTGAGGGATCACATATTTTAAATATCAGATTTTCAGGCGAATGTTTTTGGAAGGAAAATTAATGGGGTGATTTTTCACATTTTTGTCCCTCTCCGCAAAAATTTCTTCAAATTCTAACTCAGTCGATGCCTAGTCTGCATAAATATGAAATTATTAGATCCAGCAGTTTATGCTGGGTGATTAAGGATACTATTTTTCCCATTACAACTACATCTTTGCCACGTCCTGATTGGAAATTATATTTTCACCGAATTAGCTCAAACCCCAAAGAACACCTACTTTTATTTGCTGGCTTTATTTAATTTTTCATTTCACTTCTAGTATATGGGCTTGGGTAGGCCGTTAAGGGGGAGCCTTTCAAACTTTGAAACCCCCATTTCCTGGAGCAAATTAATAAAATTACATTATTAATGGCTAAGCCAATTATACAGGGAACACATATTCCACATTTTATTCCTAAGCGCTTTGATCAGGCTGGTAAGAGGAAGACTTTTCCCCTTTTCAACCCCTGTTTTTAACATGTTCCAGGCGAAAATGCCCAAAAAAAAACTAATCATTGAATTAGTCCCAGCTGAAGAGAATATACATTTTAAATTTCAGTTTTTTAACCAAAGCGGTTGGGGCAGCGGGTAACAACGAGGACTTACAATTTTGAATTCCATATTTTTCAATGTTCTTGGTCAAAATTACTTTATTTATAAATGAGATTTTTATCCAAATCGGTTTGGTCAGACTGCTAAGGGACGAAAATTTGTAAAAGGAGCTTTATCAGTAAATTATCACATACTGCATTAATGCATTTATGTTATTTATTTATATTTTAAATTTTTTAGGTCAAGCCTAAGGAGTTTGGGTAGTATGTTACGTTAAGACAGAGAGGCCTTTCCCCTTTTTTAACAACCCGAAAAATTCTAAATATAACCAAAATACATCCTGACACAATTCCATTTGTATGGTGTTTCAATTTCACTCGTTTCCTGTTCCACTATTCATTTTTCCAATTCTAGTGTTTCAATTCCACTCATTCCCCTTTTCTAGTGTTTCAATGCTAGTCGTTCTCCGTTCCATTTCAATTCGATCACCTTATTGAGTACTTCAATTCCATTCGTTCCCTGTTCTATTCCATTTCATTCCCCTTACCTAGTGTTTGAATTCCACTCGGTTCCTTTGCGATTGTTTCAATTTCACTCGTTTCCTGTTCCATTCCATTTCTTCCACCTTCTCTAGTGTTTCAATTCCACTCTTTCCTTATTCCATTTCGTTCCCCTTGGTTATGGTTTGAATTTCACTTCATTTCCTTAAGGAGGTTCTTCAATTCCTTTCGTTCCTTGTTTTGTCTCTTTTCGTTTCCTTGCGAAAGTGTTTCAATTCCACTCGTTCTCTGTTTGATTTCACTCCCCTTTTCTTACACTCGTCCACCGATCAATTTCATTTGCTTCCACTTGTTTAAAGTTTTAATTCCACTCGTTCCCCATTCCATTTCCTTCTCCATGTCTTGTTTTCAATTTCTCTTCCTGGCTTGTTGTTTATGTATCAGGTTTCTAGCCAAAGCGGTTTGGGTTGGCCTCTTTAAACCCATACTTTCACCAAGGAACACATTTCTATTTAACGAAAGCGATTTAAACAGGCCGGACAAAACTTCAAAAAGTATCCTATTAAGGAATTTACAGCCAATACAGCACATATTTGAAATTTCAGCTTTCTAGCCAAAGGGGGATACTTTTCCTCTTTTTAACCTTCACTTTTATCATGTTCCTAGAGAATATTGCAAAAAGTAGCGAATCAAAGTATATATGTTTTAAATTTCAAGTTTCTATTCAAAGACATTTAGGCAGGCCATCAATGGGAGACTTTCCATTTTTGGAAATTTAAAAAAATTCCGTCGGAGAGGGAACCTTCAGCTTGCTATCTTCAACGGTTTGAACTAGGCATGTGGAGTCACTTTTGGCTAAAAATTGCATATCTGGCCTTTATTAACAAATCGTTTCAAAATCTTTCCCAAATGCTTCGTTTGAGTGCTAATTGGTCAGGTAATTAAACGAACTTATGCTGGAAAATAGTCAAATAGTCAAACCGCATTCAACAGAAATATTCTTCTTGTAGCACCTTTTAAAGTACCTCACCAGGTATTTTTCTGACCTCGTCACCCATTTTTATAAATTTACTTACTTAAAATTATATAAATTCTTTTATTAAATTTAACTTTGAAAGTTATTACAGTTGATTGCATTTAGCATATTTATGCATAAAAGTAATCTCTATAATTTCCACTTTAGTAGATTTCTTTTTTTTTTTTTTAATCTTCTTATAAATTAATTAAATGAAAAGTATGACTATAACTAAACCAACTAACAATTGAATTAAAGTATATGGTTAGCTAATATATAAAATGAGGATAATTACAATTTTTAGATAAGTTTTAATATTTAAGGCAAAAAAATCTTTGTCATACTTAGTATTTTGTTCAAGTTGATAAAAAAAATACATCATAATAAATAAAAATATGTACAGATTTTAATATAAGTATTTTTCACCTAGTAACGTCCATTTGCATTTAAGCTAACGATATGTATTTTATATTAACATTACAAATAGATTTATATAAATAGAAATATGATAAATCTCGATACACATAGAAAAAAATTTGTTAATCAAAAGTTCTGTTACTTCAACTTAAATTGGAAACAGAATTTTAGCTGCAACATTTAAAATATTCGGGAATTACAGGTTGGTTGAAAAGTTCCTGCGCTCGAAATAAAAGAATACTGTTTTTGTTACGAAATATATTTTTTTATTCAATATAATCTCCTATAAGCTCAATACACTTGTTCCAATGATCTTCCAATAATATTATCCCATCCTTATAATGGTTTTCCGGACGCTCTGCAAAATAACCGTCTACGGCTGCTATGGCCTCTTCATTCGACGAAAAATGCTTTCCACGAAGGAATTGTTTGAGATTTCTGAAGAGATAGTAGTCACTGGGAGCCAAATCTGGTGAATACGGTGGATGTTCAAGCAATTCGTACTTTAATTCTTTGAATTTAGCCATCGTCAAAACACTTTTGTGAGCAGGTGCATTGTCTTGGTGAAAAATTATTTTTTTTTTTCTTTACACCAGGTATTTTCTCACGAATTTTTTCATACAGCTGATCCAAAAGGCTGCAATAATATTCAGAATTGATTGTTTTACCTTTCTGAAGATAATCAATCAACAAAATTCCTTTTGCATCCCAAAAAACTGATGCCATAACCTTCTTTGCTGATCGTTGTGACTTCATCTGCTTTGGAGCTGAACAACCAGCTTCAGTCTACTGTAAACGTTCTTGTTTCAATTTAGGATCATGGTGGTAGATCCAAGTCTCATCCATAGTTATAAAACGATGCAAGAAGTCGATTTTATTCGGCTTAAAACGCTCCAAATTACGCTGAGAAATTTGTTTTCGATCCAGTTTTTGTTGAATTATTAATGTGTGCGGCACTAACTTTCCAAACAGTTTTTTCATACGTAATTCTTCATGTAAAATATAGAGTACTCGTTCGTCATTAGCAATTTCACGCTTAGTCAAACTTGGATCTTCACTAACCATATTATGTACCTGCTCAATGATTTCTGCTGTGGTTGCAGTTTTTGGTCATCCTTCGCGTGGATCGTCTTTAAGGCTGGTACGACCACGTTTAAATTCACCAGCCCAAAATTCAACGGTGCATTTTGAAGGTGAGGACTCCTTATACACTTCTAACAATTGTTCATTAATTTCCTTTGCTTCTTTTAAACCCTTCAAAACAAAGAATCGAATGACTGCACGATATTCAATTTTTTCCATATTAAAAAAATCAATGACACGTCAACTTCAAATGGCTTGTGAACAAAGAAAGAATTGACAGAATGACTTGCAACTTTGAATGTGTTCTCAGGACAGTTATACCAACTTGAGAAAAAAAAAGTTTGGAGCTAGCAGTGCCATCTCTTGGTGAGCGCAGGAACTTTTCAACCAACCTGTATATATTAGTGATAACTTTTTAATTTGTTTGCCACATTATTTTTCTATGTGCATATATTTACATTAGCATAGTATTACTTTGGTATTTTGACTTAATTTATTTTTAGAAAATTTCTTGATACACTTGATTGCAAATATTTGGGTTTTCTGGTTGAATGAAATTATCAGCAGAAAGGAAACAGACGAACAAACAAACAGACAAACAAGGATCAAATTACGCATACATTTCATACTTACAAACACACCTACACGAAGTCAAACATAGACAAACACACACTTACATACAATTAAACTTAAGAGTGTAAGTATTTTTGCATCAGTTTATATATAAATAAATTTGCGAAATTCTGTTTTTGTTTTACATAGAAATCATATAAGAAAATGATAAATACATAATTAATTCACAACAAACACTTAAATGCAACTAAATTATATTACTAGTGTCATTGCTAGTATGTACTGTATTATTTCTATTTCCTGGTACTCAGATAAAGATTCCATTGTGCATTAAAATGGTTGTGTGTGTGTATGTTTGTGAGAATTTTGTGATAATTTCTATTTGAGTATTGACTTGTACACATTTGTATGGTATGAATGGATATTTATATATGTAATATATATTTTCAAATAAGTCGTCACCTTAGTTTCTAAAAGACATATTGTCATACACTTGCAATCATTTGTAAAACAAAATACATTCATTCGTACATTGTAGTGCGTCTATCATGTAGTTGTTATTACACATGATTGTGTTTTCTATCTGTTAATTTGTTTAAGTTTTATTGAACTTTTGGGAATTCTCACACCTGTTGGTAAATATTTCCTACATCATCACATTAACTATTACTGCATACTGCAATTATATTAATGTCAATGTCATAGAAATATATTATTAAAAATTTCATACTACAAACAGATAATTAAATGATAAATGATTTTAACTCAATCATTCAAACTAGTAGTTTTTAATGTGAAAGCTAATAATTAAAATATAGGTAGAAGAAGACTTTAAGAGACTGTGGACCGGCTTTATAATCAGCACTAAGTACAAATGAGTAAAAACATTTGTTTAATCGAGGGCTAAAATTTTCCCTACTTGAAGAAATTTTTAAAAATTTGGGTATTCAATAGATTAATCGTTATCCGATTAATTGAACAATTTTGTCAAATAATTGTTCGAATAATTAAAAATGCTTAAATTTAGAATAACAATAATTCGAAGAATATTTTTTTAATTTAAATTGTTAAAAATATACAAAACTGTTTCAAAATTATATTTTTTTAAAAGATTTTTTAAATACATCACAAAATTATTCATAATATCACCAAGAAAAGGTTTCCTATATTTAAGCTTTTCGTGCAGCATATCGCTATATGAAACTATGTGTGCTTAACATCTAAGGTGTACTGTATATTTAGAAACTTTGTGGAAAATATTGACGCAAATATTTTTGCGGAACTTTTTGACCCTCTATCTCGCTCATATAACGGCAACAAAAATTTACTAATTTCAAAATAAGTGAATATTGAAGGAAATGTTAATTTTAATTAAAGCTTATAACTACAAACTTAAATTGCCTTTAAATTTTATAAAGATTAAAAAAAGGCTTAAAATAGGACATCCACTTAAAATAGCAATAAAAAGATTTTAGCTCTAAAAATCAGCACTAAAAACAATTAAACCTATTAAAATTAACTGAAAATATTTTTCAAAACAGATATAACCAAATAAAAACAAAATGATAAATTCGTTTGTTTTTACAATTTTTATGCCTTTGCTTTTTTTTTATTTTGTCCAAAATATTTTTTGAAAAAATAAATAAAATAAAAAAATTTTGATGCTCGATAAAAAAAATATAAAGTTTTGTACTAATATTAATAATATTTGGTAATTTTTTTTGATGATTTTAGCAAACAGATTTTAAATTCCACTTTACAAAAAGTTTACTAAAATTTAGTAGAGGCAGCTAATTTTTTCCGCAAATTTCAGGTATGTGTTGCTAAGATTAGCAAAAAAATATCCAATCTGAATGTGTTATTAGAGACTTAGAAAATTTTAAACGTATACGGCAGGCCCACCATGTGGTTCATTCCGATCTGGAAAAATATTTACTATGTAATAGAAAGGACAGAAAAACTGAGAATTCTTACAAACACGATCATAAGAAATACATTTTTTATACATTTTTATTTTTGTTCCCATTTTAAATGAAATTATTTAAACAATTTACATAATTTTTTTTTTTCGATTAATCGATTAATTTTAAAATTTTATCCCATTAACCGGTTAAGAAAAAACTTAAAAATTATTTAAACGATTAATTGATTAAAATGAATTAAAAGTTAGCCCATACTCCAAGAAACAGGTACATATATCAAATTTCAGACTTCGCTTCAAGGGGAACAATTTTTCCCTCCCCATGATAATTTCCAAAAATTCCGTAATATTCGGTGTCTATTCCGTAGGAGGAACCTTCATGCCAAATTTCATCTTCTTAGTTAGAGAAGGCCATTAACAGCGAGAAATTTCGCAAAATTCTTGGATTTTAAGGACATTTTTAAGACTTTTTTTAGATAGTCCTCAAAATCTCAGAATTTTTCTTCTACAAAAATTCCTTAGAATCTAATAATATTTCTACTAAGTATCCCAGTAAGAATTCACTTTTTCAATTTCAAATAAAAACACTGGATTGTCAAGAAGACATGTTCCGATTAAGTATGGAAAAAAACATCCGTCAAATGGCCCTCACTGTCATTGCACTTGGTGGAGGTTTTTTGTCAAAATTCGCTGCGTAGTCTTTCGTGAAATTTGAAGTTGTTGAGAACGAAGCCGAATTGATGTTTTCGGGTTTTCGGCGACACTTTCGTTTGCAGTAATATTCGAAAATTGCGAAATTTGTGAATTACTGGAATAAACATATGTGACAGCTGCCAAATTTCAGAGTTTCCACTTGCACAAAGAAAATGACTCTTAATTTAAGAAGTGCACTATTACTGAGACACCCTATACTAGAAAAAGTTATTTGAATTTAGGTATTTTTCATTATGAAAAGTCCTCGGAATCTAAGAATTTTTTAAAATCCAAGTTTTTTTAAGAATATAGGAAATTTGATATAATAAACAGTTTACAGAATCTTGTTGTTTCTATTAGAAAAATTTCTAAAAATCTATTGTAGTATTTTGTATAAGAAACCTTTTCGTACAAAACAACTTTTAGGACCAGATCGAATAAGATCTCAAAATTTAGGGCAAATTAGAGATCTTATTATATCTAAATATATCTATGCCGATCTAATGCACCACACACGCAAAGAAAAAACATGGTTGAGAGAATCATATTCGAAGAGCATCATATATTTTTGGGTTTATGATTGTGCCAACCATACTCGTACTATATTATAGTTATCATATTATGATAATAAAATATTCATAATTTTACCATAAAATTGACCCTACAGTTATATTATGATCCAAAAATTAGCACATTATGATTCTAAATAAACATATTATGATGTTAAATTTATCAAAATATGATTGCATGTAATCATAGTATTCTCAAAATGTTATTACATTATGGTCCCCATAACTATATTATGATTTCTGGATTATCATAATATGATCCATATAAAATCTTCATATAGAATCTTTTTCACAATGAATTGATTATTTTTAATAATATTACATGTATAAAGAATTTTCGAAAAAAACCCTCAAAAAAATCTTCTAAAGTTTAAAAAAAAATCAACTGGATCTTAATAGGTCAATTAATAAAATATTTTAATGACATGTGGAAGGTATTTTCTACCCATCTGATATTTGTCCAGTTTTAGTAAACAATATATGATTGCTTTTTTAAGACATTTTGGTTTTTATGAAAACAAGACAATACTCGTATTAGGACTGTAAATGTCAAAGTCATGTTTTATTTGATGTATAATTATTCACTGATTGTTGCAAAAATTTTATAGTTGCATAATTTTCATATTTTTTCATAGTCAGAATTTTTGTTACCACAGTATGGTTACAGCCAATCATGTTTTAAAATAGAAGGTGGCAATCATAAAATAGTGACATATTTACTATAATAATGATGGTAGCGACCATGTTGATGATTATACAACCAATAATATGGTTGTGACAACCATACCCGGTTGTAGCAAGCACAATATAGTAGCAGTGATCATGTTGCAACTATGTTTTTTCTCTGCGTGCATATACAAATAATCAGATTCAATTTGTTCTAGGCTTATAGGAAAAACAAAAACTTTAAACTAAAATTTAAAACATGATAACCCAAAAATCATATTTCTCTTGGGTTATTATTAAAACATAACTTTTAAATGGCCCAAATATTGTATTTAAGATCTGATACCAAAGTTAAAAAAACATTACAAAATATAGCCTATGTGGCCAGATTTGCACCATAAAAATCACACAATTTTACACATCGCTTTAGATATGAATAGAAATGGCAATTTATCTGATCAGATGTGGCTATAAAATGTACACGGGCTTAAATAATTTTTACTAATTTAAAAAATGGTAATGACAATTACTTCATTTTAATTGATATGAAAAATAAAATTTGGCCAAAAACTTTTAAAAGATGCCTTGAAAATTCACCTCCGAAAAATATCGATTACAAGGATTTTTAAAGTTATAAAATATTTTGTTTTTTTGTTTTAATTAAAAATGTTGTTGTGACATCTGACTTTTTTTTGCTGTATATTTTCTTCAAAGATTTAGCCGTTTTTATATACTTTATATAAACATAAATATATAAATATATATATATTTTTTCCACCATCAAACAACAAGTTAATAAGTCTGTGGTTTAACCTGTCAATACTTGTTAATATTTGATATTTTGAGGCATAAGAAAACAACAAGGGAGACCAACAAAAAAAAAGTCAACCATACTCCAAACACTTACTATTATCCTTGAATATTTAATTTCCACATACAAACAAGTTGTTTTACGTATACAACTTTTATATATGTAAATATATGTACATGAAGGTACATATATTTATGCACATTGTGCTTAACACAAAACATATGGTAAATCCAATCTATACATAAGTAAGAATAACCACAACAACTGGCATCTTAAGTTATAAATTTTTAAAACCAAACGATATACACACAATATAAGTGAAGATTTTGCTTAAGAATTACAAACAGTGGTTGAAAAGGAAAATTTAAGTTAAGAAATTTAAAAGTTAGTTTTTTAATTTTAAACGTTTTGAAAAACTTATTTTATTTGAATTGGATTAAAAATTGATTTAAAAACTAATTTAAATATCTTTAGCTTAGCAATTTTCTTCTTTGCTTGGTCCTTATTGACTTAGAAGCTCTTTTGTATCAAGCAGGTTAGCTGATGTTCAGAAATATGATAAAAAAAACTGTAACCGACAAGTATTTTAAGGGATAATTCGTTGTTTATAAAATGGCGAATTATTCGTTATTTTCCTCTCTCGTAGTCCAGGTCGATCAGCCCAAACAGGAGATTATAATGTTTGATAAATAAAAAACATCTAGGGGTATTACAGACCAAGAGCGTGTTTGGACAAAGCCTCTTTATACATTACTGTATAACAAATAAAAAATTTTTCTTGTAAATTATTTATTTTTTCCTATGCTATATTTTTAAATACAAATAACAAACATTTCCATAATATCCAGTCTATGTTTTCATAATATTTGCACTTGGCGCCATTTCAGGTAAAAAGGGGTTAAGTCAGAAAAATCCATTTTGAGTTTTTGACTAAAGGTCATAGTTGCCATGCTTGTTTCCAATCATTTCATTTTTAGACAAATTTTAACCAGATTTTCACACAATTAAAACATTTTCAATTTAACATTTCAAAAAACTACTGTGTCTGACTTAAGACCTTTTAACCTAACTTCAAAGATATAGTGGTGTAAATTTTGGATAAAACTTTAATTGGTAAGCAATCTCACATTTAGGTAATGAAAAGTGACGCAGTTTCTTATTAAACATTGTTAAATTTCAAAAATATTAAATGTATTTCTAAATAAATTATAAATTGCTCAAGAAAGCAAAGATTTTGATACTCATATTGCCTATCGCTTGAAACCAGGGTTGCCACATATATGCATTATTTTAAATATAAGTTAAAAAAGCTCTTCGAGAAAAGTCCCCTAAAATTCAAAGAATCACAAATAACGAAAAAAGCCCATATACGAGGGCGGATCAATAAGTCCATGACTTTTTAAAATTCCCTCGTAGTTATATGAAATGCAACACTGCTCCTATCAAGTACCAACTGTTAATAGACTACTGTCAAATTTTGAGCAAGTTCCGTCATATACTTTTCGTTTAACAGCTGTTCAAAACATACAACCTCGTTGATTTTTTTAAAAATGGAAAAAAGTGAATTTCGACTGCTCATTAAACATTATTTTTTGCAAAAAAAAAAACCCCTCAATAAAACCAAGGAAAAGCTTGATAAATACTATGGGGACTCTGCACTATCGATTTTAATGGTAAAAAGTGGTTTACTGACTTTCGTTGTGGTCGCCCAAGTACAAATGACGCTGAACGTTCTGGATGGCCAATTGAGGTCAATACACCCGGAAATGTCGAAAAAATCCACGAAATGATGTTGGCCGATCGAAGAGTAAAAGTGCGTGAGATTGTTGATGCCATAGGCATTTCATATGGCAGTGTGGTTTCCGTTTTAAATGATCAGTTGGATTTAAGAAAGCTGTCTGCAATATGGGTGCCGCGTTTGCTCTCAACTGTCCATAAACGTAATCGTGTTATGTGTGTAGTCTCAATGGCAAAATTCCATGAATTGGGCTACGAATTGGTACCTCATCCGCCATATTCTCCGGATTTAGCCACCAGTAACTATTTCCAAAGCTAAAGAAATAGCTCGGTGCAAAGAGATTTGGATAAACGTTGGGCTAAGTGTATTGAGCTAAAAGAAGATTATCTTGAAAAAATTTTTTTTTGCAAAAACAAACTGTGTTTCATAAAAAAGTCACGGACTTATTGATCCACCTCGTACCACGTCGATTAACATTTTTTATATATAAAAGCAACATTTTTTTCTTTGCCAAATATTCGAAAAACATTTTTTTAATACAAAAAGCATGCTTGAACATGTTTTACAAATCGGTAGATATCCCTTCATAAAAGATTTTATTGTCTGCAGAAATCGAAATAACCCACATATAATACCATATACGACCATATATTTTTGAATACAAAATTTAAAGGTTTATGGCCGCACAAGACCTCATATTACAACATGAAAGACCATAAACACCCAAATTTCGAATCTGAAAATATACGATCATATGTAAGACCATGTACGATCATATACTGAACTATGTATTTATGTATGTATGTGAATTATGATCATATACCTACCAATATATTAATTTATACTCTGATATTCAAATGCGCTCTTACATTAAAATCCCATGTGAAACAGTATTCTAAAAAATCTTATCCTAAAATGACATCTAATTGCATCATATTAGATTTAATTTGATACACTTAAAACAGATTGTAAGTTAAAAAAAAAAAACAGAAAATATCATTTTTAAGAAATGATATTTCATTTAAAAACCGCAACTTTTTCTCAATTTGTGGGCCAGCATTTAAATTAGTGAATTATAAAATATAAAAATAAATACAAAGCTTTTATGTTTAATATACAAAACTTTTTAAAAAAACATGATGCTATATACATTATTGGATATTTTTGCATATTGTTATAAAGTTCCCTAAATAAAGTTATTTCCAAAGGTTTGACATAAAATTTGGAAACTATAAATTTACAGATCTAAAAGCGCTAGTATAACTTGATAGGGTTAAAACTACTGTATTTGCAACAACAAAAAAAAAACTTCATAAAATACATATTATGGTTTTATCTTCTAGAATTTTTTGGACTTACACAAGTTATAGAAAAAGAAAAATGGTGAGAAAAATATAAAACAGATTTTAAGTAAATATAAATACCAAAAAATACCAAAAAATACCAACAAAAAAACATAAAAAACATATAGAAAATGTATATAAAGACAAAAACATAAACATGTCCTTACTCAAAGATAAAGAGGAAATTAAGTGTTGACCATTTTTGACATACGAGCTTAACAATAAGTGCTACTGGCTACTGGTTTTTTATTTTAATGCCAGTAGCTAAGGATACAAAATATTCGAATTTATTAGTGTGTGTGTATGTGTGCATGTGTTTAAGTATATAAAGTATATGTGATACTGTGTTAGTTTATACAACAAATAAACGCCATCTTTGTCTACATCTCATTGAACCAGTTTTAGTATTTTTTTTTTTGTATGATATCCGTTTTTTCGGTTTTTTTTAATCTAAATGTTGCATATGTCGTTTTGGCACACAACTGTTACACAATTTTTTTTTCTTTTTTTTTTTTTTGGTCAGAATTTTAAAGCAATATTCTTTTTATATATTTTAAAGATTTATAATGTTGTAAGGTAAAGTTTATATTAAAAAGGGGTTTTTTATATAATTTTAAATAAAAATGCGACAAATACTGATGCATAAATAAAAAGACAGTCAAAGCATATCTGCACCACATTACAGATGGAAACGTAAGTTTATTATATTTAAATACTTTTTTTTTAATATGGCTACATTCACTCGAATTGTTGTTCTTTGACATTAGTTAGAATAAAATGGTGCGGGTTATCTTAGGTATTGTGTAATCATCTAAAGTAAACGTCAAATACATGTGCATGACAAAGGCAACTATGTAATCCTGCTATGTAATGTACTGTGATCTATATAAAGGTAATTGCAAAAAAAATATTAAAATTTAAAATTTTATTAAGAAAAATTTCTTTTCAGCTTTGGATTTTTATTTGGAATATTTTTATTAAGTTTTCACCTTATTTTGACCACTAAAAATATTTCTTGAGTCTGATTAAACCTAACTTATTGTGACCCAACTATTTTGAAGAAGGGGAAACCCAACCACATGTTCACATTTTTAAGCGGTGCAATCTCTAATGAATTAAAATGGGATCAAAATCCGGTCAAAACTTTTTATTTCTTAATTTTTTTTGCAAAAATGTGATGTAGACCAGACCTTTTGTTTGATATCCGATAAAAAAAAAAATAATTTTATAAATTATTATTTTATATCGTTGAATTACGGTTATGTTTAGAGTGACCATTAAATGTGTGATTTTTTCTGTTGTAAAAATTTAAAAAATGCCAAATTTTTTCATAAAATAAAAATGTTTGTAACTCCACTGTTTTTATACTCTGAGATCCATTGTGCTGCCACCAGTCAGATGTATTACTGGCAATCAGTCTCCACGGTTAACCCAGCTCCGTACGAAGCTTACGAGGTGCGAGGTCACGAAAGTACGACGATTGCAGTGAGAGCATCCTTCGGCTAGCCTAAGCCGGACACTGGCAAATAAAGTAATTGATGCTTTCCACCTCGCTCATGCAGCTCTAACAGGAGTCTTTTCAAGCGGCTCCCAAGCCCTGTGTGTGCCTCCTGATAAGATAGTGATAGCAATAGAAGCGCCCTGATGCGGCTTGAATCAAGAGCGGCCCAGTTATGCCTTGTAATCACACAAGTGACTTCATTAACCCACCTGAGACTAGTCGCCCTCTGGGAGTAGAGCGGTTGCCTAACTTACAAGGTGCCAGAGGAATACTTTTGAATTCCACAGGAATATGTAAGATAGTTCTCAGCTCTGCTAGTTCATTAGCTATGTAGTTTCTCAGTATGTCTATGTGCCTCGCGGTTTATACAAGTCGTACATCAAACTGATTAATCAACCTAGTCATAGTCGTTGATCACAAGAACTTGACCGCAGCTTGTCAATCAGAGAAGATGTTAAGGCTTGTCGTGGGCTGAACATCGCCATCACCTCAGCCCAAAACACGCTGCATTATCTGGCAATCTTCAACCCGGCTCTTAATCAAGTGCATGGAAATAGACCCCAAAGCTAACTCGGTTGTAAAGTTAAAGACAATGATTCGTCCATAAAAAAATGTCGATGCCACGCTTCCTCACCGCCACAAAGCTAGAAGTCCCTGGTCGGTATGTGAACGATAAATAGGTGCTTATACGCAACCAATGAAGTCAAATAATCCACATTGCTAGGAAAATCACCATTGCCCAATATCAGACTGTGGCCATACCCATTGTCAGCTCATTGTGATGTAGAACTCAATTTTAAAGCCGCAGTAAAAAATTCAAAAACATTCTCTGTATTCTTTACAAATATTTAAGCTAGGCCACCTTAACTACTGCCGGCTGCCAATCAATGACGTTATATAAAAGAATAAGGCCAACTATCACCGAGTATATCCATCAAAAGATTTTGATACATAGCCCCCAGCGATAACCGATACCTCTTGCCATTTCCTGGACGGTGTGTTTAAAAAAACAGCTTCCTGTCTAAAATTACAATTGGCTTTATCTGAAAATTTATAAAGACTACAGGTATTGGTGCAGTCAACTTAGAGCCCTCTGTAAGGAAACTTCATCAACGTAGGCCACTACATCCCTACCTCCCTCTCCCAAGGAGAGAAGAACATAATGAAGTGCAGTATTTTACAGATGTGGAGATAGGATATCTCCTGAAGTATCTCCCTCTTAACGAACCGGGTCATACGAGTATCAATCAACCTCCCGACTAGCATTAGGACCGGTAGAAACACACTCAGGCACAATAATACTGCAATTATAGAGTCCGGCTTGAGAAGCCTATCACTGCCTCCTCCTTCACTAAGAAAGACTTCTCGATGGTATATACACTCTCAGTCTCCGAAAAGATTCAATCATCCCTTTCAGTGTTTTCAAAAAGCGATGATAGACTGATGGTCCTAAAGAACTTAGAATGAAAACCAACCCCCGGGATATACGTGCCAGTTCCGCTGAATAATATCTGATCAGCTTTGCCTTATTTTCTTAATTACTTTGTTCGAAATTCAAAGTTAAATCTTGATAGTGATTTGTGCCCGGTTTCTATATTGAATGAGAGCGGTCTTCGGATTGAAAAATGCAACGTTTTCTTGTTCAGAAAAGGGTGAGTCACATAATGTCAAATTTATCTCCTTACTAGAAAATAAATTTTCGTATTACCTGAATTTAATAATAACTGTTTCATACTGTCTTTAATATGACAGAGCTGTATTTATCGAAATATATTTTGCGAAATATTCTAACACTAGGCCAAAGTTTAGTACTTAGCCATAGTTAGGAATATTAAAAAATATCTATTGTTAGTGTTTAACTTTTATTGTTTTAAAATAAGTTACGCATCATAGATTTGAAAAAGCTTAATTTCTTTAAAAATCACATTTTTGGAAGTTGTGAATAATAACTGCTTTAGAATGCAAAAATCAGAACTAAATGATATTTTGGAATCAATGAAAAATTGATTCCTTAAGAATCACTTCCATTTATTTTTGCTGGGTACGTTTTTATTGTCCCAATCCTTTCCTACAATTAAACTTTGGACATATAAATTCCATATTATACCTGGACAATTAAACTCTTGGACATACTTGAATCTGGGTCCTTATGAAGAGCGAAGTTGATTTAACGATGTCCGTCTGTCCGTCTGTCCGTCTGTGTGTTGAAATGGGCTTTCCGAAGAACCCAGACATGACGAGGACTTGATTCTTTTTTATTTCTGTTACATGTGATCCATTTCTGTTTGCTATTAAAAATCAGACAGATCGGTTAATAAATGGCTGAGATATTAGCAAAAAACCAGGACTACCTCTAATTTTTCCAGTAAAATCCCTTTGTTTAATATGTATGTAGAATTTTGAGCATAACAACACATCCATGTGTTAAAATTCTTTTCTTTCATTTAAATAAAAACTAAACAAATCCCTAATGAACGAAGACTTTTATATATGTACCTCTATTGACGATGATTTTGTGTGAGCTTCAATAGCTCAGTTGTCTTGACGCTATGTCACAAATACTTTTTTTCTCTAAGGCCGCGGGTTCGAATCTCGGTCAGTTCAATTCACTTTTTTTTTGTACATTTTTTTTATTATTTTCTTAAGACTTTTTTTGCTTATTTTTGGTTTTTTTTTAACATTTAATAATTAATTTATATAAAATTTTATATTAATAATTAAATAATCCATAAATAGGCTAAAAACATCAACATTTTTATAAAAACCCTCTGATACAAACAAAATACAAACGTTTTTATACCTTTCACCACAGGTGGAAGGGTCGCGGGTTCGAATCCCGGTCAATTCACTTTTTTTTTTTTTTTTTTTTTGGGTTTTTTTTTTGTTTATTTTTTGTTTTTTTTTTTACATTTAATAATTAATTTACATAAAATTTTATATTAATAATTAAATAATCCATAAATAGGCTAAAACCATCAAAATTTTTATAAAAACCCTCTGATACAAACAAAATACAAACGGTTTTATTTCTTTTTTTGCTCCGATTTAAAAGAATTTATAAAAAGATTTTTAAACCATTTTATTTCTCACATATTTAGAAAATTTTATACATAATTTACCTTTGAGTGCAACTATTTTAGGTCATAACTTATAATAATTTATAAAAAAAATTATAAACTATTTTCCTTCAAATTTTTAAAATTAAGCTAAAGAAATTACAAATATTTCTAATAAAAAAGCGAAATAAAATCCCGAATTGCCAGCTAAATCAAACTATTTTGTAGAAATAAAACACATGCAGTTGTAGTGATTTCTTTTAACGATTTGTTGAAATTCTTTTCTTTCACCTCTTCACCTTTTATACACAAACAACAAACACTATTCTAGAGCTGTATAATGACCTATGGATACGTCTTATATATCAAAAGATCGAAAATCTTTAGTATAACATATTTGCTGAAAAACTCGGAAATATCGGTTCAGATACAAAAAAGTTATGCCCAAAACATAAATTTTTTTAAAGTACCTGTATTCCCGAGTCCAAGTTTTATCTCCAAACTAAATGGTTAATTTCCTCTTAAAGGCGTCCGTATATAAATCTGTCCATTCCATATATGTCCATATATAAACTTCAGTTTTTTCCCAACCATGGTGAAGGGCATATAAGATTCGGCATAGCCGAATTTAGCCGCTCTTACTTGTTTAATTTAAATTTATTTCAAATCAGAAATAAATTATCATCCTAGTCATGTTATAAGAGATAGTTTCATTTGGGAAACATTACTGGTGCGTATGATTAATATTATTTCAAAAACAAGCACCCCCACTGCGTATGAGTAATAATATTTCATTATTATTTTATCTTTTGTCATAATTTAACTAATTTAAGTTCTTATTTTATCTAACTAGAGACTTAAACAAAAAAACTTTTTTTAATTGAATCTAAATCCAACAACAACGAAATTTTGTTAAACTAAACTATTCTTATGCACCAAAGTCCTTAACATCATGTATTTGATGGCCATTTAAAATTGTTCTGGTGCACAAAATAAATTGAATTATGCGAGGTGTTAATAATGCAATTTTTTATAAAAAGCAAAAAAAAAAGAAAATAATAAAACAAGGATAACAATATAAATAAAGGAATGTTGGGAATGAAAATGAATCCTCATACATTTCAAATGCAAAAACCTCAATTGTTCTTGTTTCAGCAAACAAGAGACTGTAAGTACAACAACTACATTTTATGGAGATATAGAAAAGTAAAAAACTGAATAAAAGCTATGCGTTAGATATTCAACATTTTAACCAGACAAACATAGAGTTTTCTATACACCCTTCATATTCAAACTTTCTTTTTAAAGTTTTTCTTTTTTTTTTATTTTAATTTTTCTGTAGATTTTTTTTTTATCAATTTAAGCTACAATGCTCATTAATTCAAACACAAGCTTTGGAAATAAAAGGGTTTGGGGTAGATAGATAGCTTTCTATTTTTTCTATATGAATGATGGCTGCTAGTATGTACAATATCTGTCTACAATATTGTCTGTCTCTATGTCGTTGTGTTAGTCGATTAGTTTGTCTTGCTGATTGTTCAAACTTTAGAACGTTTTCAGTTCCACATCCGTTTTCATTCAATGGTTCATTTTTCAGTTGGCTTTTTTTTTTTACTGTTACATTCATTGTATTCATTGTCTTCAGTTTTGTTTTAATTTTTATGCAAGCCTTTCCAGTACTTAATCCTTTTACTACAAGGAAATCTTTTACTTTTGCCATATTTTAAATACGAATACATACAACTACAAATACATTCGTATGCAATCAACTGTCTTTACAGTTTGTTCATCTTTATATTTTTTAATGTTGTTGTTGCTATTGTAACTCGATCATTTGGATGCCACACGTTTTGCTGTGGTTACTTGCCATAGTATTCAATTTAAAAATTTACACTCTCTTCATAATGTATATTCCTTACAGGGATGGAAATTTAGAGTTTTAGAGAAAATCAGAAGCAGTAGAACTGTTTTAAATTCGACAGGACTTAATATTTAAAAAAAAAATACACACATTTTGGGTAATTTGCGTAAATTTACTTTAGAAGTGCTTAAAAATTGATATATTTAAATTTAAACAGCTAACAAACCTTTTTTTGGTAAAACTACACTCACAATATATTTTTCGTTACCCACTGTAGTTTATTAAAAAAGTAATACGTAGAGTTTGTTTTTTTTTTTTTAACTGAAGAACCAATTGAAATTCATAGAAATATATTTTTTAAATATTTGAATCAGTCATTCAAAATACAAACTATAACAAAAAGACTGACTTGATATATTCTGTTAAATGTAAAATTTTCATATAATTCATTTTTTTTACGAAAATAGTTGGTTTATCTACAAAATTATTTCAATAAAAATTACAAGAAATTATTCAAATATAAATACACACAGAGAAACTGAAAATATATACATCTGTGTGTGTTGTGTTTTGTAAAATTACATACAAATGAAAAAAATTTTCAATTTGAATATCAAACCACAAAAATCATGTTTTTCTACTTTTTGTCAGTTAAAATTTTTTTTAAACGACTTTCGATTGCTTTTACTACTTTTGTCGATTATTAAATAATGACTAAAAATAAACAACAAAATGGGCTGAATATAATAAAAAATTAGTAGTCCTCTTTTTGATTGTATTTTAGATAATTTTTAACGAAATAATATTGTGAGTGTATTACTTTTAGAATGAGTTTTTTTAAAAATCACTTAAAATTGAAACAA
Organism: Eustalomyia histrio; assembly: GCA_949748255.1. Classification (NCBI taxonomy): domain Eukaryota; kingdom Metazoa; phylum Arthropoda; class Insecta; order Diptera; family Anthomyiidae; genus Eustalomyia; species Eustalomyia histrio. Next base: position 12,311,206 of record OX456527.1, read on the forward strand.
ATCAATAAATTTAATAAATATTCAGGTCAAATGAATATATGAAATTAAAAAATCTTTATAATAAGAAAAAATCTTTAAACATAAAAAAAAATCACCTAAATTAAAAAACATCCTCAAAATTTAAAATAAATCGCCATAATTCAAAAAAACTGTTCAAAAGCGAAAAAATCATCAAAAAATTAAATAAAAAAAATGCAAAAATTTTAATAATATGAAATTGGAAAAATCACATAAAGTGAATAAATCGTCAAAAGGATAATAACTCACCACAATTTTAAAAAACTTGCTAAAAGCGATAAAATCACCAATAATTAAAAAAAAAAACGAAAAAATGGACAAAAATCGGCAAATGGAAAAAATCGCTTAAAAGAAAAAATCGGCAAAATTTAGAAAGAAAAAAGTTAAAATTCGCGGTAAAATTCAAAAAACTCGCTAAAAGAGAAAATATCTCCAAATGTAAAATAACTCACCAAAATTTGAAAACACTCACTAAAATAAAAAAATTGATTAAAATTAAAAGAATCACTAAAATTTTTAAAAAATTTCAAAATTTTAAAAAGTTGCTAAAAATTAAAAAATCCGCCAAAATTATAAAAGGACAATAAAAAATTAGAAAATAAATCGCTGGAATGAAAAATAATCTACATATTAAACAAATCGCCGATATTGAAAAAATTGTTAGAAATTGGATAAAACACCTCAATTGGAAAAAAATGCTACAACTAAAATTTCATCTAAGAAAGAAATTACAAAATGCCGCTGCCAGCACATCTTAATAAAATTGAAAACATCTCTTAATGGAAAAACCTTAAAGCAACGCACCAAAATTTAAATACAAATGCTTTATTTAAAAAAAAATTGACAAATTAACAAAATGCCAAAATTTAAAAAAAAAAATCGCTAAAATTAAAAAAAACTCCAATTTTACAAAAAAAAATCACAAAATAAATTAAAAATCGGGAGAATCCAAAAAAAACAAATTTTGTAAAAAAAAAAATGCTTAAAAAATTGTCAAAATTAGAAAATGAAATAATGTTAAAAGAAAAAGTTCGTTAGAACTGCGACAAACGCTGATACTGGAAAAAATCATTGGAAATTGAAACAAGAGATGAAAAATTCACTAATCTTAAAAATAGCTAATCTTAATAAAATTGAAAAAAATTCCCCAATATTAAAAAAAAAAAATTAAATAACCCACCGTAATTAAAAACAAACCTTAAACTTAAAAAAAATTGGCAAAATAAAATAAATTATTAAAAAAATCTCCAAAATGCAAATTTTCAAAAAAAAAAACCTAAAAAATATAAAAATCACTAAAACTGCGAAAATTTAAAAACACTCCCTTAAATTTAAAGAAATGCAAAAACTTAAAAAAAAATCAGAAAAATAAAAAAAAACCCAAAATTACAAAACAAAACTAAAAAATCGGTATAATGCAAAAAACCCTTAAAAATCGCAAAAATTAAAAAATGGAGATATGCTAAATCAAAAGTTCGTTAGAATTAAGACAAACGTACTGGAAAAAATCGCTAAAAATTGAAATAAGTGATGAAAAAATCGCTTAAATTTCTCTAATAAGAAAACTATATAGTGGTGTAAGCCGCAGGTCTTAATGAAAAAAATCGCTTATCTTAAAAATCGCAGATCTTAAAGAAATTGAAAAAATTCTCCAATGTCAGAAAAGTTTTAAATGACTAACCATATTTAAAAAAAGACTTACTAAATAGCAATAAAAATAACCAAAAATTAAAAAAGAAATCGCTAAAACTTTAAACTTAAAATATTAAAATATAAAAAATCGCCAAAAATCAAAATAAAACGCCTAAATTAAAAAAAAAACAAAGGTGCCAAAGTTATAAAATAATACGCCGGTATAAAAAAAATAAATTTAAAAAAAACAAATTTTCATAATATAAAAATCCTCTATTCTCCATCTCTGTTGTCAACATTAATATATTTTGTATATTTATCTATACGTTTGTCTGTCCTATTGCTATCATCACTGTGAATGCACGTAGTATGTTTGTCTATCCATCTATCTGTATGTATTATTTAACAGAATTTCTTATTTCGTTTTTATCATTCATTCATTCATTTTGTAAATTTCTTCTAATTTTTTCAGTTTTTTTTTTTGTTTTTTTTTTTTTTTTTTTTTTTGGACTTTGGACTTTTTCTTTCGTTACGGATATTCTAGCTTCCGAGGGTAATTAATTCAAGTACTCGTCTGTTTTAAACGACTTACATGTAGGATTACAATTAGACAATCTTGTTCGTTTACACTATTTACAAATGGATGGCGTTGTGGTTAAACATTTCGTTTTACGTTCTTCGAATAGCAGCATGTATACGAGTTTGAGAAGCAAATTTTAGTGAAATTTATTTTAGGGGAGGCGGACTTACTACCAGAAGATGGAGTAAGAGTTATCAACATGGTTGCTGTGGTTAAAACAAAATTTTATCTGTTTGCATATTCATATACATTCTCATGCATTTGTTATCTACATTTTTTCTCGTTTATTTTTTAGTTTTTTTTAATGGTTATAGCAAAGAATTAGCACATTTTTCCTGATTTGCTTAAAAAAAAATAAAAATTATATGTAAAAACAAATGTATGTAATATGTAAATTTTCATGTAATTCATTGTTTGTAGTAATAAAAATCTCATGCAAACATTTAGGATTTTTAAAGTTTTAACTAAAAGGCAAATGAGCACGACAAAAGCTTTTTTAATTGAAATTAATTTAGACCGCTTGAAATTTTTAATACAATATATGCAGCTTTTTAAAATTCTACTTTATTAAAAAAGTTTGGTAATTTTTATTTTTTATAACAGATGTTTTCGAAAAAAAAAATAAAAGAAAATAATGTTCGATAAGAGGAATAGGATGAATCGACAGTAACATCTAGTCAGTTTATCTTGTCGTTGGGAGGATGCGACTTGACACTTCTCTTATAATCAAAAATTTGGAAATGCCTGTTAATTCTAGTTAAATTAAATTTTGTTCAGCGTTAATATAAAATTAAAGTTTGCTAATAAAGTATTTCCATATTCATGGGTTATTCCGTAACTATATTAAAAGTTTTTTACATCAAAATATGCAACTCTACCATATTAAGGATAGGAAGAGTTACATAATGTTAAATTTTCCTAAATGTTACATATTTGAACGTGACAAATTTTCACGTAGTTACAGAATAACCCCATCAATTAAAAAGTTTAGTGGAAAACTTAGTTAAACCTTTTATATCTCACTTTTCAGATTTTGTACTAATTTCTAGTATGAAATTTGTTCCAAAAACATTAATATTTTCAATATTTTTCCTATGAAGTTGGTTCATTTAAAACAAGGGTACCCTAGCCCTATGCGCTTGGTGCTCATTTGTTTTTGTAAAAGTACTCAGCTATAGGCTGTGTGTTTTAATACACATAGATCATTCAGCACTAGCAATACGAAATACACAAACAACTTTCTCTTATTAGTTTTTTTTTTGTCGTTCTTCACTGTATACACGCAAGTGCAAAGCAACAACACTTTCTTATGCTTTGCTGGTAAACATTGACGACAGCGATCATCAATGTAGATTTGGTTTTTGTTTAACGTATGATATGAAATATTTTTTTCTTCTTTTTTCTTTGTATGTATTGGTTTTTACAATAAAAAATATTGAATAAAAATTAGTTATTCTTTAAATGTATTGGTGTTTGCTCTTCCATAAGGAAGTTTTGGGCACCCCTGATTTAACAGCAAACATAAAATCAAAATTTGTATACTTTTAAAGCCTTTTATGAGTTTTAAACATTGTAGTTGATTTTGAAAAACAATAATCAATTTTATGAATCATTTCAAAATGAGCGCTCCAAAATTTCTGGCTGTGAATCAGGTTTTCAATTTTTGATATAAAAAAAGACGGGAGGGGCAAAAACGACTTCAAATATCCTTGGAGGAAGAGGTCTGGGACACTTAAATCGGGGTATTTGGCTGACTAAGACAAAATACCGAATTAAAAGGTTACACGCTCCTTTAAAATAGGCATTGTGTCACTTGCAGTATGACAAGTGACTCCGACCATGTTGGAACCAAGTGTCATCCAACACCATGCACAAATCAATACATAAAAATATAGTTAGCATGGCTCGTCGGCTCCTTCGAAAAAATAAGGTCCAATCACCTTTTCCGACGTAACTGCACACCACACGGTAAATGTGTTTTTGTTTTTGCCACTGACATTCACTCAAACTTTGAAACAATTAACGCGCGTTATTATGGTGTATATTAATTTTTAATCACTATAAATTTCGCACGTGTCTACTTCACATATGTGAAAACCAAACTGTCAAACGATGCTATTTGCAAAAATGGCAGCGCTTTTCAATAAGGTGATACTTATTGTCCCACCTGTACAATCCATCACCATGCACAAATCTTTAAGCTTCCCTGAATGTTTTTATATCTCTATTTGAGAACTAATCAAATGGAATGGCTAAAATAAAACATGTTTTTGCAATTAATTTTTTGTTTTTTTAATTCTGACAAATTTAGGGCACAAATAAGCAAAAAAACACCAAATTTTAAGGAAATTTTTTAACTTAATAAAATTATTTAGAAATAAGTTCTTCAGAACTTCTTCAAGAGGTTTTATTTTAAAATTAATAATTTTTGGTTTATATATTTTTTTTAACAAAGAACAAAGAAATCATCCTAATATTGACATGAAATTTCTTGTTATGATTACAGCTTCATTCTATTTGTATATACTAAAAATGTTTAAATTTATCTAAATTTTAAATGCATCAATTATATTTTATAAAGTATGATATGGTATTTTTTTAAATAAAGCAACTCAACAAGCCATTAGCGCTAAGAAAATTGCATTAACACTTAACACTGCAACAAGAGGAGATATTTGAAATTATACGAGGGGAATTACGTAAAATTTTGCAAATTTAACAACAAAATATGTTTAGCGTATACGTTGTTATTTTCTTTTTGAATTGACGTTTACAAAATAAATTTATGTCAAATATTTTTCTAAAACAAAAAAAAAAAAAATTGCATTTATTTAGAAAATTTTTTGATGGATGAATTTTGAGGATTTTAAGACTTGAGCCGGCAGGAGTGCTGACCTTGTTGGTATTTTGATACACAGAGAAAACAGATTCATTGTGACAAACCGAACCATTCGGATGGCAATTAGCTGTTATTCCAGAAAAAATTGATAATTTGCGTATTTGATTGTACTGGAAAGATACGTGATATATTATGAATTTAAAATATTTAATTAATAATTCCTTATACAATTTGGACCTGGCACCCAACATTTTTTATCTGTTCCCTTTTATCGAAAATAAATTGCGGGGAATGCAATTTAAAATGCCTGAAAAGCAATCAATTACCCAGAAAACAAATTCATACTGGCAACCGAATTTGTTGCCAATCGAAGAGTTCGGTTGATACAGCCGCTATCACTTCCAATTTTTTGTTGATGCAGCCGAAATTCTGCCAGCACAACCGAATAATTCACCACGAATCTGTTTTTTTTTTTTTCTTTCTGTGATGAGTTGAGAATATTCGTTTCTGTGATACCAAGTATAGAGTTGAAAAAATGCTTCAAAAACTGTTTTCTTTTTTAATGCAAAGGTGTATAGATCGAATCCATTTTAATTTTTTTTGTTATTTCTATAGTTTTACAAAAACTTTCTGAATAACCCTCGCAATGGTATACGATATAGAGCAATGAATATTATACCCTAAACTTACACGTTTTATTTTCCGGTTCTTTTTATACCCTACATCACTACCACTACGTGGCCACGTTATGATGAGTTTGCAACTACCAAATATAAGATTCACCTTATAAAATGCCAATATACCCAGAATCACTTTCCCGATGCCGTTCCGTTCTTCTATTCTTTTATCCGTCTCCATGTAAACATTGTAATCAAACTAAAGTTAGCAAATATAAAGATATTTAAATTAAATTTGTATGTTTCTGTTGGCTCAAGAACGTACCCTATTGAGTTTGATTGGAGTTGGAAGTTATATATAAAAATATCTGAGCTCTAACATAATTGCAAAAATCGGAATATAATATATTGAACACACATTATTATGCATGGGTGCATGAGCGTGCATGATCATATATGTCCACGCTTAACATGCAAAACATGCGCCCCGGTAGGCTAGTTGGTAGCGTGCTAGCTTATCAGTGCGGGAGTCGTGGGCAGAGAACTGCATTTGCTGATTGCAAAACGTTCATAGGCAATTAACACAAGAATAAATATGTGTTTGCGTTCAAACGTTGAATATACTCCAACACACATATTTGTTGATGATTTTAAATCAATCAAACGACGTGCAAATTGTTTTGGCTGATTTATAATCATCGGTCGTTGTTTAACCATTGATTTTATTCTGTCCATTCGAGCCAGAAAAAACAACAAACAACGTGTATGAGTGTAATCATAATTAAAACAAAATAGTTTCTTATCTATAAAAAGGGGGTGGTTTTGTAGAAACACATTTCATAAATGTTATATGTATTTGTTAGGGTGGGTCTAAAATACGTTTTTTTAGAATTTTTATTAGGAATACCAAAAATGATGTTCTTTGTGATTTTTTTTTTTTTAATTTAGGTCGACATCTCAGGCTCGCCCGATCCGGTTAAAGTTAAATATTGCCTAATTTTTCAATCAAAATAGATAAAAAAAAAATCTAGACAATATTTAAATATTTCCGGATTAGGCAAGCCTGAGATATCGACCTAAATTTTTTTTCCAAAAAATATTTATATTTCACAAAGACGAATATTTTTATTACTAATAAAAATTCTAAAAAAGCGGATTTAAGTCCCATCCTAATCTAAACAATATCATTTATGAAATGTGTTTCTATTTTGTTTCAATTATGAATACACGTTGTTTGTTGTTTTTTCTGATTTATTCAACGCTGACATTTTGTTGAGTGATTTAATTTGCATTAAACATAATCGACATATGATTCAAATTGATCCGAATTACGCGTTGAGTAACATGATGCTGATTTTATTCTACAGTGAATTTTGTTGAATTATTAAATGTGAACAAGAATTTTTGTGTATGATTAAATCAAGAAAAAAGTTGATTTTGCAGTTCTCTGGTCGTGGGTTAAATTCCCACCAGAGGCTCTGGTTTGTTTTCGCTACAACGAGCCGATAGCCTTTGTTGCTAGTGCTCGGTTAGGTTTTTAGGATATAATTTGTAATTTTATATGTGTTTTATATTTCGAGACTCACATGGGTAGTCTCAAATTTTGAATATAATTATATATGGTCAAATATACAAGCTTTTACAAGGGTATGGTTAACCCATATCGTCCCAGTGTTCGATTATTCGAACACTCGTTTTTATAATTTTTATCTTTTTTCTAATTAAAACTCTGAACAATTTAATTTAAATGGGTAATTCCATTTTTGATTATAATTCAAAAATATAAAATTTAAAAAAGCTGCGATTCCCAAGGATGTTAATCTTAATAACGTTTTATAACAGCATGACACTGAAATTCCATGCTTTCTGCTCAGACTGACCTTTAGAAGACTGTGACGGGTGTGACCTTAAAAATTTGAGCTCTTAAAGAATTATACCTTTCAGGTAATATTATGTAAAATTTTCCGTAGAACGCGCTTAATTATTTTGATGTAGTTATTTCAAAAGAGTGGTTTTGATTGTATTAGATACTTACTGTCTGCAAAAAACAAAAAAAAAATCTTAAAAAAAAACTTTTTAGAAAATATGGCGGGTGTGACATTGTATGAAATCTCGAAAAGTTTAGAGAAATAAAACTTATTATTGACTTCAATTACATAAGCAGTTTAAAGATAAACACATAAGAAAATAATAACACACATATTATATTATTATAAAGACTTTTTCACTATCTGTACTAAATACCATAGACAACACAATACTGAAGGCGAGTATGTTTTAAAGTAGTTTTTTTTAATTCAGATAAATATGTAGTGCAAACATACACAGAGACTGCATCTGCTCTTTTAAAGTTATGAATTTTTTGAATATTGATTATTGATTTGACGCCGTCCCACTTTTGGTTTAAAAAAGAACTTTTCTGCACTACGTCGTCTTGAGATGCGTAAAAAACGATACTGTAGTTAATTTCTATTTTTCTAATAGATATTTGAAACAGTCTAGTGGTGTTTTTATAATACATTCCGGAGCTTTAATCACTGTTTACTAACAACTAACCGATTTTTATTAAAAACTAGTAAATTAATTTTTTCCTGTGTTGGGCCATTTTACCTGGAATTGCACAAATGTAAATATAAGAATTCTTACCCAGTTTACTTCGCCTTTTATAACAAAGAAGAAGAAAACATTAATGCGTTTTAGCATAATTCGCATAATTTAGCATAATTTTAAAAAATAAAAACTGTGTATTAAAAAAAGTAAAAATGTAGTTTCAACAATAGAAAACGAATATTTTTGTTTTTTTTTTTTTTTTTATTGTTGTAATATGCCTGCAAAATACAGTGTCCTAGAAGTTGAACGCCATTTTTCTCAAAAACAAAAAATCTGAAAAAAAAATATTAAGAAAATTTGATTCGTTTTTTTAACCCCAAATTACCTAAACTACCAAGTTATATAAAGTTATAAAAAAATCATTGGGACGATATGAGTTAAATGAACTTTAATAAAACCTACAGGTCGAAAATATAAAGAATTTTTAAATAAAAATAAGTGCATAAATTTCGATTGTTTCAAGAACGAACCCTATTGAATTTGGCTAGAACGGTTCATATTCAGACCAATACCCCACAGAAAGTTACCTTCGGAATTGAGATTAAATGGAATTTAGACTAGCGCAACCTTAGATAACTGGTTGAAATTTGGGTTATTAATATTATATGGGATCAAAATGTATTTAAAGAAAATCGGCCCATATTTTGACACATTCCCTATATGAACCCACCTTTATGGCATGAGCTTAAATAAAATTTTTCGACAATTCAATTTAGACTTTTCTCTATATTCTCTCCCAGTTCCTAATAAAGGATTATAATTATTTCTGAAATTCTTGGTGTAGGGTATCATAATGCCGGCACATCTAACTTTAATCGGTTTTCTAGTTTTTCTCTACTATTTTCTTTTAAATTTGAATACTTTACTTTGCACTTTATCTTCTATATTTTATAAAAAATTTTGAAATATCTTCAAAAACATCATGTGGAACAGCAACAACACCAGCATTACTAAACAGCAAAGTCATCAACATGTCAACGCATTTTCTCTATATACATACAAGAGCTCACGGAAATATACTATTATAATTTAGTGAATACCTTATACATACTAAATATATTATTCAACCAATACACTCGCAGACTTAAATAACTTTACATTTTTTTTTTTGAGTCTAAACATACATTAAACATTATTTAACAAATATTGCAAGTGCAAGTTACATTTATATTTTATAGTTTTTACAAATATTAAAGTAAATATGTCCTTAAATCACTTGTAAATTTTAATTTACAAAAATTTCATAACTTATTCCGATATGATTTTGCAGATGATTTAAATGTGTATTTCCTTTTTTAAAAAATTTACAATTCCTATCAAAAATAAGATGAATAAACATTAAGGTATGGAAATCATTCACTTAACATTTAATTACATTTACCGTTTAGATTACACTTTGTTTATGTGCATTCATCCTTACTTTACAAATCGTATCACATTGACATTCATTTACCGGTGTTTCCTTTTTTTTCACTTATTGCCAAAAAAATAAAAAAGATTTTGTTGATGAAATCACACAAAATATTCAAAACTTCTAATATAACCCAATGCATAAAAGACTACTACGACAACGATGATGATGATGATGACTGACTACAATTTTATAGACATAGTTGTTAACGGTAATGCTGCGATGGGCTGAGGATGTCTATGTAAAATATATACATACAGGTTGGTTGAAAAGTTCCTGCGCTCGAAATGAAAGAATACTGTTTTTGTTACGAAATATATTTTTTTATTCAATATAATCTCCTAGAAGCTCAATACACTTGTTCCAATGATCTTCCAATAATTTTATCCCATCCTTATAATGGTTTTCCGGAAGCTCTGCAAAATAACCGTATACGGCTGCCATGAAGGAATTGTTTGAGATTTCTGAAGAGATAGTAGTCACTGGGTGCCAAATCTGGTGAATACGGTGGATGTTCAAGCAATTCGTACTTTGATTCTTTGAATTTAGCCATCGTCAAAACACTTTTGTGAGCAGGTGCATTGTCTTGATGAAACATGATTTTTTTTTTCTTCTTTAAACCAGGTCTTTTCTCACGAATTTTTTCATCCAGCTGATCCAAAAGGCTGCAATAATATTCAGAGTTGATTGTTTTACCTTTCCGAAGATAATCAATCGACAAAATTCCTTTTGCATCCCAAAAAACTGATGCCATAACCATTTTTGCTGATCATTGTGACTTCACCTGCTTTGGATCTGAACAACCAGCTTAAGTCGACTGTAAACGTTCTTGTTTTAATTTAGGATCATAGTGGTAGATCCAAGTCTCATCCATAGTTATAAAACGGCGCAAGAAGTCGATTTTATTCGACTTAAAACGCTCCAAATTACGCTGAGAAATTTGTTTTCGATCCAGTTTTTGTTGAATTGTTAATGTGTGCGGCACTAACTTTCCAAACAGTTTTTTCATACGTAATTCTTCATGTAAAATATGGAGTACTCGTTCGTCTGAGATGCCTATGGCAATAGCAATTTCAGGCTTAGTCAAACTTGGATCTTCACTAACCATATTATGTACCTGCTCAATGATTTCTGCTGCGGTTGCGTTTTGAAGGTGAGGACTCCTTATACACTTCTAACAATTGTTCATAAATTTCCTTTGCTTTTAAACCCTTCAAAACAAAGAATCTAATGACTGCACGATATTCAATTTTTTCCATATTAAAAAAAATCAATGACACGTCAACTTCAAATGGCTTGTAAACAAAGAAAGAATTGACAGAATGACTTGCAACTTTGTATGTGTTCTCAGGACAGTTATACCAACTTGAGAAAAAAAAAAGTTTGGAGCTAGCAGTGAAATCTCTTGGTGAGCGCAGGAACTTTTCAACCAACCTGTATAAATACCTGTATGTAAATATTTGTGTAGTGTATAAGTAAAAGGTAGCCTGTTTGAAATATTATTCAAATTTTCCACTGATACATAGATTTTCTAAATTTCTATTAATTTAATTGTCTGTGTGTAACTGATAGTATTTCCAACATTAATTGCATTTAAAATTGTTTTATGAAAAGCTGCATTATGTTTCAGCTCTTAAGGAAATTTTAATCAAATGTCGTATCATTTACATCTTGCTTTATTAATTTCTATAATACGCTCTTAGATTATAAATTTAAAACACTTAATGTTATTGATTTGTTGGACTTTAGTAAAATATAAATATTAACCCATTGGTGCAAAATTCCAAAAATTTTTTTCACTCTTTCCGGTAATTTATTATATCAATTTAAGCTAATCTTAATATATTTAATTGTCAGCCTTAAACCGTTCCAACAAAAAATATCTACTAACAATTTTACATTACAAATAGACAAATAAAAATAATCATCATACAAAGTCTATTATTGAACAATACAAAATATCCAATTGTAAGTTTATAACACTAGTTAACATATAAAAATTATTTTGAGCACTAATCAGGAAATCATTGAAAGTTTGATTCAAAGAACTTTTGATATCTTGATATTGTAATTTTTTATGTTGCGAATCTTACGATTTTTGGTTACAAATGGGGGTCAAACTTTGAAATCAAAATAACAAAAAAATATGCTGTTTTGTTTTCTTTTTGTTTTCCTTTACAACATACCAAAGTTTCACTTAAATCTGGTTGTACATAACCGTATAGTTACCCAGCAGTTTTTTTCAAAACTTTCAAGAAAAGGAATTAAAAATTTAGATGTTTTCAAAGCTAACCAAAATTTGTTAATTTATTAATTTTGGTAACTTTTTTGTCAATCAAATATATACATTTTTACACCCTTCACCACAGGTGGAAGGGCATATATAAGTTTGTTATTCCGTTTGTAATTTCTACAATATTGATCTTAAGTATATATATTCTGGGTCCTTATGAAGAGCGAAGTTGATTTAACGATGTCCGTCTGTGTGTTAAAATGGGTTTTTCGAAGACCCCAGACATAATGATTGTAATATATTTCTGTTACATGAGATTCATTTCTGTTTGCTATTGAAAATCAGACAGATCGGTTAATAAATGGCTGAGATATTAGCAAAAAACCACGACCACCTCTAATTTTTTCCATAAAATCCCTATGTTTTTATATGTATGTTGAATTTTACGCATAACAAACACATCCATGTGTTGAAATTCTTTTCTTCCAACTCTTCACTTTTATACACAAACAACAAACAAATACAAAGATTTATCGTGTAAATAACAACCAAACAAATCTCTATTGAACGAAAACTGTTTATTTACTTCTATTAACGATGATTGCGCATGAGCTTCAATGGCTCAGTTGTCTAAGCGCTATGTCACAAATACTATTTTTCTCTTAGGCGGGGGATCGATCCCCCACCCCGTAAAATTTTTTTATATTTTCTTAGGACTTTTTTTTGTTTCTCTTTGAGTGCAACTATTTTGGTTCATAACTTATAATAATTTATAAAACAAATTTTTATAAACTATTTTCCTTTAAATTTGTAAAATTAAGCTAAAGAAATTAAAAATATTTTTTAATAAAAAAGCGAAATAAAATCCTACATGCAAATTTGCCAGCTAAATCAAACGTTTTTGTAGAAATAAAACAAGCAGTTCTAGTGATTTCTTTTAACAATTTGTTATAAATTTTTTTTTTAGTCGAAAATAGTTTTTTTACAACTAAAAAGATTTTTGAAAAAAATAATATGACAACACTGATTGGCATTATGTTTGTGGTTGTTGTTCTTTTTTGTTTTATTTGTTGAACTTCTTTTATTTCACCTCTTCACGTTTTATACACAAACAATAAATACAAACAAAGATTTACCTAAAACCAAACATATAAGTTTTGAACGAAAACTGTTTATTTACTTCTACTAACGATGATTGCGTATGTGCTTCAATGGCTCAGTGGTCTAAGCGCTTTGTCATATATAGTTTTTTTTTAGTCGCGCGATCGATCCCCGTCTATTCAACTTTTTTGTACAACTTTTTTTTACAATTTATTAAGACTTTTTTATTTGTTTTTTTTTTTTTATTTTTAACATAACAAATACGTACAGCACAGTTGACTTAACAATTTCGGTCAGTTTTTCTGTACATTTGAAGAACGGAAAGAGTAAAAGTTCCAAAATAAGGTACGAGCATCTTGGTTATCAATACACAACATCTGACCAAATATGGGCGGGATCTGTGAATTGGGCGTGGCACAAAATAGATTAATTTATGTCTTAAGAACGGTAAGACCGAAATTAAATAATCCATAAATGGGCTAAAAACATAAAAGTGTTTATAAAAACTAAAATTTTAGAGCTGTAATATGATCTATGGATATGTCTTATATAGCATAAGATCGAAAATCTTTAGTATAACATATTTTCTAAAAAAAACTCGGATATATCGGTTTAGATACAAAAAAGTTATGCCCAAAACATAATTTTCTTTTAAATATTTATCTTCCCGAGTTCAAGTTTTATCACCAAACTAAATGGTTAATTTCCTCTTAAAGGCGTCCGTATATAAATCTGTCCATTCCATATATGTCCATATATAAACTTCAGTTTTTTCCCAACCATGGTGAAGGGTATATAATATTCGGCATAGCCGAATTAAGCCGCTCTTACATGTTTTTCTGTGTTTTTAAATTTTACAATATTCAAACGTCTTTTTATTACGTTGATTTGATGACTCTGTTAAATTTTTTTATAAAAGTATGTAGTTCGTTGTAGAAAATATGTTAATCAGCTCTAGGTTACCAAAATGTGCATGACAGTTTAATTTGGCGGAATTCCATCGATTAGAAAAAGGACTCTTAATTGAACAATTTTAAGTAAACGTAAATGTTGGTGGCAAAAAAAACAAAAAAAAATAACAAAAAACTTCCCAAGAAACATTTTTCATTACTCTCCGACACATAAGGAATCACATAACCGGATTGTGCGACACGTTCACGTAAAACATGTATGCGTCAAAGCCTGAACGTAAACGGAACATTAATGGACCGTATAATCAGTTTTTCAAAATACTACGTTTTGACTTCGTTTGCTGTAACCGTTTTTGTGCCGTTAAAACGGGCTTCACCATTTTGCATCAATCTTAACAAACGGTGTTGTTTATTGTTTATTTATAAAAATATAAATATGTAGCCAAATAATAAGGTCCGTAAACGGTCCTTTAATGACTGGTTTCAACGGACTCAACTTCGTTTTTTACACCCCACTCTTCCGTCTTTGCAGGACTTTCAACGAATTCGAATCAATTTCGACGGTCAGTAAACGTTTTTATGTGGGATTGTTTTAAGTTTTTATTGAAAAAGACCTGCATTAAATGCAAATAGTGAATCCGAAGATTTATCATCTAGAAGAGAAAATGAAAGCAGGAAATTTAATTTTTCATAAATTTAAGCTATACAAATATAAATAATTAATATTTTAATATATATTAATAAAACCAAAAAACTTTAAGTTTTGGTTATTTTCTTTTGTCATTTGTTAACTTTTTTTTAAAAAATTTTGCATACAAAAAATTTTTTGTTCGTGGCAACACTGATGATGTTCAACTTTTTTTAAAAACAATCAAAGTTAAACGTCGAGTACTAAACTTTGGTTATTTTGAAACAAGTTATCAGGTTTAAGTGATTTGTATACATTTTTAACTTTGAATTTTGAATAAAGTAATTTAATAAATAAGGCTCGGAATGTCCGGTCATAATTTAACTAACAGTCAAACTAATGCCCTCATTTTGCAAAACGCAACGCCCCACTTCACATAATTTAAAAAACAAAAATCGATTTAGTAAATCACTTGAATAAAGTGATGATTGCTCGCGTTGAAACAGCTGTTCGTTACGTTATTTGAAATTTTTTACATACAAATTCATACAACTTAGAATTTCATAAATCACTGCGTTGAAAAATGAATTAATTGAGATGTCAAAATCATCACTTAAAATGTTTGAGCATTTATTGCAATTTTTATTAGGCAGTTTTTGAATTTTTCTTTCTGTTCTAGGGTCGATATGTCGTGGAAATAGTAAAAATGCCTGTAGAAAATATATTAAAAATTAAAAAAATTTCAAAACTTTTAACTTCTACTGAAAAACAAAATAATTTTTATTGGAAAAATTTTTTCTAAAATCCATAGCACAAATAAATATTGTGTTTTTTTTTTCCTTAAGAAAACAAAATTTATTTAAAAAAAAAAAACAGAAAATAAATATCATATAGATCATAGGTTCCCACCTTAATTTGCTTCACGGACTCCTTGAGACAATTTTACAAGCTCGCGGACCCCCAAATACTTTTATTTTAAAAATTAATAAAACAAATGTGAAAATAATGAAAAATAATATGTTTATTATTAAAAAAACGTTAAAAAAAAACAAATAAACAAAATTTAAAAAAATGTTTTGTTAAAAAAGAAAAAAAATCTGTTAAAATAAATAAAAAAAACATTTATAATTCAAAAATAAACAAAAATAACAGAAAGTTTTAAAGTTCAAAAAGGAACAAAACATTTCATAACAATTGGATTTATCCCATTTCAGGAATACTAAACAAAAATTAAAATATCCGTAAATCCTTCATAAAGATTGTCACTTTTTTCTTTCAAAAGAAAAATTTCAACTTTAGTCTTTAATTCAAACAGCATATTTCCTTTTGAAAGCCAATGCACCTCTGTGTGGAAAAATAATTTTGTTTGCTCTGCATTCAGATCTTGACATAACATAGCACTCCAAAAATTATTGTTCTCAATGCACTGGTCTTAACAAAATGAACGACATCTATTACAGTCTGCAGAGCATTTTTCAGTTCATCTGGAAGGGTTTTAGCAGCAGGTGCTTGTCGATGAATTATGCAGTGTGACACAATCATATCTTTGTTCTTATCTTTATGCATATCTTTGGCTAATTTTAAAAACCCAGATCAAGAACCCATCATTGACGGTGCACCATCAGTGCATATTGCCACTACTATTTTCCAGGGAATATTGTTTTCCATTTAAATATCAGAAAGGGTTTGATAAATATCAGTTCCTTTTGCTGTTGTAGGCAACGCTTTAATAAATAAAAGCTCTTCACAAAATTCATTTTCTGCAAAAAATCTGCAATAAAATAAAAGTTGACTTGAATAAGAAACGTCTGGGGTTTCATCACATTGAAAAGCAATGAATGGTGAATTGTTAATTTTTTCTATTAACTGCTCCTTAATATTTTGTGCCATATCATTCTTTCTTTTCTTTTTTTGACAGTGTTATTTGATAGAGCTTCTTTCATGAGCTTATGTTTATTGGCTGTATCAAGCATTACGTTACCAACTGCAGCAATATAAGGTTTGATCAAGTCTTCTCCATTTGTGTGTTGCTTTTTCATTGCTATTTAATAGGAAGCTTCGGGTACGTTCGTAAATGCAGTAGTTGCGCATCACTGCATCATAATAAAAGTAAAACGTTCAAAAAAGCATCACTTGGCAGCACTGATTCACGTCAAACGTTTTTTTATGCAAACAATTGACAGTGCTGGCGCAAATTTTTGCAGCTATGGCATCATTAAATTGTCTGATGCAATAGTGCAAAATTAGTCTTCCTTTTCGTTTTAATTGATTTTTAATAATCAAAAGTCGTTTCATCTTTCTATTAATTCTATTTTTATTATAAGTTAACAAAAAGTTGTTGCGGTGAACATAATTATATATTTTGCAAAACGTTCTAAAAAGCAAACTATGCAGTTGTTGAGCAGTAGCAAAGCATCTGCAACAGATGATCACGCATCAGCCGCAGTGATGCACAAATTTTCTGCATTTACGAACGTACCCTTCCATAGCCCTTTCCTGTTAAACACTTTAATTACCTGTGGAATCCAATCTTACTTTATTCAGTGATCTGATTTCAGAAGCAAAAAAATCTGCATTTTTATCTTTAAATTGTGGGTGGTTTGTAATCAGATGTCTCTCTAATTTTGCTGATTTCATAGCATCATTTGAAAGGGTTTTGAAGCAAATTACACACTGAGGCATTACAATATCGTTATTTCTACAAAAGTAAATCCGAAATTCATATAACTCGTCATATTTTCTTCTTTTTGACATATATTGAAATTTTATTACTAGTTTAAAAAACTCACACAAGACTTACGACAATAAAAATGAAATGAAAATAAAAACAAAATCAGCTGATTTATCTAGTGATGGTAAACATGGTATATGTGATATCAGTGTTGATCGAAAGGTACTTTATCAATTTTAGTACACAATTATCAAAAGTTCATTTTTATTGCAAGAGGTGTAATATTTTATTTAAATTACTTATATGCATAAAAGCAAATATTTAAATTTTACAAAAACATTTTTTATCATAATTTTATCAGATTAATTATTTTTTTTTAATCTTTACTTTTTTTATGAGATTAATTATTATTTTTTTTTAATTTTAAATTATTTTAATAGGTTGGATACTTTATCAAGAGGGCTGTTAATTTCTTTTTTTATATTTCGTTTTAAAATTTAATTTTGTCAGGACAGTTCGCGGACCCCTGGAAGGCCTCCACGGACCCCTGGGGGTCCGTGGACCACCATTTGGGAACCATTGATATAGATGGTGAATTTTCTAACAATTATTTTCTAATATAAATTATCAAGGGACCACACAGCGTATGATTAATAAATAAACACTCATACGCACTGTGGTTCCTTACCACCAAATAAAATGGTAATAATAATGGATCTTCTTAACAGTTGCTCCAATCGAGAAAAAGTGTTCAGCATAAATGAAGGTGAGGACCTATGCTTTAAGAAAATTATTTATATAGCCAATCATTTTTAACATAAGGTGTACTAAAGGGTGTCAAAATTGACCATCTTGGGCTCAAAAACTGTATAGTAGTATAACTTGATCAAATATGGACTGTTTTGACTAATTTTAAAATTTTTCTAATTTAAGTTACGAGAAAAAAAACATGCCTTAGGTAACAGAGCAGCTGTTATAGTTTAAAAATATTATACCTCGAATTTTAAAATCCTTATTATACCCACCACATATAAGAGAGGGGATATATATCAGTTTGTCATTCCATTTATATCTAACACGTATATATTTATAATCCTTATGTTATTCTAAGCCAATCTAGCCATGTCCGTCTTTTTGCCCATTAAAATGGCAGTCACGCCGCGAAGACGAAAGCGGAGTTGTTCATTTTTGCCCAGATTATTTATTATACTCCCGAACAGTTTAGTACTGTAAATGAAAATGTGAAGGTACCGCTAATTTTTCCATACAAATTTGTGTAATTTTATACAATACTTCATTAGCGCAAGGTGAATCAAATATTTTGTCATATTTTTACCAGACACCTACACAGAGAAAACAAATTCACCAAATTTCTTGTCAACCAAATGGTTTGGTTGGATCTACCGGCATATTTGTTTGTGGCGACCGAAATTCCATATATTTCAACTATATGTTTAAATTTTATCAAGAATACAACAACTGAATAACTCGGTTTCTGCAATTCAGTTGTCACAATGAATCTGTTTTCTTTGTGTATGGGTGAATAATAATCCCAGCAAAAAAAAAAGTAGCAAAAGAAGAGAAAAAGAAGCAGTGATTTTGATTTCGGTGTTGTGAAAATTTGGATCAGATGACCAATGATTTTTACATAGGGGTGTCATAGGGTGGAAATTTTCTTTTATGATCCTTTTTCATTGCATCTTCTTATGGTTTAGTGAAAAATTAAATCTTTTGTTCTAATAAATTTTGAATTTGTAATTTAGATTTCTACAGGACATCAGTAATCGAGCTTTAGCCTCAGTTTCACAATCTCCCGTTAGCTTCTACCTGGGAATTTAACTGACACATTTGTTGTTGTTTCCTATACAAAGTTTAAGTTTTACTGTTCGTTAAATTTTAGCGGGAAATTCAGCAATCGGGCCTTATTTATCTCTATTCGAAATGCTTGCAACTTTTACGACAATAAATTTTTTACTTTTTGTAGCGTCATAGATTTGAAAAGTGTTTAATTTCATTAAAAATCACATTTTTATAAGTTGTGAAAAAGAACTTCCTTAGAAGAGAAAAATCAGAACTAAACGATACTTTAGAATCAATGAAAAATTAATTCCTTAAGAATCACTTCCATTTATTTTTGCTGGGATGTTACATTTACCTCAATTCTTTTCAACCCAAATATTATTCACCTCAAAAAATGTTTTACACCTCAATTTTTTTTTTTCTTTAATCAAACAAATTTTTTTATGTCGACAATGTTTTATTAATTTAATTTTTTTATTCAGTTCAATTTCTTCGACCTTTTTAATACAAATTCCAGGTAATAAGTATTCAAGCGAAATATTGGATAAGAAATAAATAATTTTGTATAAAATAGACCTTAAGCTTGAATACTTATTACCTGGAATTTAATTTTTTTATTTTATTTACAGGGAAAATACTGCGAAGTGTATGAGATTAAATTATGATTATTATTCATTTTTTAGTTTTTGTGGAATTTGTTTTGAACTTCGGGAAGCCGTCAAAATTCCAGGAAGGATCCTGATTCTTTTTTATGAACACACAGAGATAACTCTAAAGCAAATTTCCGAAAAGCTAATTTTAGGGAATACCGGAAACGTGGTTTAATATGGGAACTAGGTATAAATTTTATTAAATTTTATTTAAACTTGGAGTCACGATATGTTATGCAATATTGTATTCACAAAACAAATTCTTATCAGATATATATGGTTGCTTGCGTCTAAATACAATTTATGTTCTATTCAGAAAGGACCTTTTTATAAGAGGTAGGTCTGAATATTATCATTGGGCCAATAGAAACTTATATGGGAAATTTTATACATATATCTTAACATTTGCAATCTTTATTTTGATTACAAAGCTCACATGAACACACAGACGGACTGACATGCTGAAATCGACTTCAAAAGTGATTCTTACTATAAGGTGAGGCTAATTCTGATATTTTTGATAGTTACTTAATTATACACACGAAGAAGTGTCTACAAATACTAGATTACAGATCCAAAATGGCTGTCGTGGATTTGAAAAAGTTTATATTTTAAATAAAAAGACACATTTGTAAAAATAGAGAATTGTCGCTAAAATAGAAGAAAAATATGTTCAACTACACAAAAATGCAGGCAAGTTCTATTTTAGTATTTCAATTTCACTTGTTTACCGTTTCATTCCACTTTGTAAGTTGTGTAGAGCTTCAATTCCAGACGACTTCCGTCCAATTTATTTGGTTCCTCTTGTATAATGTTTCAATTACACTCGTTCCCCATTCTATTTGATTTCGTTCCATTTAGCTAGTATTCCAATTACACACACATTCCTCCTTCCATTTCATTAACTTCGCTTAGTGTTTCAATTCCACTTGTGTACTCTGTTCCATTTAACTTCGTTCCCCTTGATTACCGTTCCAAACCATTTCGTTCCGTTTGTCTGGTGTTTCAATTATAATTGTTATCCATTCCAATTCAATTGTACTCGTTTCCAATATATAGAACTTTCAGATCTTTTTAAGATCAATAATCGAAAGCCTTTTCTGCTAAATTAATGACGTATTGGTTTTAATACAGAACTTAATAATTTATTTTATTTCATATTATTAATTTTATGAATCTATGAATCTATTTTAATCACTTCATATCAATGATTCAATTTTGACTCGATTGAATAATTTGTCTTGTGATTCTGTTCGGGAATGATTTTTGGTTATTTGATTTGTCAAAATTTAATCAATTTCATTGATTCTATGAAAATAATAGACAAAAATTAAATTGATTCTCTAAATTTGATATTAATTGAATAAAGTAGAAAATCATTCAAACAATGAAAAGAATTATGCAAATCGATTCGTTAAAAATTTAATCAGATTTAAAAAATAAATCAAGGCATCATGGTTTTAAATGACTATTTTAAAATTTAAAAAAACTGTTAAAATTTTAATTTGTTAAAATTTGAATTCTTTTATTGTATAATGCCACCCTTTTTTCTACAATATTTATTTTTAATTTTTAGCAAACAAAATCTTCGAAAAATCATTTTAAGGAAAAGGAAAATTTGATTTTTTAACAATTTATTAAGGAAAAAATTTTTTGGCAACACTGCGGATACGAATGCACTAGTTATGATTAAGTTGTTACCATAGTATTTTTTGTGGTGCTATTGGAACCTAAAAAATACTATGGTACTCCTATAAACTATTTGGTACAAATAATTTAGAAATTTTTATGCGTTGATGATTTACACACAAACATATACATATTTGAGAATATATTGAAAATTCGATTAAAATTTTAATTGATTTAATGCTGCAATTTCAATTAAAAATTTTATTTTAATTGATTTTTGGTTAGAACTTTAATTAAAGTTATAATTGATATAATCAAAACTTTAATTGAAAATGTTGAAGATTTTAGATATAAAAAAAAATTTATTGATATGATTTAAAAAAATTATTGAAAATTTTATTTAATCTTAACACAAAAAAATTAATTGATACAGGGTGTCCGTCGGGAAGGTATACTACTTTGTTTGTTTATAATTTTTGATTAAATGAAAGAGAATGGATTTTATATTGATAAATGTTTTATTTAATGTCGGCAATTATGTATGGAATACAATATCAGATAAAAGTCCACCTCTGTTAGCCTTATAAGTGCGAGCCCTGCACATTTTTCATTACATTCTCACACATTTCACGGGGTATTTCATTAATTTCATCACGAATATTTTCTTTGAGTTGATCAAGCGTTTCTGGTTTATTTGCACAAACCTTGCTTTTCTGATATCCCCACAAAAAGAAGTCCGAAGCAGTCAAATCAGGCGACCGTGGAGGATAATCAACATCACCATTTCTTGAAATAACTTGTTGTGGAAAGAGGTCTCGCAGTTATTCCATTGTAATCCTGGATGTATGCGATATGTCACCGTCTTGTTGATACCACATGTAAATTCAGCCCCAAGCATGCAGTTGCGATGTTAAAAAGTTTTCAATCATATCACGATATCGCTCCCCATCCACAGTTTACCGTCACGCCGTTTTCATATTCAAAGAAGTAAGGTCCAATGACTCCTCCTGACCAAATTGCCCACCAGACTGTCACTTTTAATGGATGCAAAGGTGACTGATGAATAATTTGAGGGCTTTCCATTGCCCAGAACCGACTATTCCATTCAAGTGAAAATGTGCCCGTCACTCAATATGATTTTTTCATGAAAATCGAGGTTGTCATGAGCGAGCTGTTTTAACGATAAAAACACATTGGTTTAACGACTATTTTTCCATAATCAATTTGCCACGTTTCTACCCAGCAAAAATGAAGCTGCTAAAGAAACAATAAAAGCATCATTACTATGGCAAAGGCATCACTTCTTTTCTAATGGTTTCATCGATTAATTTAACATTAGCGTGTCATGGGATGGAAGTATTAAAATAGAGCTTCTAGCATTACTCATACTTTACTTTAAGGAAGCAATGATAATACAATGATTAGGTATTCTGATGCATGAGTGAAAAATGTTCCTGTACTTTGTAGTATTTAAGCTCTATGTATATTTAATTCATAAGAATGCAGAAAAATAAGCTTAAAGAAGCCAAATTTATACATTGATATACAAATACTCTTTATTAAAACAAATAAATAATTCTGCATTAGTGAAAAAGCATTTTTGAAAAATTTTTTAAAAATTTTAATGAATTTTTAGTCATATTTTGAAATATTTTTGGATAATTTAAAAACTGGTTGTACAATTTGGAAACATTTTTAGACAATTTTAAAATATTTTTTTTAACAATTTAAATAATTTTTGCACAATTTTAAAACTTTTTTGGGCAATTTGGAATAATTTTTACACAATTTTAAAATTATTTTGATAAATTCTGAATTAAAATTGGAAATGTTGTAGTGTTAAATAATAAACATAATGCAAAAATGCACAGATTGCATCGTTATAAATATTTAAGGCTGAAAAAATGCAAATGACAGGCCAGCTAGTTTCAATTAAAGGTTAAAAAAAATCAGTTTTTCTTGATATTTCAAAACTTTTATAAAAATTGCAAAACTGCTTAAACCCGCATGAAATTTTAAACTAAAATATAAAAAATGATTTAATAAAAAAAATTAAAAAAGTTCATCAGAACTATTTTTTCAATTTGAATAAATGCTTTAGATTCAAAAGATACACGAGTTATTATAACTTATGCTTTAGAAGTAATCAAGAGTGATTATTTAAGATATGCATCGGGTTTTATTCAGATCACTGCATTTGAAATATGAACACATAAATTCTATTGCAAGTGCCTTAGCATAACACCAAAAAATCATAAAAGAATGTCAACTGAAGTTTAGGAAGCAATGAAAGAAGTTATAGTCATAGAATGACTACGATTTTTTTTTTTTTTGCTGGGTACATCACGACTGCCAAATACACTGGCGACAACGAATAATCGGACAGTGTTTATTTATATATGTTTTCAAATTTTCACTGCTACAGACAAACAAAATAATGCTTTTTGTCAAAATAAAAGTATGCAATTTTATTCAATATGTAATTCTTAACAATAAATAAAAAAAAGAAAACAACAAAAAACAATAAATTCATCTTATAATTAACAACAACAAAAATATACTTAATTTCTAACGGACAACGAATAATCGGACACAACTCAAAAAATGATAAAAATCCCGTTATTTTTGAATTTCTTTTGCTTAGTTTGTTTTTTTTTTTGGTATATTGTTTAGTTATTAGTTGATTAGGATAACATTAGTGCACAGATTTTGATATGAGTGAACGCAAGAAGCAAGCTTCCTTTGAAAAAAGGCAAGCTATCATTAAATGGAATGGAGAAGGCAAATCTGTGCGAGAAATTGCTGATTTGGCTGGTATGAGCAAATCAACCATACATGATATCATTACCAGATACCGTACAGAGTTTCGATTGACATACAAAAGTCGTAAAGGCCAAGGGAAGTTGCTCACGAGCAGAGAGGAAAGGGGCATTTTAAATGACATCAGGGAAAATCCATTCAAATCTGCACGGGAGCTGAGGAACACGCTGGAGCAGAGGACCGGAAAAATAGTTAGTGCGAGCACTATAAAAAATACGCTCTAGAACAAAAATTTCAATGGCAGGAAAGCCAGAAAAAAGCCATTCATTAGTGCAGTAAATAAAAAAAAAAGAATACAATTTTCAAGAGAATATTTAATGATACCAGTTGACTTTTGGAAGACGGTAACGATGTATTTCATAACCTTAAGGTGCTTAATATTAAATTTTTATTTTTTTTAAGGTTTTATATACAGACGAGAGCAAGTTTAACCTGCACGGTTCAGATGGTAGACAATATGTATGGCGTCAAAAAAACACAGAGTTTGAACCAAAAAACACGCGTGCAACCGTGAAACATGGAGGAGGATCTGTGATGGTATGGGACTGTATGTCCAGCGCTGGGGTAGGCAATCTCCATTTTATAGATGGTAAAATGGATAGATTTGTCTATCTCAACATTTTAAAGGAAAATGTCAGGCAAAGTGCAGAAAAATTAGGCATTAAAGATAATTTTGCATTTTACCAGGACAATGATCCGAAACATACATCTGCTGTTGCAAAGCTTTGGCTGATACACAATTGCCCCAAACTTTTACAGACTCCTCCACAATCACCGGACTTAAATGTTATTGAACATTTGTGGGATGAATTAGCACGTAGAGTGTATAAAAGAAACTTTGCTAACATTGCCCAGCTCAAAGAAGCATTGCTTCAGGAGTGGAATGAAATTCCTCCTGAAGTCTGTGCGAATTTGGTACAGTCCATGCCCAACCGTCTTCAGGCTGTGGTTAACGCCAAAGGCTACGCTACAAAATATTAATTTGCCATTTTGTTTGTACATATAACGGGACTTTTATCATTATATGGGTTGTGTCCGATTATTCGTTGTCCGCTAGAAATTAAGTATATTTTTGTTGTTGTTAATTTTAAGATGAATTTATTGTTTTTTGTTGATTTCTTTTTTTTATTTATTGTTAAGAATTACATATTGAATAAAATTGCATACTTTTATTTTGACAAAAAGCATTATTTTGTTCGTCTGTAGCAGTGAAAATTTGAAAACATATATAAATAAACACTGTCCGATTATTCGTTGTCGCCAGTGTAGTTCATAGTTCAGGACTAATGTTTACCAAAATGCAAAACAAAGTATAATAAATTATTTTGTTGATCCAAATTCAATTTAATATTTAATTGTATTTACAAATATTTTAATTGAAACTTGATTTTAGTTTTTTCTGTGTACACAGAAAAAATATTATAAAATTCTAAGTAATTAAAAATATTTGTTAAAATTCAAATTCGATTTCTAACAATTTTTTGTTTAAAATGTTTGTAAATTATTATTTTTCGTATAAAAATTCTTTAAAAATAAAAACTTAAGTTACAAAAAAATAACAAACAGTTTTTGGTATTAAAAAATTCCATTGTTGGTGCCTTTTTATAAAAGTTTTCATTTGCACTTTCAAAAATATTCTATGAGAGTTGTGTAATATTACCAAGAGAATTTTGTAATTTTTTTGTGAGTAATTTAAACTTCCTAGCTCTATCGGTTTTGGCTGGAGGACACATATTTAGATTTGATTATATACCCTCATCGTATATGTGGGGGGCACAACATTTGCTTATGCGATTTTAGTGTTTTGCAGGCCAAATTACGTTAACAAAACATAGTTGAATTCTCGACCCAAAATATTTGCAAGCTAGTGTCTTCACTTCATATTATAGTAATAACATTTTCTATGACAATTACCAGGCAGCATCAGCAGCTGTTTTGTTACGCTTTATTTTTATTTTTTTTTTTTTATCTCAAACACTATTTGTACAGTACAACATTGATGCATGTAACATGCAAATATTGTAAATTTCACATGTAATTTTCGTTAGAAAACAATTGTTATTATACTATTTTCTTTTATAATGCAATATGTAATCCTTTTATCTCCATCTCTGTCTTTGTCTCTATCATTGCACTAACATGTCCCAACATACCAAATGACTTGAGAAAAATATTATTATAAGCTTACAAACACAAGCCTTAAGCTTGAAAAAGACTTGAGAATATATTGAAAAAGGCTATCGTAACAATTGTAGAAAAATCAAAACGGAACCCTCGTAAAAATATTATGTGTGTATGATTACTTTAAGCTTATTCTTGCAATTGTAGAATAAGCTTACAAAAATAATATATTATTAATAGTTGAAAAAGAGAAATTATAATTATTTTCTTTAATTTCATTTATTTTTTATTTTAATATTAAAAATAAATAATAACAATAATTCATTTTAAATATTAAAAATAATAATTCATTTTAAAAATAAATAATAATAATTAATTTTAACCATAAATAAAAATAATTTAATTTAATATGTAATTGCACGTTCACTATATAAAATTTACAACTAAATGTACACGCAAAACACGTTTGACCAATTTAAAGAAAAAGTAATGGCACTTGTTGTATGCATTATAAGCGTAGAACAAAGACAACAAGACTAGAATGTATTGAAAAATATTTCTATTTCAATCGTCATATTGCGTTGTTCAATATGTGTATGTTGTTTATACGCATACTTTAGAAAAAGTTATGTATTATAATAATCTTTTCTCAAGCATTGTTAAATACTGCTTGTGAATTCACTATTTATATAAGCTTATTCTGAAGTAGTATTGCAGTTTGATTGCTATATGGTATATTGGGGTAATATAGACTTAATGTATTATGTATACAACCATGCGGTTTGTATTTGAATGCGTAAGTAAGTTGTAAAACGATTTTTTAAACCTTTTTGTTGTTGTAGTTGTTTTGCTGCAATTTGTAAGTTTTTTGTTTTGTTTTTAATGCAAAAACTCATTAACATATTTTTATGCACTGTTGCGCTCTGTTGACTGAACTATATTAGTTTTTTTTTTCATTTTTTTTTTTAAGTATTTGTCTTCTGGTAACCACCAAGAGATGCTGGTATTAAACATAACATCTTGTAGTTTTTGAAATGTATTTTTTTTTATTTAGTTTATTTTTTATTTAGTTTGTTTTTATGTTAAACCATCACTCGCTAAATGAATGACTTTTCAAACGTCAAATTGTTAAAGAGTTCACATTGTACATTATGCTCTCTCATATGTATAAATTTTAAGGATGAAAAAACTATTTACAAAAAATATATACTGTGTAATGTAACAAAAATATAAAATGAACAAAATTCAAAATATGTATGAACAATAGAAAGTCCCTTAAGAAGGAAATTAATGAATTTGCTTGCGTGAAACCTCACAATTATTTTTTATTTAGTTTCAAATTCTCAGATTTTAAATGATTTTTCATTTTGGAAGAAAAAAACTAATAAAATCTAATCAATAGTAACATATAATAATAACTAAAAAAACCTATGTTACCGATAAACTGTTTCACTGCCATAAAACTGCTTCAACACTGCGAGCATCTGCCTTTATTTGTATTTTTAATTCAATGACATCCCTTTTGTTGAATTTTTATAGTCATATTTGACTTTTTAATATTATATGCTTAGGGGTTGCCCTAACATTCCCACACATATGTTTTTGTTTAAGCTTATTTGAATTTTAGATGCGTTATATAAAACTTTATGAAAAAAAAACAAGCTTCACTACTACTATCACACTTTAACTGTTTGTTGTATATTTTATAATATTACAAAAACTGTTGTAATTCTAACACACTACTACCACGATATTGCATGACGGCTTGTATATGACATACTCTATTCCTTGTAGCAAAAGCTTACTGATGAATGATGGATGAATTTTATGCGCGTTTGTCATTTTTCTTTATAATTGCTATGTTCTGTTTAGTCCTTTTTTCTTGCACTTTTTGTAGTTGTGCTTGCTCTATTATGCATTTATTTGCAATATGAGTCTGTATATGTGATGGTTGAGTTCCTCTAAGAACATTTACTTGCAGACAAATGTTTCCAAAGTTTTTTTCGTAATTTACATGTGAAGCTTGCAATGCCAACTGTCCCGCTACGGGAAAAAGTGTATTGTTAAATAATGTCAAACTTACAATCTTTTTATCACACGAATACAAAATGAAACAACTTTTTCAATATTTTCCAAAATTACTAGAAGTAAGCGTTGTTTATAATAATTTGACTACATCAAAGAGTTTTTAATGGGCAATTTGAAAAACATTAGCACTAGTTCTGAATGTTTAAATAAAATATTAATTTATTGCTGTTCAATAAAAATTCCAATATATTATCTAAGATCAATAAGAATATTAGTACGTATACTCAATTTCATATTTATCATATTAAGTATACGTACTGATATACTAGATTGGATTGGATTTAAATTTCACTACGCACCGTGACCAGCATAGGCCTTTCGTGCTGCCTAGAGCTTTCCTAAAATTTTAAACTTCGGAAAAAATGCTAAGAATCCTTTCATGTGAAATATCCCATATGGTAAAAGGCGACACGAGACGGCCACCTAAAACATAAAATCTACATGCATCAGTGACAGATTGACCCTTTTTCTACTATTGATAACTGAGATGACAGTGCACAGTAAGGTAGCCCGTCAAGGTCCCTAAGTCCTTCTTTATAAGGACCAAGAGTCGACCCCCACTGGGTAAAGATATAAATATCTTGGCATGTCATTGGCCACGAGAATTTTTCCGATAATCAGAAAATTTCAACACTTTCCACAACCTAGAATTTTTCCCCCACAGAAAGGTTTAGGGCCAATGAAGGGTCGACGCACAGTGCTTTGTCCCATAGGCAAAAATCAAAAATTAAGCATGGGCTCAAATTGTTCTTAAAAGTACATTTTTTGAAAGACAAGAAGTTAACTGAAATAAATATGCAAAAAAAAATTTAGTCTGATTGCTTTCGCCGTCAGTAGAGGGCGCCAAAGTTTGAAAATATTAAGCAAAAATTACTGAACAAAAAATATTGTTTTCAGTTGTTTCACGAAAATAATTCTCAAAAATATATTTTTTTAAATACTGATTTAAAGTTTTATTTTTTAAATACTTAGATATATTTGTAGTAAACCATTAATACACTATTTAATATATATTTGAAAACAAATATTTTTTACAACTCCAAAAAATAGGTTTTTTTTTTGGTGAAAATTCGAAAATTTCTTAAGTTTGATGGAGTATAAAAAAAATTATATAAAATTAAATAATTTTTTATTTCGGTTTTTGTAAGTCTATAATATTATCTAACATATTATTAAAAAAAAGTGCCGGTTTTTCACAAAAAATCAAAATATTGGCTTATGTAAAATGGCTAAATTTGTGATTTTTACCGCATTTTTTTGACTTATATGATTGAATATTGACCAATTTTCAGCAAATTGGATATATGTACAAATATCAGTAAAAAGAATTAGTCACAATCATCATGTACCAAATTTCATTCGAATCGGATGAAAATTTTGAATAGTCTACTTACAACCTATTCTTTTAGCTCCCAATGAATTAAAAGAACATACTAGGAATATGGAAAAATTTCTTAAGTTTGATGGAGTATAAAAAAAAATTATATAAAATTAAATAATTTTTTATTTCGGTTTTTGTAAGTCTATAATATTATCTAAGATATTATTAAAAAAAGTGCCGGTTTTTCACAAAAAATCAAAATATTGGCTTTTGTAAAAATGGCTAAATTTGTAATTTTTACCGCATTTGTTTGAAAAAAATGTATTATCTTTGATTGAGTATAAAAAAAAATTATATAAAATTAAATAATTTGTTATTTCGGTTTTTGTAAGTCTGTAATATTATCTAACATATTATTAAAAAAAAGTGCCGGTTTTTCACAAAAAATCAAAATATTGGCTTTTGTAAAAATGGCTAAATTTGTGATTTTTACCGCATTTGTTTGAAAAAATGTATTATTTTTGATTGAGTATAAAAAAAATTATATAAAATTAAATAATTTTTTATTTCGGTTTTTGTAAGTCTATAACATTATCTAAGATATTATTAAAAAAAAGTGCCGGTTTTTCACAAAAAATCAAAATATTGGCTTTTGTAAAAATGGCTAAATTTGTGATTTTTACCGCATTTGTTTGAAAAAATGTATTATCTTTGATTGAGTATAAAAAAAAAATTATATAAAATTAAATAATTTTTTATTTCGGTTTTTGTAAGTCTATAATATTATCTAACATATTATTAAAAAAAAGTGCCGGTTTTTCACAAAAAATCAAAATATTGGCTTTTGTAAAAATGGCTAAATTTGTGATTTTTACCGCATTTGTTTGAAAAAATTTATTATCTTTGATTGAGTATAAAAAAAAATTATATAAAATTAAATAATTTTTTATTTCGGTTTTTGTAAGTCTATAATATTATCTAACATATTATTAAAAAAAAGTGCCGGTAAAAATGGCTAAATTTGTGATTTTTACCGCATTTGTTTGAAAAAATGTATTATCTTTGATTGAGTATAAAAAAAAAATTATATAAAATTAAATAATTTTTTATTTCGGTTTTTGTAAGTCTATAATATTATCTAACATATTATTAAAAAAAAGTGCCGGTTTTTCACAAAAAATCAAAATATTGGCTCTTGTAAAAATGGCTAAATTTGTGATTTTTACCGCATTTGTTTGAAAAAATTTATTATCTTTGATTGAGTATAAAAAAAATTATATAAAATTATACAACTTTTTATTTCGGCTTTTCTAAGTCTATAATTTGGAAATTTTTTCCGAATCGGATAAAATCTCTTGTACCTATTTTTATCCGAATTGGACCGCATTTATGGTCGAATAACATGTTTTTAAAGCAAAGAATAGTTTTGACATTTTTTCACACAATCGAAACTTGCAAACATTTTAAAAAAATGTATCAATTCGAACAATGTTTCATGTAGAGTGCATTTCCAAAAAATTATAAAATTGCATTGAAAACGAATGCTATCGTTCTTAAACAAATTTAACATTATTTTGAAGTTATTTTACAAAATTTGAAGAAATAAGTGTAGCCCTTTTTAAAATTATCAATTTTTGACATATTTTCTCTATACATATGTATATACATAATGAAGCCATTTTGTAAAATTTATTTTATAATTGTAAAGTTATATTTTTCGATAATGGTAAATTGTATTTAAAATTGTGTATAGTTGCTTTTTGGATATCTGTGTAAAAAAATAAAATCCCAGAAGTATATATCTGTATTAATAAATGGCAAAATTGGGAAAAACTTAGTTTTTGAGAAAAAGGACATGTGGGAGAAAGTCAAGTACTTGTACCGAATAAAAAAAAATCTTCAGAGATCTAAAAAGTGTCTTTTTAAAACTTACTATCCGTTTTCAGTGCATTCTGATCATTAATGTAGCTAAAATTCAGTTTTTGAGGAAAAGGATATATGGGAGGTAGTAATGTCCTTGCACCGAATGAAACGAAAATTGTCACAGAGCAAAAAAGTATAATTTCATAAACTATTCCGAATTCTTACTGTATTCTTATCATTAATGTAGCCAAAATGTAGATTTTAAGAAAAAGGATATATGGGAGGTTGTTATGTCCTTGCTCTGAATGAAACAAAATTAAGCACTTAGCTAAATGACATAATTTAACAGAGATTTACCAATTTTTGCTTCATTCTGCTCATAATAGTAGGTGGAATTAAACTTTTAAATTTAAGGATGTATCGGAAGTAGGCGTGTCCTTGGGCCGATTTTTTCGAAACTTCAAATTTTTCTTAATTTAGATATTCTGAGCCAGCATACCAAATTTCAAGTTTCTGCGACAACTCCTCTAATTTTGCCGATTCACTATATGGGGACAAAGCACTGTGCGACGGTCTCCACAGTTGGCCAGACAGTCTGCCTTTTCCTTGCCCCTAGGAATCTAACCCAGCTTGAGAGAGTTTTTCCAACCAAGTCGATTGAGAACCTGAATGCACTACATTGCCAATCTAGATAGCAACTTGTAGGCCATAAGAGCTCTGAGTAGATTGTAGATGCAAGATCTAACTGTACACCTCCGCAGGCATTCCGCCGCACAAACACATATGGCGATTATTTTCGCCTGAAAAATGGGGGGATATTTGCACGCTGGAACCCGGGTCCAAAAATGCCCACACCCGTGTCCATATTCGTCTGTTTCGAACCATCCGTTAACCATACCTGAGTCTCCAGTTTAAACGGCCAAGGTCGGTTGGTCCACATGCTCCTGTCAAATAACACAAAATAACCATAAAGATTTTGGCGATAATCATGTGACACCTTAGATCGCCATGCTGCCAAATTTCCTAAGACGAGTCGAGCCCATAATGGCCGCCAGCATTACAGAAATATGCAACGGTGGGATACACAGCATAGCCCCGATGGCATCCGTAGAAAACGTACCGCTGGCGCCCTTAATATCAATACATGCCAGACGATAGATCCTCTTCATATTATCCCTTGACTTTAATTGTTCGATGTCCTTCCAAAGGGCGCTCTGATCTTTTTGGACAACGAGTTAAGATGATTATTCCAAGCGAGGAATTTCTCAAGAGTTACCCTCAGGTACTTCACTTTGAATATATTTACCAAAACATCTCTGTGGGAAAAGAACGTTTCCCAGCATACGTCACGTGAACGGTTTATTGTGATAGGGACCAGTCACGGGATCGGATTTTTTATTTGAAAAGGAGCGGTCACTTTAACATGGGCTTCTTGTCCTAGGAGGGGTTCAATTGCTCTCTGTGACATGTCAAAGGACTGATTTAAAATAACATGCCACAGAACTAACCCGTAAGGACATATCATAGGACTTTCAAACTCATCACGAGCATGTGGTAGGTTTTTTAAGAACCGGTACTGTTTTCGCCTAACACAGAACTAGTACTTTCAGATTCAATAGATCTGATAGAGACTTTTTATACCCATAGGTACTTTTTAGAAACCGATCCTGCTTTTACCTACCACAGGACTGGTACTTTCAGACTCATCACGTTATTAGATTTTTCCGTTCACGTGGTAGGTACTTTAGGAACCGGTCCTCTTTCCACCTATCTCCTGATATGTATTTTCGGAACAGGTCCAGTTTTTACCTATCACGGAACAGGTCTCAATTCCCAATTGATCCCTTTTTCCCCACAGGGATGATACAATTTTATGAATCGGTGGAAAAATATATAAACTTTTTTTTTTTGTATAAATAATAAAGAGAAAGAAATTTTTGGCAGGTTTTGAAATAAATTGAGCTAAATATTACGCTACACTAAAAATATTGTGTAGTTTAATTAAAATACAATTTTCAGTTAGGTTAAAATGAAGGAACTTTTTTATTTGTATTATAGGGGCCAATACGTACGGTAAGTTTGATAGTGATATAATGTACTTTAATTTTTATATATTTATTTATTTAAGTCTATGGATACCAGTGGCGTAGCTAAGTCATCAAGGGGCCATGTGCAAAACATCAAATTGGGCCCCTAATAAAAAAAAACACTGACAAGTACAAAAAATATCATTAAGTGGTACAAATTTTATTTAAATTTTTTACGTGCTTTTACATTTACAAATTTTTTTTATTAATTTTGATACATCTCATTTTGATGTCATTTTGTTTTCTATGGCAGTCATTGCCAAATTAGATAATCTTTGATTAGCCTATCTTGTTTCTCAAATAATTTATTTATAATTTTTAATTTTTTTTAATTTCCTAAATAACCTTTTGCACTTGCTAAGGTCATTAGAATTGTTTAAAATAATAGCACTGCTGTGTAGACTTCTGTCATGTTGCTAAAATTTGTAATAATTTTTTGAAAAAATTGATGCATAACATATTATGGTCTACTGTTTTTTCCAACATTTTGGCCTCAGTAGGTTCATCCTTGTTTGTACTTTTTAACGTTATTTCAATCAGTGCTTTTATGTCAAAAAAAACGAATTTTAATGGCAGAGATCTTGGAAATTTTACTTTACCAAGTGGTCAATATACTATCAAGCATGCTGTTCAGCATGGCTTCATGACTCCGTGTATTTAATTTTGTAATGGCAATCAAACAAAGCGATATATTATTAAATGCTGAACATGTTGTACAGCATGATTGATCGTCTAAGGCCCCTTTAACATTTATTTAATTATTAATATCAGTTCTATGCAAATCTATTTAAAAGAACTTATCATTAGTTCTAAAAATTCTCGGAAAATAGGAATTGATTTTAATAATTCAGGAGAGTCTATTTGAAAAGTGTTCAAAAAAATGTATTTACATTTATCTTCATAAGTTGGACGAGAAAATGTAGGAATGTTATATATAGTATATGAGACATTTTAAAAAGGAAGAGCGAACTTAATAAATTTCTTTTCTATTCTCTCAACGCGACTAATATGAATATTAGCATTGGGGCTCCAGATAAAGGAGGCATATTCCAATCTTGATCTAACAAAGGAGGAAAATAACTCTTTTTTAGTGAAATGGTCGAAATGTTTGCCGGAATTCCGACGTATGAAAGGAGATAGCGAATAAGTCTTAGGAATAATAAAATTCAAATGAGTACAAAAAGAAAGTTTAGGATCGAAAACCACACCTAAATCCAACATTTCATCTACTGAGGATAAAACATTGGTTTTCATTCTGTAATCAGAAAATAATATGTGACGACATCTATGGTACATCATACAGAAACATTTACCAATATTGAAAGGTAAACCATTACGTTCCGTCCACAAAATTACCCTATCTAAGTCATCCTGAAGACCAGACATGTCTTTCTGGGTATAAATAGGCTTAAAAATCTTAAGATCGTCAGCATACATTAAGAACTGTGAGTTTTTAAAGCAATGAAAGATGTCATAACCAAACAAAATAAATAGCAATATACCCAAGATACTACCCTGTGGAATATCTGAAGAAGGAGCAAAAGAAGTAGAGCAGTCTTCATCAACAGAGACAACTGCATGTCTGCCAATTAAGTAATTGCTGGAGATTTGGTATGGAAAGTCTTATAACGGGAAAGTGTATTGGAAATGGTCTATTGAACAATTATCAAGAAATAACTAAAAATAATATTTTAGAAAACATTATAAGAATTCATTAAATTTGATATAATTTAAAAAAAAAACTGATTCAAAGATATATTTTATTGAACTAATTATTTATATTATTATTTTTATTATTTATAATTTTTGTTGATTCTTTTAATTGAATCAAGTGAATTTTAGCAAATTAATTCAACTGAAAATAATTGATATGCACTGAGAATGTTTTTTTATGTATTCCGGCCTGTTAAACATCAAAATTGTATTAACAAAAAAAACATTAAATGGATAAGATCTTCTACATCACTTTTACTTGTTAACATGGTGCATTTATTAATAAAATTTTATACCCAAATGCTGTAAAAGGTATTATCTCTATTTACCACAACAAACAATGGCAAAATCTTTTATTCTATATTTAAAATACTGCGTCAAAACTTGTGCAGCTTTAATCCAATTTGTCGAAAAATTTTACCAATATATAAAAAAACTGAGCCGCCATTGAAATCATCGTACGCGAAATGTATATGGCCAATGGTCGGCACTATTATTTTCTATTTCGAAAAGTAGAATTTGTTACAATATGTAATCAAAGCTGTTGGTTAAATGAAAAAGTTTTTTCTGTAACAAACTTCACTCAAGTCTCCTTTAAATCTCTCTTCAATTATTTGAATAAACTTATTTTATTTTTTTGTACTAGTACCAGAGACTTTACCATTTTGCACAGATTGCGCTTCATTTGACTGTGTCATGCCACATAATGTATATGTACAGTGGTCCTCCAAACCAAGTACACAGCAAAATGTTTTAGGTTGTCTTTTTTATTTAAAAAAAAAACCAAGAATAATTTTCAATAACGCAAAAATAAAATACAGTAATTCAGTGTAAATAAAAAATAACAAACTCAATATCCTATTTCACCTACAGAAATAATAAATAATTACAAAAATGTTACCTCTCTAACATTTACAATAAGTGTGTCCTTAGTTTTGCGTAGACATATCATGAGGTAATATGAATTTTCCTAATATTTTTTAGGATTTATGGGTTTATCTTAATTTTTTTTTTTCAAAAAATTATACATTGGTAAAACATTAAAAATAAAAAATTTGATGTGTCCTTAGTTTTGCGGGCCACTGTATGTATTTATCATTTTCTTTAGTTTCAATTTTTTCTACAGCCCTTCTACAAATCTCAACAATGCAAAACAAACATACACATACTCATAAACACATATGCATACACATCCCCACACACAAAATATAATACACTTTTTAAAGTAGCAATGGTTTTTGTTTTCTTCATTATAGATTTTACTGATTTACTTGTTTACTGCTTTGAGGTTTTTCAAACGTCTTATCCATATCTATCATACAAACACATTTATAAAAGTTGAACAAACAGACTTATAAGGAAACAACACACAAACCTACACACACACACCTAAACACTTGCATGTTTTAATACTTATGTATCGTAAGAAAAAGTATGTATTGTGTTGTCATTCTTACTGTTCATATGCAAAAACTGCAAGCACACATTTGTGTTTTTGTGTTTGTAAGTATGTATGCATTTTATTGTAATAGCTTGTGTTGTTGTTGTTGTAGTTTTTTGTTGTTATTATTACACATCATTGACATTGGTTTTAATAATGCACAATTGCACAAGACAACTTTTATTAAGACTTTGCCCATCAATGCATTTAGTACTTTTTGTATGTGTTTGTAAATTTCTATATTTTGTCATTGTTTTGCCATAGTTTCGTATGCATTTGTGTGGCTCAAGCCAAGCAAAAAAGTATAAATACATATTGTTTTGCGTATTTGTATTGGTTTATGTGTTTAAGCGAGCGTAAAGTTTTTAAATTGAAGATTCACTTAGAAGCCTTTAAATAAGGAGAACTAAATTAAACTTATTAAGGATTTAATATGTTTCAACAAAGTTGATAAGTAAACCATACGATTATCGATAACGGTATTTCATATATTTGTATTTTGTCGATACATTTTATTTTAATAATCGTACTTAGTTTATTTGAAATAAATTTAACCTAGAAAGTACACAAATGAAATTTATTTTAGATGTTTATGGTCAAAAGTGACCCCATTTTTTAAATTTGGAATTTTTATGTCGATTTCAAAGAAAATACACACCAATTAATTCAGCAACGAAATTGAATGGAAAGCGGGGCAAGAAGAATTGAAACACTAGGCCGGCAAGGGGAACAAAATGCAATGGAACAGGGATCGAATGCAATTGAAGCAATTGACAATTGTAAACGAATGCAACGGAAAACGAGTGAAATAGAAACATTAGACAAAGGAAACGAAATTGAATGAAGCGGCAAACGAGAGAAATAGAAACACCAGACAAGGGCAAAAAAAAATGGGATTGTACATGGGAAATGTGGAATTTAATACTAGACAAGGGAAACGAAATGGAATGGTATTGAAACACTTGACAAGGAAACAAAATGGAATAGAACACGGAACGACCGGAATGGAGAAACTGGACAACGAGAACGAAATTAAATGGAACACGGAACAAAATCTAATCCAAAAAGGAACGATTAAAATCCTAATACTAGAAGAAAAGGCGAATGAAACGGAAGGGGACAGGGAACGAGTGGAATTTAAACACCAGAAACGAGAAACGAAATGGAATTGAAACAGATGTACTTGTAACACTGGGCAAGGTAATGGATTGGAACGGGGAACGAGTGAAATTGAAACATTAGACAAAGGAACGAAATGGAATGGAACAGGGGAGGAGTAAAACTGAAAGACTAGACAAGAGCAATGGAAAGGACCACAGAAAGAATATTAATTAGACATAAAATATCATTGAATGACTTACTTTTAACACGAAAAGTACGTTGTATCCTTTTTAATACATTTTCGATTACACCAATTTTAATTAAAAAATTTATTGAATGAAAATCATAAAAAATTTATTCTACTAAATGCATGGTAGACATTCACTAAGACGAGATTTTTGGAAATTTTTAGGGGCGGAGTAAAAAGGAAAACCCAAGCAATTGAAAATCAAGCAAGGACCGGACAGGGGTACATAATATGCTCTAGCGTCTCTCTGTATTCTAGTACCCCACAAAACCTACATTTATAACTCGCCAGCTTTCCTGCTCCTTACACTCAGAAAAAAAAGTTAGTAGAAAAATTTGTAAACGGTTTTCAATCCCACTTTACTATTTTTGTACTGATTTTTAGTAAAAAAAATTATTATTTATCAAATATTTTTGCTATTTATATTTTACAAATTACAGAATTTTTACAGAATATTTACAAATTTTTGTTGCTAATTTCAGAAATCATTTTACAAATTTTGGAGAACCGATTTGCTAAAATTAGCAAAAAAATACTAATTTTAAAAAGTGGATATTGAAGGAAATGTTTTTTCTAATAATTAAAACTTACACATACAAACTTAAATTGTCCTAAAATGTTACTTAGGTTTAAAAAAATTATCGGAAGTGAATATACCGACTAATGTCTAAAAAGAGGACATCCACTTAAAATAGCACTAAAAAGGGTTTTTAGTTCTAAAAATCAGTTAAATCAATTAAAATTTAACCTTAAAACTAAAAAAAAAAAATTACTTAAATATTTTTCAAAACAGAAATCACCAAATTAAAACAAAATGATAAATTCATATTATATAAAATATTTTTTAAAAAATATAATCAAAATTTTTGATGCTCAATAAAAAAAACTAAATTTAAACCTTTGTACTCATATTAATAATATTTAGTAATTTTTTTGCTGATTTTAGCAAACAGATTTTAAATTCCACTTAACAAAAAGTCTACTAAAATTTAGTAGCGGCTACTAGTTTTTCTACTAATTTCATTGTACTACACGTCAGCAGGCATGTGTTGCTAAGATTAGCAAAAAATACCGCTGGGCTCAAATTAGCAGAATTTCCCGTAATAACAGCAAAATTTTCAGTTACCATTACAGACTTTTTTTTGTGAGCGTAGGCAAGAACCGCAGTCCAGCAGTGACCCGTCAGTACTCCCACCAAAATTTTACAATCGCCGCTGGCTAAGGTTGACAGAAGACCAGCCGTCTTACTTTTGTAAGAATTCCACATAATCTTCGACACTCTGCACGTTCCGTTTCGAAAACTGGTGTGGCACACGAATGCTCATTGTCCTAACGCCAGACAGCTGAACCCCTCGCTTCGCCAGCTCGTCCGGAATCTCGATATCCTCAACACTTCGGTGTCCACGAACCCAATAGATGTGTACTCTCCTGTTGGTACAAAGTCGACCTAAAGAGTCCTTGCACT
The DNA here is from genome assembly GCA_949748255.1 of Eustalomyia histrio. Classification (NCBI taxonomy): domain Eukaryota; kingdom Metazoa; phylum Arthropoda; class Insecta; order Diptera; family Anthomyiidae; genus Eustalomyia; species Eustalomyia histrio. The sequence goes on from OX456527.1 coordinate 12,350,803, forward strand.
CTTGGGCAATTGATGAGTATTTCAAATCGACAGAGGTAGCCCTATAGACTATCAATATAGAAATAAACGTAACAACCAATCGTCTCAGGGAGAAAAGCAAGTCCAGCAGCCATTTTTACGCCAGAATATTCGCCTGAAAGATGCTGCAGTAATCAACAGAAAATAGCAGCAGTAACTTCTTCACTCATCTTAAAACTATCCGTGGATATATTAAATATTCTATGGTTATGGCGATGGCCTGCCAACCTTCATCCATTCTCCCCTATATTGACGCGTAGTCCCTCATTGAAGCTTAACTTAGGAATAATGTAATCACTGTTACAATTTACATTACCTCTCAATAGAAAAATTTCTCTCAATAGAGAAATACCTCAATTATTTGGATAGAATGTGTTTCTGGCAGTATAAATCACTACTAAGACACTGTTTGGTAAAAACCTAAAATTTCAAACATGTCTTCATTGGATAATTAGCTTAGTCACCAATAAAGCAATTTTATTAATTTTCGGCAGAAACGTAGTAGGTTGAAATCTGAAATTTTTAAAATGTGTTCCTTTGGGTATCAGCTAATTCACTGAAAATATATAGGGCAATTTTTCAACCTGTTGGGTTTTGAAAATTTAAAAAAAAAAGACAGAAAATTTGCAAAAGTGAATGAAATATTTATTGGGGATGATAAATGAATGCCCGTCATTTGCTTTTTAAAGATTATTTCATGTAAATGTTGCTCGCGGCTACGTCGTATATGGCCCATCCGTGAGCTCCAATTTTGTCATACATTTTCTAGCATTTCGGTAATTATCGCCTTGTACCTTGCTCCATTCACTGTAACGTTGCAATTCTCATTGTTCTTGAAGAAGTATGGTGCAATGATGCCGCTGTCCCACAAACCGCACCAAACAGTGCACCAAAGCGTGCATTGGCAGGCAGCACTTGAACTGCCTCTGTCTGTTCTTCACACCAAATTCTGTAATTCTGTCTGTTGACGTACCCATTAAGTCAGAAGTGAGCTTCATCGCTGAAAACAATTTTTCTCACACAGCTCGAATTTTGATAATATAATTTAATGATTTGCAAGCGATGTTCCGGTGGTAGTCTATTCATGGTGAAATGGCAAACCTAATAAAGCATTTTTGGCATTGCCAAATGTCACAAATCTTTTTTTTTTTGCACTGAAAAAATTTACACTGAAAAACCACATACACTCACAATATTATTTCGTTAAAAACAATCTAAAATACATATTAAATTAATCGAAAATGCAATAAAAAAGAGGACTACTGATATTTCATTATATTCAGCCCATTTTGTTGTTTATTTTCAATCATTGTTTAATAATCGACAAAAGTAGTAAAAACAATAGAAAGTTGTTTAAAATAACCATAAATTTTTAACCGACAAAAAGTAAAAAAAAAACGATTTTTGGGTTTGTTTTTCAAATTGAAATGTTTTTTTTTATTTTTATGAAATTTTACAAAACACAACACACACAGATGTATATATTTTTTTATTTTCTTGTGTGTATCTATATTTGAACAATTTCTTGTAATTTTTATTGAAGTAATTTTGTATTTACAAACTATTTTGGTAAAAAAACAAAAAATAATTATATAAATTTCAATTTTTAAAAACAGAAAACATGAAATTTTACATTTAACAGAAAATATCAACTCCTACTGAATGTCTGTAAATTTTTATAGTTTGTTTTTTGAATGGCTGATTTAAACAGTTAAAAAAAATATATTTCTATGAATTTCAATTGATTCTTCTTTTAAAAACAAACTTAACGTATTACTTTTTAAATAAACTACTGTCGGTAACGGAAAATATATTGTGAGTGTAGCAAAACAATCACCCTTTACTTTGTGGAATTTCCCATAAGTAAGAATGCGTTAAAAAAAGGGTAAAAATGTCGCTAGAAATTAAGCTAATTATTTTTAAACGAAAAGTCCATAGAAAGCCTAAGCTACACAGAATAAAATTACAAAATTCTGTTTGTAATATTGAACATCGTCCATAGAACATTTTTGTAAATACAAAAAAAATATTTTTTAAAAAGGCACCAACAATGGAATTTGTAAATACAAAAAACTTTTTGTTATTTTTTTGTTACTTAAATTTTTATTTTCAAAGAATTTTTATATGAAAAGTGACAATTTACAAATATTTCAAACAATAAATTGTTAGAAATCAAGTTTAAATTTTAACAAATATTTTTAATTACTTTAAATTTTGTGATACTTTTTTCTGTGTAAATTTTCTCTTAATATATTCCGATATTCAAAATTACCGGCAACGAAGTAAAGGTCTCTTAACCTAGATTGCATAATCCGTTAAACAATTTAATATATGAACTTTATATTTGTTATTAACATTAAATGTCTATTTGATGTGTTATATTGTGCTCTATGTCAAATATTTTTAACCCTTTAATTTTAATTTGATCAGCCTTAAAGTACCAAGCCTAGGCTTCCCAAGAAAAACTACACTTATTCTGTGCTAACAACGTGGCGGACTTGACCGCTTATCAATCACCCATAAAATTTGTAAAATTTCGAATTTTACATAAAAAATTTTCGTTTTTTGCATTTGGCAATTCAGAGTAAAAATGAAGAAAATTTAGAATCACTTAAAAATTTGCGACTAAAATTTTTCTGTTTTCACTTTAATCAAAAATGTTAAATTATTTCATGTTGTTTTAATTCATTTTTTTTTTTTTTTTTCAATAACTATTTTGGATGGCAGCGATATACCAACACCATCTCTATATTATTAAAAGTGTTGAGTCTGTCACACTTTATCATATTTTGGTTGCTGTATTATGGTTATTCATTAAAATAATTTGATTTTATATACAGAAAATTATTCAAATTGTTTAAAAGGGAACAACTGTACATACAAATTGATACAAAAAGCAAAAGTGGCATTTTGCTGTAACTGAAAAAAAAATACACACACACACATACAAAAAAATATGTGTGCAACAGCAAAAATTCATGTTTTAACACGTTTTTACAGGATAAAACAAAAAAAAAACTTTTTAATGGAATATTAAAAAAAAACATAAAAGCATGAAATAATAATTTCAATAACATCAAAAATAAAACAAATAATGCTATTAAAAGCCAAAAATACTGGGACAATAAAAAATAAATCAACAAAAAAAATATAAATATTTTACTGGAAAAAAAAACTCGCAAACAAAAATCAAAAGTTTTTATGTTAAAAATGGTTTGTCCTGAAAATGAATGATATAGAGAGAGAGTTAAATGTATACTATCACTTTCAAGTACATACAAAAAGTCTAATTTTTTTTTTTACAGAAAACAATAATAACTTAAAATGATTTTACAAAAAGCTAAAATATCAACATTAACAGTGGAATGAAAAGTTTTAAAAAATTTATTGCTATTTTGTGTAAAAAAAAAACAAAACTTAAACAAATTTTAATAAGCTTTAACGCATTAATTACCTTCATGCTTTCAATTCAAATTTTTATTTCAAATTTATTTCAGGGAATACATAAATATGAAACATTTCACAATTAAATATTAAGTATACGCTCCGATATCAGAACTTTATGCAATAGTCTCTAACGCCCATTTAACACAAATCTAAGCTATCAAAATTATATTACAGTATATCTGGCCTTTACAAAAATTCCCACTGTTAAACACCATCCAAAACTAAACACTAACAACAATAATAAATCCTATCATTTATGAAAAAGGGTGTTTTTTTTAAATTCAACTAGAACAAGTTAGAACATTTTTATGGCATCTTTGCGAAATATTAAAGTTTTGGTAACCAATTTAGCAAAATAAAATGACAACAACACAAAACTTTTATTCTAAATGTAAACCCCGTCACTATGTCCTGTTCCCCCTTTTCCTACTCACACTCACACATAGTACACCTACACAGATCTTTCACAAATGGCAGCATTATTAAAACCATTATGCATTTGTCTGTTGACAAAATTTACTGTCGCGCCATTTTTTGTGAACAATTTTTATTACAGCTTGTTCTTGTTCTATTTCAATTCTCTGTTATCTCTGGTGTCCGGCACACACCCGGTATAAAAATAAGAACTTAAACATAAAAAAATACTTACAACAAACACACACACACACACACACACATACATATAAAAAATGGAAAGGAAATCATAGCGTAAAAATATGACAAACTCTTATAAAAAATGTAAAACGTAAATCCGTTTTTTATTTCATACAATTATTCTTATTTTTGCATTTGCCTTTTGTCTTGTCTTGTATTTTGTGGTAATTTGTCTTCCAAGTAAATGTGTCGGTTGTTAGTTTAAACATGAGTGTGTGTGTGTGTGTGTATGTGAGTTTTTATAAGTGTGGGTTGCATAATAGGTAAATCTTTTGGACAACTTGAGTTTTGATCTTAGAATAAAATATAAAAAAAATTTCAACTTGAATCTCTATACAACAACCATTATTTTTTCATATGCAGATTTTTTTCCTATTCTCTCTCCTCGTCGCCATTTTTTCTTCTTTATTTTCACTATGATTTACGATATTACATATTCATAAAATATAAGCATTTTATATAGAAATATATAGAAGAAAACTTTTTTTTTACAAAACCAACGTATATCCAATTCAGACAACTTAATGTGGCCACTTAAAATAGTTTATGTGCAAAAACTGAAAAAATAACATAATTGTCTTTTATTTAAATCAAAATTGTAAAAAAAAAAATATTTTATTTTAAACACTTGAAAATTATCATAAAAAGATTTCCTATATAAATAGCGGCTTATACGGCTACAAGGAGACATTTTTCATTTTTGTGTAATAAGGGATCTGTTATTTAGAACCTCAAATATATAGTTAGTTTTTTTTTGTAATTGTAGATAACACAAAATAAAATGTTAATCAGCTTCGCTATTCTTAAAAGCCACCTATACGTATGATTAATATTTGTTAAAATTTACATATTACTCATACGTACCGTGTTACGTTTTTTTGACTAAAGTACACAGAATAAAATTACAAAATTATGTTTTTTTTTATAGAATATTTTTGTAAATACAAATAAAAAAATTTTTTAAAAAGTCACCAACAATGAAATTTGTAAATACAAAAAACTTTTTGTTATTTTTTTTTAACTTCCAATTTTATTTTTAAAGAGCTTTTGTAAAGTTACAATTTACAAACATTTTAAACAAAAAATTTTTAGAAATCGAATTTTAACAAATATTTTTAATGAATTAAAATTTTGTAATATTTTTTTTCTGTGTAATTTTCACTTAATCAATTATACAGAATATTTTAGATTTTGAATTGACAGAAAGATATTTAAGAGTGATTATACAGAGAGATAGTTAAACATCAGCAGTTTTTGAGGATATTTCTTTTGGAAAAAGTCCTTAATATTTTTTCTATAGAAAAAAGTTTTTCAAGATCTGAGAATTTTTTAAAAGAAATTCGTCTTATTTTAATGACTCATTCTGGCAGTTTTTGTAAAAGGAAAAGTTTTAAAAATATGAAAGTGTTTTTTTAGAAAAAATTGCGCAGAATACAAAAAATTTTCTAAGGAATACCGATGGTAATCTCCCAAATTCATGGAATCTTTTCTTCTATACAAATTTTTAGGTTCCATGTGTTTTTTACTTAAGAATAACCTTCACAATCTGAAAAAATGTATTGACGAGTTTTATTTTTTCTTATACACAAAATAAAATTACAAAATTCTCTTTGTGGTGTTGAACATCTTTCATAGAATATTTTTGTAAATACAAATAAAAAATTTTTTGAAAAGGTGTCAACAATGCAAAAAACTTTTTGTAATTTTTTTTGAACTTTAGTTTTTATTTTCAAAAAATTTTTATATGAAAAAAAAAACAATTTACAAACATTTTTAAGCAAAAGATTATTAGAAATCGAATTTAATTTTTTCTAATTACTTAAAATTTTTGCTATACTTTTTTTTCGTGTAGAAAAACCCGATGACTTCGCCTATAAAAACAACCATCAGATTTGCCTGCAGAAAAATCCTCAGATTATAAACCCTTTACCTAAAAAGAACTCATAGGTCTTGAGAATTTTTATTCTATAAAAACCCCACACTATTATATTTATTACAAAAGATTATTTGGAATTTTTCCTTTAAAATAATCTAAGATTCTGGTGAATTCTTCTCAGATTCTAAGCATTTTTTTCTTATACCATCAGTTTGTAAGGAATTTATTCGAAAGAAAAACACACAAACTTATGGAGTTTTATAAGAAAAAGTCCTTGGAATTTAAGAAATAGAACATCCAGATTCGAAATATTAACAAACTGTTATTCTGTATTATGTTTATACCGCGGAAGGAACGTATATTCCCAATTTGAAGAAATGTGAAGTTATAAATGGAAGGCTTTTCTCCTTATGAACCTCCATTTTCCTGGCAATAATTTTAAAGAATTATCACTTACATATATTAGGCGATTCAAATTTAAAATTACAGATTTCTAGCCGAAGGGGCTTGGGTAGGACATTGAGGTGCCGACTTTAACTCTTTTTCCCTTACCCCGCAAAATTTAAAAAAATTTCTTCTTAGCGGATATCTTTGCAGAATGGTTAGCCTGCGCTCTTTTGAACCCCGATTTTTACCAAGTTCCTGGCAAAAATTCCAAGAAGTGGCCAATCAGAGAATTTCCTGTCGAAGAGAAATTTTCCTTTTTTGCCCATATTTAAATTGATTTCCACAATAAATGCCTTATGGAATGTCTACGCCGGAAGAGAAGCTTTATTTTAAATTTAAAGTTTCTGTGTCCCATTCATGGAGCACTTGTTTCCATTTTAACCCCATATTCACCATGTTACTATTGGACATTTAACAAAAGTATATCGTCAGTAAATTAGACCATAACCTAATGAACAACTATTTTAAACTTCACAATTTATTATCCAAGCAGCTTGGGCATGCCGAAAATCTGGGTTCTGTTATCACTTATCTCAGTAAAACATCTGCCATATATGGGCAGGAAGTTGAGAAGCTAGTTTGTGGCGTTTGGCTTTTGGACCTGGCTTTGGACAGGGTTCAAAAGCCCTAAAATGGACTTTGAAGTTCCTGCTCATATATGGGAGTTGTATTTCATTTTTGGTGGGATATAGTTGGTATAAATATTTAGTAACGAGATTAAAAGTGGTGAAGTAGCTTCCTTCATTCCAACAGCCATTACTCCGAATTTTCTTGCTCAGAACATCAAGAGTATCCGATTCCTCAATATGAATACCATCCAATGTTGGATACACAACATTCGCGTTTGCGCGCATAAAATTTACTATTATGCACAACCGCACACAGAGATTGTAAAGGTCTTGATTGAGTGTGTCACTCAAAATCAGCCTTTTTCCCTCAATCTCAACGGAATCCGGCCTACGATCGATAGAAAAAGAATGACATATATGTTATGTTACAGTCATCTGCCAAAGAGTAGTTAGAGTTTGACCAAGAATGACGTTAATAAAGATACGCAAAAGAGAGGGAGAAACAACAGAATCTTGCAACAGTCCTGATACCATCTGAAACTCGTTTGATGAGATTTAATTTAAATATAAAAACATGTATAGTGCGATCTCTGAGAAAGCATGAAATAAATCGAGAGAAGTCAAAAGCAATAAACTTTGATAGAAGTGTGTCTATAGAAGTGTGCCTTAGAAATATCTAGAGCAATTGCTTTTGTTTCGCCAAATTTGTTAATGGATGAACTCTATCGTTTCAAAAGAAATATTAACAGGACTCCCGTAGAATAACTTATATGAAAGCCATACCGTCGAACGTTTTGAAGTGAATTGGACTGTAGATATTTTTACAAAATTTTAATTAATCATTCTCTCTTTTGAGAACGCAGAGCATATTGCCATTTCCAGGGTTTTTAGCCGCACCATTTTTAGGGATTGGCTGGACATTGGAATTCTTCCAATATAAATAGAAGGCTGCCCCTCGGTACGGCGAACTAAAAAGGTGAACCAATGGACGAGCAAACATAAAATAGCACTGTTTCAGCTAGCATACCATCCGACTTATTTACAGTGCATATTTAGTCATCTATTACAAGAGTAGTATTATCTTCAATTCTTTTAACAAATGACCACCAACTCTTACTGCCCCGAGAAGCAGAAAGAAATTTAGTGCGAATACGCTGATCCTAAGGAAGCTTTTCACGTCTAAGTACCTTGGAGAAGCCAGTTCTCTCCTATTTGCGAATCAGATAAGAATTGGTGTTTTTGTTATTATGCCATTTACAAAACACTTTGAAATAAAACAAAAAACAAAAGTTAGGTACACTTTTGAACCTCTAAATATGGGCTTGGAACGCTAAAAATATACCAACATCTAATGCTTTTCTCCTAAATTCATTGCATTCGGCGGAAACCGATCAACAGGGCATTCTTGTAATTGAAAAAGATGTTGACTATGTGGGACATTCCATGTCAAACCGCACAGAAAACTGTCATTTTAGGATTTGTCATCTCAGATTTTAATAAAATTCGCCACAAATGTTGTTAATGAGACATTATGAAAATTGACAAAAACATCAAAATATCGAAAAAGTGTCCATACAAAGTCGCCCATAACTTCTAAACTATAAAACCTAAAATTTTTCTGTTGATACCATTTTAAAGGTGAAAACATTACCTTCAAAATAGCTTTCCAAAAGTTTTTCTGTATTAAAAGGTTAAAGGTAATTTTTTTAAACTTAATCTTCAGAGACCCATATCTCCAAATCGAATTTTTTTAAAATTCTCAAAAAAAAAAAATTTTAAGTGGAGACTCATTTGGTTTCTGAGTTATGAAGGAAAACGTGGTCGTAAGCCAATTTTCGCAATTCGTTGCAAATTCATATGCAAAAGCTTACACACAAAAACAATATGTATACAAACATTGTACACACATAGACACTCGTAGCATCTAAAAGATTTTTCGTATGAAACCGTCAAGATAAATTTTCTTACGACCACATTTTCCTTCATAACTCAAAAACCAAATGAGTCTCGACCTTAAAATTTTGCAACAAATGTAGAGAGGCCTTAATTTTTAAAATATATTTTTTGAGATGTGGGTCTTTTAATTAAAAAACCTTTTGGGATGACATTTTGAAGGTAATGTTTTCACCTTTAAAATGATACCAATAGGTTGTATAGTTTAGAAGTTATGGGCGACTTTGTATGGACACTTTTTCGATATTTTAACGTTTTTGCCAATTTTCATGACGTCATATTTCGAAATCCGAAAAGGTCGAAAGGATAATGATTTGATAAACACTACTCATTTACAATATTTGTGGCGAATTTTATTAAAATCGGAGATGACGGTTTGACATGTACTTCTCTTTTTTTAACAATTGATTGAGTTGTGTTGCGTTGCGTTGCGTTCAGCAGGCCGATATTTAAAGCAATGTTGGACTAATAACTGTTAAAATGTCCATCATGCATAATCATGTCATAACTGTTTAACTTTTGACATTTTATTACTGACGTCAATATAATTTATAAGTCTTAAAATAGTGATTATAGTTATAGTTTTAAATACATAGTTAAATGAGTTTACAAAATATGTAGTATTTATTTATATGTATGTTATATCAAACAAGTGTTGCATTTAATTAAAATTTATCGCCTAGAAAAATAGAATAGCAGCAATAACAGCAACAAACAAATGCAGTAAATGAAAATAAAAACTAAAACAAAAATTAAAACATATTGTATGAGTTTAAAAAAAAAGACTGTTCTTATCATTTTACACCATGAATTGCACTAAAGGGTGTAATTTTTCAAAAATATAGAAACAAAAAAAACAATGCAGCTGTAGCCCTTAACGATGACGACAACAGAACAGCACTAACAAATAACAAACAACAGTCATTGAAGGAAACGCACGCAAAGAGTAAATAACACTTAAAACCATTAAACAAAAACAACTGAAAACCAAACCATAAAATAAGAACAAAAACCAAAGCAAATGTCAAATACGACAAACGATACACAACAAAAAAACTAAATATACGCATACATGTACTCTCGGACAACATTAAATGCAGCAATAATACGAGTATTAAAAATGATACCAAATATAAAAAAAAAGAAACTGATACCAAAACGCATTTTGGCGCATTATCCCTTTTTTTTAAACAGTGATATTCAAACAGCGTATTACAATCACGGTTTTAGGAAGGGGAGGGGGGGGGGACAGCAGCCAGCAAATAAAACTTCATATACAGTAGCAGTATTTCATCTTTTTTCTAACCAGTTGTTAAGTGTGACTACTGCAACCTTTTTTTTTGCGGTTTTTTTCTTTTTTTTTAAGGAGCAGATACTGATTGTGGTAGTCATATCAGAAATGTTGTAGTTGTTGTAATACGTTATGTTGCTGCCGAAGTGCATGATTACAAGCAACACTTTCATTAAAATTGTTATGGCTTAAATATTTTGAGGGGTATTTTTGGGAGGTATGTTGATTTACTTCACTATAATGTCTCCTTATGGCACTAAATATTTGTTTTTTTTTTTTTGTTGGTTGGTTGGTGTGTGCTCAACCATTTGGGGTACCCGCTTTATGCGAAAAGAAAAACAATAATAATAGAGAGCTATTGTTTTTTGTTTTCAATAGTAAAGCTACTGGCAAAATGCGGCGTAGTTGTACAGGTTGGCTGAAAAGTTCCTGCGCTCACCAAGAGATGGCACTGATAGCTTCAAACTTTTTTTTCTCAAGTTGGTATAACTGTCCTAAGAACACATGCAAAGTTGCAAGTCATTCTGTTAATCCTTTCTTTGTTTACAAGCCATTTGAAGTTGACGTGTCATTGATTTTTTTTAATATGGAAAAAAATTAAATATCGTGTAGTCATTAGATTCTTTGTTTTGAAGGGTTTAAAAGCAAAGGAAATTTATGAACAATTGTTAGAAGTGTATAAGGAGTCCTCACCTTCAAAACGCACCGTTGAATTTTGGGCTGGTGAATTTAAACGTGGTCGTACCAGCCTTAAAGGCGATTCACGCGAAGGATGACCAAAAACTGCAACCACAGCAGAAATCATTGAGCAGGTACATAATATGGTTAGTGAAGATCCAAGTTTGACTAATCGTGAAATTGCTAATACCATAGGCATCTCAGACGAACGAGTACTCCATATTTTACATGAAGAATTACGTATGAAAAAACTGTTTGGAAAGTTAGTGCCGCACACATTATCAATTCAACAAAAACTGGATCGAAAACAAATTTCTTAGCGTAATTTGGAGCGTTTTAAGCCGAATAAAACCGATTTCTTGCGTCGTTTTATAACTATGGATGAGACTTGGATCTACCATCATGATCCTAAATTGAAACAAGAACGTTTACAGTGGACTGAAGCTGGTTGTTCAGCTCCAAAGCAGGTGAAGTCACAACGATCAGCAAAGAAGGTTATGGCATCAGCTTTTTGGGATGCAAAAGGAATTTTGTTGATTGATTATCTTCAAAAAGGTAAAACAATCAACTCTGAATATTATTGCAGCCTTTTGGATCAACTGGATGAAAAAATTCGTGAGAAAAGACCTGGTTTAAAGAAGAAAAAATCATTTTTCATCAAGACAATGTTTTGACGATGGCTAAATTCAAAGAATTAAAGTACGAATTGCTTTAACATCCACCGTATTCACCAGATTTGGCTACCAGTGACTACTATCTCTTCAGAAATCTCAAACAATTCCTTCGTGGAAAGCATTTTTCGTCGATGAAGAGGCCATAGCAGCCGTAGACGGTTATTTTGCAGAGCTTCCGGAAAACCATTATAAGGATGGGATAAAATTATTGGAAGATCATTGGAACAAGTGTATTGAGCCTCTAGGAGATTATATTGAATAAAAAAATATATTTCGTAACAAAAACAGTATTCTTTCATTTCGAGCGCAGGAACTTTTCAACCAACCTGTAAAAGCCGTTGTTTTGATGCTTAAAAAAGGAAGCATGTAAAAGTGTTGCAGTATACGGAACCGAATTGTATTCACTCTAGAAAGGAGTTTTTTTTTTTCATAAATAAAATAACATCATCAGAAAGATCACAAAAGCAAAGGATAAAGGAAACTGCATTTTTCAATGCTGTGCTCGAAATTCATCAAGACTGCAACGTTTTTAGCTTCTGTTTGAGCGACTAAATTCGTCTAAATTATTCTTTAACAAATTACTATAAAGATTGTAGCCATAATTATGGATATTTTAGAATTTTTTTCAATGGCCACTGAGTTTGAAATTTGTTTATTTAAACTAAATATGAAACCGAAAATATAATGTGTTCTTTGATCTAGAACAGTGATTTACAACGTGGATCGACCCGCTTCACTTGGTGGGGAGGGGGGCGCTAACTCTTGTTATGTGTTCCAATCCTTGTGGCCAGGGTAAGTTTTTTTATTGGCTGTTGCCATTAAATGCCATTTTTGCCACATTCCCAATAAATTTGTAAAAATTTATTTATACACTTAAATGAGTTTGTAAGTTAAAATAACACGAAATATCATTTAAAATCAATGATAATTCATTTAAAACCCGGCCTATTTACTTTTCATTTAAATCAAATGTTTTTTTGTTATTTATTTTTAAATATTGTATAAACAACTGACATATCAGTAAAAAAAATGATTAATCAGTTAAAAATAAATGTTAAAATTTTTCCTAACAATTCCGTAAAAATAAATGATTATTCATTTGTTTAAAATTGTTTTGGTTTTTTGTATTTTTGTTTGTTTTTTAATCTCCAAAATGTACACTCAAACTGTCTATAAACACATGATGTATGAATGGCCTTATGTGTGTGTGTTTATGAAGTTCTTGTAATAAGAATTGAAATAATTTTTCGTTCGAAACAGACAGCAAAGAAAATTTAAATTTGTAATAATTGTAATGGAAACAAATAAACCACAAATTTTCGTTTTATCGGTAATTTTTTTCAAATGAAAAAACAAATGAAATTGAAGTAATTTTTTTCAAATAAAAAACAAATGAAAGTGAAATAAATCATTTTGAACAAATGTATAAAAAAGTTAAAATTTAAATAATTGTATTTTCCTTTATTTTTAACTGAACTAAAAATTATTTTAAAGCTATATAATAATTTTTGGATTCTAGGGATTTTTCCAAAAAGAAAAAGTCACTTTGACTTTGATATTCGTCAAGTCGACAAGTGCGAAATTTATAGTGCGAAATTTATAGCTGTACGATTTTGGAGCTCAACAACAAACTGGTTGATTTTCCATCAAATTTGATGATGAACGACGAGCCTCACTTTTATCTTAGCCGTCACGTTAATAAGCAAAATTATCGGTTCTGGGAGACGGAAAATCCACGCATAATTCATGAAACACCATTACACCCTCTCAAAGTAAACGTGAGAATTTATTTTTTCAAAGAAGCAGACGCCTACACTATTACGGTGAACGATGCACAGTGGCACATTTCATGTGCTCCTAAAAAATATTGAATAAACCTATTTTATAGGAAATTGTCCAACGATTTGAAATATGCTACTCTGATTACCATCAGATTTCGGGATCAATAGATATAGCCCTTCAAAGTTGACTGATTTTCAGTGTTAAAAAATCCGATCAGTTTTAGGTAATTTGGTGCGTTTTCAGATACAGTATCTCAAAAACTATGCAACGGATCGTCATTCTTTTTGATTCTATTGATTCTATCGATATTTACCAACTATTCATTTTTTCAATGTTTCTCAACTTTCATGGAAAATAACAAAACTATAAATATTTATATATTTCATATTTTCAAAATAAATTCTTGATAATTCCTTTATCTAATGCAAAAATGCAAATTTCCAGCTGCCCGTCCTTGTCGCATTTTTTTGCTAGAGGTAAAATTTTGAAAAAAGACATGGTTCCAAAAATGTTTTCGTTATTGTTAAGATATATGATTTTTATTTTTCATTGTGTAATGCTTACTTGAGATCTTCTGTCAAATTCTGCTCCCTAAATTCAGGTGCAGATACAGGATGTACAAATAAAGCTACGCACCTAATATAGAAATTGCCTTGGCGTACAAATAGTCAAACATCCAATACAGGTAGGCACAAATGCAGGTAATGGGTAGATTAGACTATATATTTGAAAACAATCATTATCCGGCGATTTGTCTACGACTGAAAGTTGGCTAGACAAGTAATTTTAAGACACTTCAAACATTACGTTGAACAATTTTAAATTATTTGCCCTGCTTAAGAAGTTAACCGCAGAAAAAAATTTCGTGGATGCTGCCTTTGAAGAAGTTAATGGTTTATACAGAGAAGCAAAAATATAAAAAATAAACTATTCATAATACATACCAGTCTAAATTCAAAATGGAGAGATTCCACTCCAAACACCAGGACTGGCATAATAATTATACCATCCTGGATATATTGACACAAGATAAACTTAGCATATTATAAAAAAATAGATTGCTAAACACTTTCAAATCATCAAGGGCGAGACAGAATGAGGACTTCTTCAACATGTTAGCAGCATCTTCCGATCCACTGCGGCATGTAAAGTCACGAAAAGAGTTAGAAAATAATTATAGTTCAGAAATGATAAATCTTTTAGATATACCATCTTTTACGGATTGTGAGCGATATTTTACAAAAAAATTAAAAATTAATTTAAAAAAAAATTGTTTAATCTTTGCTGGAATAATTTTAAATCATACAAGCCTTTAAAAAGAAACATAAAAAATCTAAAATTTTAAAAAATATTTTATTTTACTTTTCATAAAATTGATTTTTCCACAAAGGAAAAATTGATTTTTCCAAAAGGCGTAGAACTCTTTTCAAACACTCATTTCATAGGTTGATCAATTATCTATTATATGCCTTTAAAAATTTTTTCATTTTTTCATTTCGTTCACTGTGCTCCACTGTGCGACGGCCTCTATAGAGCTACGCTGAATAAATTTATCTTACCAGTTGTTGACGATCTGGAATTGGAGGACATGGGAAACCAACATGACGGCGCCACTTGTCATATCATACTGCATGCAACAAAATGCGTAATTGAAGGGTCCCGAGTAATTTCGCGTTTCGATGATTTGGATTAGCCAGACTTGGATTAGCCAGATCTCCCGATTTAACTGTCCCGGACTTCTTCCTCGGATTATATTTGAAGTCGGTATTTGAAGTTGGTATACACGAACAAGCCCTTCATTATAGAGAAGTTAAAGACCAATATTCAAGCCAAAATTGACAACGTGACACCACAAAAGCTGCCTGCAGTTATAGAAAAAATATAAAGTGTCAAAATTTGTCGGGCATAATTTTCCACAATTAAAGGAAACAAAATTTATAAGGTTGTATAAACATAATCAGTTTAAAACAAAATGGGTTTTCAGTTTATACAAAAGTTATAGCAAAAGAAAATCAGATCAAGGTGTTTGCCTCACTCCAACAAAAGTCAAAACTCAACTAACTAAAAAATATAATTTGTGAATGGTGGTAGATACAATATTAAATTCCGAAAAATTTTCTGATTTAGGTGACAGTTATTTTTGCTAAGCTAAGTGAGGAATAAGGTGGGGTTCTATACAGCCAATTTGTCATGACTACTACAGGGTGACCGAAAAATATTCACTCGATGTTATCTTAATTTAAAATGAAACAACATATATACAGTTTTAATTTTTTTTTAAACCTTTAACTATTTTTCCTTTAATTTTGAACATTGTGTCGGTCAAGTGGGCGCTTATATTGTTGAAGATCATTTGGACTTTTCCCACATTTTCCACCGTTCTGAAGAAAACTTCGGACGATAAAATATCGCGCTCTAGTTATATTTGCTTTGAGAGCTTCCAACGTTTTTTTTATTTTTTTTTTTAATTTGTTTTTAATTTTTTAAATCGGGCGATCTTCACAAATCGTTTGGGAACTTTCTGTGAAATTTTAAAGTGGAATATGGCACAAAAAATTGGGAACCACTGATTTAGCGTATAAAAAATAGTAAATATACAACTCTTTGGGGAAAATCCCCGCAAAAAAATCTATCGTGCATGAAAAGTAAAAACAATAACAAAAAAACTTTTGTTTTTTGTCCCCCAAAAACAACATCAAAAATATGAAAATTTAGTTATATACATCACATGCAGAAAAAACTACCAGCACAGTTACAAACATATAGACTAACACTTTTCAACATAACAAAAACAACGTGGAGCTGCCAAAGCTTTTAACCAACTGAGGAGTATATCAGAGATGGATATTTCATTATATAACTTTACTTTTACACACAAAAAACAGTTTCATTGTGTCAACCAAATTTCTTGGCAACTAAATAGTTAGGTTGCAGACACCGATAAATTTGTTTGTTTCGAGAAAAATTCGGTTATTACAACAGAATTTCAGTTGGAACACTATATTTTAATTGTCCAAAAAATACATTTAATTGCGACAACCAAAAAATTCGGTTGCTGCGACCAAACCATTCAGTTGCCAAGAAATTCGGTTGACACAATGAATCTGAAAAAACGCGGCTCGCTGGAAATCAACGGGCCCCAAATATACACAGGATCAATAGTACGAGTTCATGTTTTCTCTTTTAGGGGTATAATTTTTAATTAAATAAATATACGAGAAAGGGTCAATATGTCCGTGATTTTTTGAATTTCTCCGTCTCTAAACTGAAAGAGCAGCACTGATCCTGTCAAAAGGCCTCTCACAGTTAGCTCCAGTCAAAATGTTAACAATGCGTCATTTAGTTTATGTTTGATTGAGTAGAAAATGGAAAAAGGCAGTTTTAATGGCAAAAATCCATAAATAAGGCCTTATTATCCGGATTTACTGGCGAGTGACAATTTTTTATTTCCAAACCTAAAGAAACGGCCGCACGCAAAGACAATCACCATAGTATGATACTTATGATCATAAATATGATTCTTATTTATCATACTATAATCACTGAGAACAATTTTATCATATTGTAATTTATGGTCATATAATGATCAATATGATAATACTATGATTACAATGAATTTTAATGATAACAAGGTGCTCTTAAAGTATCATAACATAATATCTTTTGTTCTGTTTTAGTATTTTCTTATGGAAAAATTTTCATATTTGAAAAGTTTTTGTTGTGCCTATTTAATGCGATTTGAATATCAAATTTTCCGATTTGGCCGAAAGTTCCATAGCCGAACAGTAAAATCCTTTGGTACTTTTAGCAAATTTCAAAAACTGAGTGACTCGCTTTTGCCCAGATTATTTGGTACCAGTTTGGACATGTAAATGAGGAAAATCGGTCCAGCAGTAAAAATGTTTTGAATGAAAATTTAAAGATACCTCTAAATTTTTCATACAAATGTGTGTATTTTAGTACAATTACATATTAGAGTCTGACGAATAAATCATGAGTAATGTTCTAATATCACTTAAAATTTCATTCACCCCAAATATTTTGTTTCATCTTAAATAATTTTGTTCACCTCAAATTTTTGCTGAAATGTACTTTGTCGGGCGTACACATAGTAACATATAACTGGAGTACTCAAATGAAAGTAAATTTGTTCAGTATATCAAATATGCATTTTGTTTCACGATCCATGATATGTGGCTCCATCTAGATCCATTTAAGACTCCCCTTTGGAGTCCCAAAAAAGTTTACGTTATTAAAAAAAAATATATGATGCCTCTAGGTACTCCAGACGAAATTTCCGCACAATCTAAAATATGCATTTTGTTTCACTATCCATGGTATGTGGCTGCTTCTAGATCTATTTGACCCCCTTTGGGGACAATTTTTCCCTGCGGCGCTTTTACATCAGAAAATGTTTTTTTTCATAATATATGTTTTGTGGCTCGATTTTTTTTTTATATCAAAAATTCATTTTGTTTCATGATCCATGATATGTGGCTCCGTCCTAATTCATTTAAGACCCCTTTGAGACGATTTCGAAAAAAAAATTAAAAATTGTTAAGAAAAAATTGTGCCTACGGCGCCTTCTGATCCATTCAACATCTTCTGCGCCCCATATACAAAACAAAATTTAAAGGAGAGACTTAGTTCTCAAAAATATTAAAAAAATTGCGCGAAATCTTCCCCATTTTCAAAATCGTGCCATTTTTAAAACATTTCTATTTTTTGTGGTGGGGGCCTAAAAATGGAAGATGAAAAAAAATTTTTTTTTTCCAGAGGGGGTCATATATTTTTTTTTTTTAATAAAGTACATTTGTTCGGGAACCCAAAGGCGGTCTTTAATGGATCTAAAGGGACCACATACCATGGATCGTACATATTTGAGATCCTGAGGAAATTTCCTTTCATTTTAGTACCCACACTTATATGTTACTACGCGTACCTATTTTTGCGCCCTAGGGGCCTCACAAGCCCCGGCCCCAAAATTGGAAGATAGAAAAAAATATCCTTTTTTTTATTCCAGTGGGGACATATTTTTTTTAGCAACGCCCGACAAAGTGCATTTTTGCCCAATTTTTGTTTAAACAAAAACTGTATTCAAATTTAAAAACGATTTTGACGATTTTCCTTTCTTAAGGTTTTCTCAATTCAATTTTTTTTTTATTTTATATAGGAATTGTAATTTAGCTAATGACATTGAGCTTTAAAATTAATGAGTCCATTCACGTTTATTCAAATCTAAATAATATAACAATTGGTCAAGGAATTCATTCCCTTCTGAAATAATTTTTTTTGAATTCTTTCAATTGTGCACTTAATTGGCTGAAGGAATTAAAAGTTTTCATTTAATTTCCGAAAGAAATAAACTTTTTATTATGATTTCCTAAATTTAGGTTCTTCACTTTATTTTTGAAATTTTGTGAAAAAGTGAGAAAAACTGAATTATTTGTTTCAAGATAAATCCAGGTTTATTGTCAAAGTTTAAAATGTAGTTAGAGAAAGGGTAACATGAATTCATTTCTAGGAAGCTCTGTGGTACTCGTGATTAAAATTTAGTGAAAAGTCCCTCATCAAATCCTACATAATTGGTCATAACTTCGGAATCAATCCAAGAATTTTCCTTATACCTTGGTTTTCTGGTTAGAATATGTGCTCTACACTACAAAGAAAAACTATAATATTTGCATTTTTTCTATTTATACGATTTTATCGAAATTGAAAAAATTTTTCCTATGGCAAAATTTTTATTTTTTAATATAGTTTTGCCTACAGCACTAAAACTACTGAATTGATTTAAAGATAATGTCTTAAAAATGTGTTTCCTATTTGATTGTCTTTATATAAACTTAAAATAGTTTGTAAGTTAAAATAACTGAAAATATCATTTAAAAGAAATGATATTTCATTTAAAAACCGGTCTACTTAATTTTCATTTAAATTAAATGCCATTTGTTATTTATTTTTAAATGTTGATTAATCATCTGACACATCCGTAAGCAACAAATGATATAATCAGTTAAAATAAATGTCAAAATTTTACCTACACTCACAATATTATTTTGTTAAAAATAACTTAAAATACAAATTAAATTAAACGAA
Organism: Eustalomyia histrio; assembly: GCA_949748255.1. Lineage (NCBI taxonomy): Eukaryota > Metazoa > Arthropoda > Insecta > Diptera > Anthomyiidae > Eustalomyia > Eustalomyia histrio. The sequence continues at coordinate 12,370,291 of OX456527.1, forward strand.
AATACAATCAAAAAGAGGACTACTGATTTTTCATTATATTCAACCCATTTTGTTGTTTATTTTTAATCATTGTTTAATAATCGACAAAAGTAAAAACAATAGAAAGTCGTTTAAAATAACCATCAAATTTTTACTAACAAAAAGTTAGAAAAACTCCTTTTGTGGTTTGTTTTTCAAATTGAAAGTTTTTTTATTTGTGTGTAATTACAAAACAGAACACAACACATGCAGGTGTATATATTTTTATTGGCTTTGTGTATATGTACATATATTTGAATAATTTCTTGTAATTTTTATTTAAATAATTTTGTATATATACAAACTATTTTGGTAAAAAAAAAACCAAAAAGGAATTATATGAATTTATATTTTTTGAAAAGAAAACATAAAATTTTACATTTAACTGAAAATATCAACTCCTACTGAATGTCTGTAAATTTTAATAGTTTGTTTTTTGAATGACTGATTCAAATAATTAAAAAAAAATATTTCTATGAATTTCAATTGATCCTTCATTTAAAAACAAACTTTACGTATTACTTCTTAAATAAACTACAGTCGGTAACGGAAAATATATTGTGAGTGTACCAATCCTTAAAAAATAAATGTTTTTCTTCATTTATTTGAAATTGTTTCCCTTTTTGTATTTTTTTTTTATATACTCGTACAATACAAAAAGTATGTATGCATAGCTATAGACACTTTTTGTGTGAATGTGCTTGTGTATGTATGTGTGTTTATGAAGTTCTTGTAATTTAAATTGAAAATTTTTGTAAATATACAACCAATTTAAATTTAAAAAAAAAAAACAAATTGAAATTTTTTGTATATTTTTTTTTTTTTTGAAACAGACAGCCAACGAAATTTAAATTTCTAATAACTGTTACGGACACAAATAAACCACAAGTTTCCGTTTTGTGGGTAAATTTTTATTAAATTTCAAACAAATGAAAAAAATAAATGAAAATGAAATAAATCCGTAAATGATAGTAAATTATTTCGAACAAATGTATAAAAAAGTTAATATAGATATTTTTGAAAAATAAATGAATGTTCCTTTATTTTTAAATGGAACGGAAAACTTTTTTATTAAACTACAAACAGTTAACTACATAATATTCTGAGTTTACCATCTCTTAAAAAATGGGGTTGTTCTTTGGCCGAAATATGGGCGATATAGTTAAACTGCTTCCGACAAACATGCGATTTTTGTGTTTAATGTATAAAAAGTCATATTTATATTTAGTGCACAATATAACTGTAAACTAGTGTAGTTCTTCAATCACAACGCTATCTATGGAAATATATCTCAAAAATACCAGGCTGCCTGCCCAAAGGCATCAATAGGTCGGAAAAGTTAAGAATTATAACACTTGCAAAAATCGACCTTTCCATGCCTGATATACCAGGGAATACAGTGCGTTACATTACGTTTTTTTTAATTCAAAACTATTTGTTTGTATGTATTTGTGTGTTGTAGATGTGTGTTACTATTTCGCTGTGTAATAACAGCACGTATGTTTGTGGTTGTGTTAAAAGTAGTATAAAGCACCAGCCAAAGCTGCACTGGTACGAAAACATTGGAGTATACAACTATTCCATACCAACCAGGAAAAACACACACACACACATATATATAGACAAAAAAAAGCGAGGAAAATTGCAATGTTGTCGAAATGAAAACATTAAAAATTTAATTGCGATAATACAAGTGCATAAAATGTTAATGGAGTGAATGTAATCTGCTTGCATACGAAAGTAAAAGAGAGATTGAGGGGAAAATAAGAAAAATAACACAAAAATTATACTAAAAGGAACAAGAACAACGCAACAAAAAAAAAAATATGTGCTGCTATTAAAATGAGAGCAAACAGAAAAAAAAACAGAATCTGATGACTGCCTTGTTTAAGTTTTATTCATTTTGTTTTTTTTTTTTTCAGAGAAATAAAAACGAGAAAGAATTTAACCGTAATAATGTTTTTATATGAGTAACTGTGTGTGTGTGTGTCGTTGATGTTCAACTACAACCATGATTGAATTTACTATGGACCGTTATCTGTTTCAAAAAATAAAAAATAAATATACTCGTTGGATCCTCAATTCAATAAAATTACATTATAAATATTTCAATTAGGGTGGGGGGAAGGATTTAATTTTTTTTTTAATTTTTTTGGTTCTGAATATCGGGAGTATTGTGTCAAAATTTTCTAGTAAATCGGAGTGATTTTTATACGTGCCTACCTGAAAGCTCCAATTTACTTCCAACTTTTATGGGTGTTTGTAAGTAACTGACATTGATGATTCCGTGTAAGTATAAAAAATATACCCTTTTTTTGATGCTTAATTTTTGATGTTCAAGTATTAAAGACTTTACATTGATTTTCTCGAAAACGACATTTTTAAAGTTCGTGAACATTATAACTCAAAATCTACTTAACCGATGCGTTTGAAATTTAAAACACTACTCCTACACAAAAATCATTTTTGATGTAAATGCTTATGCCAAAGCCAAAAAAGTAATGCTTGAATGCTTTAATCTCAAGTGTAACATAAATAAACAGGTAATCATATGGTGTTTTTAACCACTTCTTTTATTCTTTTCCATATAATAATAAAAAATTCACCGAAATTTTTTTTTAGCGAAAATCGCGTTTTTCAAAAATAGAAAAATTTACAAAAACTCCCTCTGACTACCTAGAGAAACATATCACCTTTTAAACGCATTTAGATTTTTTTCAGATGATTCGGTAACGATTTATGTTCACACAGCATAACAATTTTTTTCGGCGGCTCAAGAGATTCGCTGTCACGGACTTATTTATTGATATTTTTAATTTAGAAATTTTCCAAATATAAATAAATCAACATTATTCATATCTCCATTAAAAAATAATGCAATTGCAAATTTTTTCGCCTTTAATGAATTTCTCAAAGTTAAGTGCTAACATCTGTCTCTGCTGCCTGAAAATGATTTCAAGCGAGTTCACAGGCCACAAAAGCGTTTTATACAATTTTCATAAAAAGTAAATTGCGGTCACAAGTCCAACAATATGGCGACAAATTTTATAGTATTCAAATTGTATGCAAATAGTATTGACTGTGGTCTGAAAATACCCCATCAAAACCACACATTAAAGTAATGTATAGACCCATTAGTTTAGAGGTAATACTGTAAGGGGTTACTTATATGGTTACAAGAATGGAAAAAGTAATGTATCTAAAAAAAAGAGAAATTTTTATTAAAAAAAAACTATTAAAACTATTTTAAACGTTATTAAAAATAATGTGGTCATGATGGGAATCGAACCTGGGAACTACGGTTGCCAACCAATAACTCTACCCACTGAGCTATCGACGCATATAACTTTTGATTGATTTAAAGGGGGGCTAAGGTTTATTCTTTAGAAAAAAGGCATTTTTTTCTGAAGGTTTTGTGACGACACAGTTAGAATCTCTTTATACAAACTAATAGGACATTAAAGTATGACATTTTAAAAATGTTGTATAAAATGTTCACGAAAAAATATATTAAAAAACACGGCAATGGCAGCAATTATTCGGACGTGTCTCAAAAAAAAAGAAGAATTGCGGTGCCCCTCATAACATGGTGCTGGGTCATCTGAAATCAAAAAATCAAACTTCATTCGTTAGATAATAGTTTTCCCCAGGTAACACTGGGGGGGTTTTCGAAATTTTAATTTTTCACTTTTTTGGAAAACTTTTTAGGGAAAAAACGCGATTTTTAGTGAAAAAAAATCGGCTAATTTGTTATTGTAAAATAAAAATTATTAACAAACTTTAAAACTCTCCAGCGTTACCTCGTACATTATGTACAGAAATAGTGTTAAAAATTTCAAAAGGACCGGTGCAATAGTTTTGAAGTTATGAGGGGCACCGACATTGAATACGTGAGTTGTGAGAAAAACGCTTTCAAGTTTTGAACAGTAAAAAATCTGGTAATTAAACGTTTATAAGCAAATGTTATCAGCTTACCTCACACTGAATCATCAATGCCAGGTCCATAAAGGATGTTGCTATAATCCATGATGTCTAAAGCACCTTTTTGCTCCTGTCTTCGACGAATCCTGCCATCTTTAGTTTGTCTCTCAGCTTCCTGCTCTGTTTTACTTATACATATGGAGTCAGTTGATCTCGTCCAGTCGTGAGCACTTGATCCACTATTGATTCCCATGTCATGCATGAATGTTAGTAAAGCGGATGAACTTTTATTGAGGACACTGGCTGCCACATAAGCTGCAATTTCAACAATGACAGATATTCCACTTAAGTGCTTTGGTGAGATTTTCCAAATAAGGTCGATATAATCTCGAACCAGCTGATTGTCTATCAGGTCTTGTAAAACGGAGCTAAAATGATACGAAAATAGGAACACATGTATAGGTCTGCTCAGTATAATCCCAGCAAAACCAATTGTAGTCAATCTGTGATTATAACTTCTTTCATTCCTTAACTTCAGTTGACATTCTTTTATGATTTTTTGGTGTTATGCTAAGGCACTTCCAAAAGAATTCATGTGTTCATATTTCAAATGCAGTGATCTGGATATCTTAAAAAATCACTCTTCATTACTTCTAAAGCATAAGGTATAGTATATATCGTATATCTTTTTTGAATCTAAAGCATTTATTCAAATTGAGAAAATAGTTCTGATGAACTTTTTTAATTTTTTTATTAAAAAAATTTTATATTTTAGTTTAAAATTTCATGAGGGTTAGAATTTATGCAGTTTTGCAATTTTTATACAAGTTTTGAAAAATCAAGAAAAACAGATTTTTTTTGACCTTTAATTGAAACTAGCTGGCCTGTCCTTTGCATTTTTTCAGCACTAAATATTTATGACGACGCAATATGTGCATTTTTGCATTGTTTATTATTTAACACTACACCATTTCCAGTTTTAATTCAGAATTTACCAAAATAATTTTAAAATTGTGTAAAAATTATTTAAAATTACCCAAAAATGTTTTAAAATTGTGCAAACATTATTTAAAATTGGTCATAAATAAAATTGTCTCAAAATGTTTCAAAATTGTACAACCAGTTTTTAAATTATCCAAAAATATTTTAAAATTTGTCTAAAAATTCATTAAAATTTTTGAAAAATGTTTAAAAAATGCTTTTTCACTAATGCAGAATTATTTATTTTTTTTCAATAAAATGTATTTGTATATCAATGCATAAATTTCGCTTCTTTAAACTTATTTTTCTGCATTCTTATGAATAAAATTTTCATCTCATTTCATTTCATTTCCACTCATGCATCATTGTATTATCATTGCTTCCTTAGAGTAAAGTATAAGTAATGCTGGTAGCTACATTTGAATACTTCCATCCTATGACACGCTAATGTTAAATTCATCGATGAAACCATCAGAAAAGAAGTGATGCCTTTGCCATAGTAGTAATGCTTTTATTGCTTCTTTGGCAGCTTCATTTTTGCTGGGATATTTACTGCTACACCAAATTTTATATTCTACACTGACATACTCGACATAGAAATACTCGTAACTTCGTTAATTTTGTTCCATTCGACTTTAATTCTAAACATATTAAGCATTTATTTAAAAAAACAAAAAAAATGCAAACAAAAAAAATTAAATACCTTAACCTTCTCAAAACCTTACCCTTTTGCTTACAAAAAAACACAAAGTAATGTATCTAAAAATAGATTTTCAAGAATATCAATTATTACTTCACATTTATAAATTATATATTACGTAATCAATAATCAGTAACTTATTACTTTATGCTTGCAAACAATAAAAAAGGTAACGTAGCTCGTCATTACAAGGTAACGCACCCATTATCAACGTTTTGTTGGGGCATTGGGAATACTGATCTATGATGTTAAAGGTTAAAGTTAGGACTTAATTTTGAAAAATTCCATGACGTCTGTAGTTTTAAATTGTCATTAAAAATATGTGGTTGTGGTTTGTGGACATTATTGTAATTTATTCTTATAAATATTTCCATGCCTACAATTAGTAATTTCTCACCCATAGTACGTTTATAAGCATAGTTTGATGCGTAAATGGTAACATTTAGTTTTTAAAACTGATTTTCCTCCGTTCATTCTTTTTATTCATTTTATATTATTTTTTTTTTTCATTTAACTTTTACAATGAATAGAGGATTTTTGTGTTTGCATTATAATCACAATGTTAATAGTGTGATGTGATGGTGATTGTGATGTTTGGATTATGATGGTTGTATAATGACACTTTTTAAAAGCATTTAAATATGTCTAATACTTGCTTGTATACTGGTGGTTTTTATGGAGAAATTATTTAAACCACATTGAATCAATGGAAGGAAAAAACAGAATTTAATAATTTAAAAAAGAAAAAAAAAATAAAGTTCATGACAGTATTCGAATGGTAAATACACCAGTTGTTTTCCTATTTTTTATTTTTAAGTTTACAAATTAAATCACGAGTGTAATGTGACATTCTGAGTTTTGTCATATCATTTAATTTGCAACAAAATATTATACAAAAACTAGTAGAAAGATTGAAATCAGGCATGTCCACTATATGATACCCTACACCAAGTATAATTTAGGTCAAGTTTATTTAAGCAAAATGCGTTAAGCAAAATCCGTTATGGGGGCTAATTTACTGATAACTCTTTTGGTAATATTTGCCAGGAAGGAGATAAATCGATTTGTCTAGCAAGCCAAAATTAGGGCAACTGAAATTGAAAAACGCAATAAAATTAAGCTGAGAATGAGAGGAATATTAATAATAGATAAGGGAAACGAAATGGAATGTTACAGGAACAAGTAAAAGTTAAACAGCGAGAAACAAGTAGAATTGAAACACAAAGGAAACAAAATAGGCATTGAATCGAGGAACGTTTAAAATTGAATCACTAGGCAATGTGGACCGAAATGGAATGAAAAGAGGGACGGAAAGAAACGGGGAACAAATAGAATTGAAACACGAAATTAAAACCAAATGGAATGAGGCGAGATCAAATTTTAGTAATATATATCGATTTAAAAATATTTTTTTTCTATTTTAACGATTTTTCTCCAATATTGCATTTGCCGAAAACCTTATCTGGTAATCATAATTATGTTTTCTAATTGGTTCATTATAATGCATTAATGGTAGTGAAATTCAAAACAATTGTCATTGATCAATTAAATTAAGTCCCTCAATCATTGTCATTAATTTAAAAATGACAATAAAAATAATTGTATAATGAAAATAATTGATATTAGTGCAATGGTAATGAAACTATCGATTAAAAAGTTCACTCAATTCATTAGGGAGTTCAAAAGGAAAAAGCCTGCCCCTTAGCAGCCCGCCAAACCGCTTTGTGTAGAAACCTCAAATTAAAATATATACATATTTTCTGGATAATTAGCTTACTCAGCAATAAGGTAACTTTATTTGGACGGGCCGTTAAGCGGCCTTCTGAAATTGTTAAAAAAATTGTTTTACTGAGAAATTACTTTTTGGAATTTGCAATAAGAAATTAGTAAAAACAGTGAGAGTGTCCCCTTAAACACCCAAAACAAACTGCTGGAACTATGAACTTAAAATTCATTATGTAAGTTCCTCCTCGAGCGTTGTCATCTACTGGGTCGGAATTTTTTGAATTTCTATGGGTATCCAGCAGAAGTAAATGGAAGTGATTTTTAAGGAATTAATTTCATTGTTTAGTTTTGATTTTCCTCTTCTAAGGCACCCATGTATAAATCGAAATATATATGAACATACATGATCATGCATGGGCTTGTATATGATCATACATGGGCATACATGGTCATATACGTCCACACATGATCCGAAATTTGAGGGTATATGGTGATATATGTGCATATATTATCATACATGCTCATATATTTTTCATGTATGCTCGTATATGATCATATACGTCCATATACCCTCATATATGAGATCATGTATGGTCATATACTGAACAATGTATGGACGTATATGACCATGTATGCCCATGTATGATCATATACAGGCCCATGTATGATCATGTATGCTCATATATATTTCGATTTTTACATGGGCAGTTATTTTTCACAACTTTCAAAAATGTAAAATTTAAAAATCTATGATGGATCACTTATTTTAAAAACAACCCAGCAAAAACATGATAATGACATATCATAACTTTGTACATTACTTTGTAATGAGTACTCCTTACATTCAGCATTATTTTAAAAATATAAATAATGTATTACCTATAATATGTTACTTATTTTATTATTTTCAATTAAATAATAATAAGTTACCTGTAATGGCTTACCTTTTCTATTATTTTAATATAAATAATAAATAGTCATTGTTAATTGTTTAAATAACTTTATTTATTAATTTGTATTTTATTAATTTATGAATTGAAAGTGTTTAGTAAAACAAATTATCATGCAAGTGAACAGAAAAAATCCTGCAAATTAGTTTAGAGTACTGTCAAATTAATTTACTTTAACTTATTTGTGTTATGACACATCTTATACTTTGATCTGAATGATCACGAATATGACAAAAAAAATTTAAAGCATCTTTGTTAGGTCACCGTATTAATTTATTTGATTATTTTGAATTAATTGATTAATTTTCATTTTATCGAAATTGTTTAACTTATTTATTTATGTTTTTTGTATGCATTTGGGGCCACTCTAACTTATTGCTTTAAGAATGACCCGTTAGTTTAATTTTTGCATCTTTGATGTTTAACTTAGTAAAACTTGGTGCCGTGTACTAAAGCCATAGGCAATAAAGCCATATGGCCTTATTTCACACAGTATTGAGAAATAATGACATATGGCTTTATTTCCATCGGTGAAGTGAAATAAAGCCATTATGGCAATATTGCACCTTTGATAATTAAATGTGCAATATTTTTGTAGTCTATTTGATTTATTTTAATTACAATAAAAAATACAATACAATAAGTTCAGTTAACAAATGGAAATGTAAATCGATTTTTTTAAAAATTAACAATATATGAATGTGCGTGCCCTCCTTGATAATGGCACAACAAATTGGGCACAACGCTTGGGAAGAAAAACTTGCTAATATAAACTAACGGTTATTCATGCATAGCCAGTCGCCAGAAAAAAAATGGTTCAATATGTTGAAGAGCAGCAACCAAAATGTAATACGGCGCGTAATTGCCGCGATGGCGCCTCGTTTGCCACGAAAACGCCTCGCCGGCCCCCTTCCAACGCCTGTTTGTCATACATTTTCAACGCTTGACAATAACAACGCATTATTTTGGCAATACATATGTAACTATTACAATTAATTGCATTTTACACTGGTATGGCATTTTTTTCCACTTCAATTGCCTTTATGTCACTCCTTCTGTGGAAATAAAGACATATGGCATTATTTCCCAATGCGGTCATATGGCTTTATTGCATATGGCTTTATTACACGGCACCGTTGTTGTTACAAAACAAGTATAATATTGGCTCTTGCTTTAAGATTAACTTTCGTTAAATTAAGAGTAAAACAATAACATATAATATTCCTTATTGAGCTAAAGATCCTTTATTTATAAAAAATTTAATTATAAATATTTATTTATCCCAATATTTCGTCACCACATTGGGTGACTTCTTCAGTGGAAATTGTTTTTTTTTTATAACAATTTCCCCTGAAGAAGTCACCCAATGTGGTGACGAAATATTGGGATAAACAAATATTTATAATTAAATATTTTATAAATAAAGGATCTTTAGCTCAATAAGGAATATTATATGAATTGAGAAGATCGAAGAAAACTAAAATAATTAGTAAAACAATAACAACAAACAAAAACAATTAGTTATACATTGTATTGTTTTGGTTAAGAATAGTCTAAATAAAGATTATTATTGTTATAGTTAAAGTCGAAATCAACTTGCCTTTCTTATTGTCAGTTTCACGGGCGCATATTTCGGTTTAGTTATTTACACCGCCCAAAAACATTTTAGCAGCGTATGGATAACAAAATAAAATAATTTAATTGTTCCATATTGCTGCCAGTAAGAAAAACTCTCCTTATCGTGCAATCTTAGGGGAAAAATCGAGTTTTAACTGTAGTTCCAAAATATTCTTTTTATAAAATTTTTGAAAATTGTAAAGAGATCGAAAATTTTGAAAACTAAATTTGGAATCAGATGAAGAAATCTCTAAAAATCAAATCAAATAAAAATTACTTGAATTTCAATGCGAATAAAGAAAAAGGATCATACAAGAAAACTTCCACCCTATGACACTCCTATGCAAAAATCATTGGTTCCTATTCAAATGTTCACAACACCGAAATAAAAATTACTGCTTCCTTTTATCTTCTTTTGCTACTTTTTTTTTTGATGTGTGTTGGCAAAAAGGGGAAAATTTCCATTTTACCCAATACCGGCCAGGACAGTGTTCTTCAAATTTTATGCTGAATTTAGGTGATAGAAACTGATGGGAAGTCCCGATTCCAAATCCAGTTAAAAATAAATTGAACTCCTCTCGGAGGATTTCTGAAACATTGTTTAAGTCCTAACTTCCCAATATTGACCTATAACCGGGTAAAATTTCACGTGTGTACATATCAAGCGGCCGAACTAAAAATTTCAAGGTATCCTAATGATTCTACATGTCATCACTGGCAGAGAATGCATTAATGTCATGTGCTAGAAATTACAAACTTAAAATTAAAACATTCATTACAAAAAGTTAAAACAAATTTATTTAAAGCGCTAGTTGGTAGCGTGCTAGCTTATCAGTGCAGGGGTCGTGGGTTCGATTTCCACTAGAGGCCTGTTTTCGCTACAACGAGCCGATGGCCTTTGTTGCTAGTGCTCGGTTAGGGTATTAGGATATAATTTGTAATTATATGATTAATACACTTAAAAAAGTTTGTAAGTTAAAATAACTGAAAATATCATTTAAAAAAAAATGATATTTCATCTTAAAACCGGTCTACTTAATTTTCATTTAAATTAAATGCCATTTGTTATTTATTTTTAAATGTTGATTAATCAACTGACACATCCATAAGAAACAAATGATATAATCAGTTAAAATAAATGTCAAAATTTTACCTACCAATCCTTAAAAAATAAATGTTTTTTTCATTTATTTGAAATTGTTTCCGTTTTTGTATTTTTTTTTTTTAATATACTCGTACAATACAAAATGTATGTATGCATATGAAGCTATAAACACTTTTTGTGTGAATGTATTTGTGTATTTATGTGTGTTTATGAAGTTCTTGTAATTTGTATTGAAAAATTTTGTATATATACAACCAATTTAAATAAAAAAACAAATTAAAATTTTTTGAATATTTTTTTTGAAACAGACAGCAAATGAAATTTAAATTTGTAATAACTGTTACGGACACAAATAAACCACAAGTTTCCGTTTTGTGGGTAATTTTTTATTAAATTTCAAACAAATGAAAAAAATAAATGAAACTGAAAAAATCGGTAAATAATAGTAAATTATATCGAATAAATGTATAAAAAAGTTAATATAGATATTTCTTTAAAAAATAAATGTATTTTCCTTTATAAATAAAGATTTAAATTTATTTAAAGAGAAAGATATGTAGAAAAAGTAAATCAATTTCCTTCTTAGTATAAATATTACCAACATGAAAATATTCCATTGCATTCAAAACAGTTTGTAGTTTAAATTAACTGAAAATGTAATTTAAAGTAAATGAAAAATCACTAAAACCGGCCCACTAAATTTCGATTTAAAACAAAAGAACGGATTTATTTATTTTTAAAAGCTCATAAATAAATGATTTTTCGCTTATTTTAACTGTTATTTATTTCTTCTAACTGTCAACTAATTAACTACAAAATCCGTAAAAATTAATGATTTTCCCTTTATTGTTATTTTTGTAAATTAACTACAACATCCAAAAAAGAAATAATATTTCGTTTATTTCGCCAAAGTGTTCTGAAAAGTCTGTGAAAATCAATGATTTTTCATTTATTTTATTTATGTTAACTATCCAATTGACTATAAAAAATTAAAACAATTTTTTTTAACAAAACATTTTAAATAAAAATATTGACTGTAACAGAAAATCCGTATTTATATGTAATTTAATTTTTATATAAATTTCAACAGAAAAAGTAAAAAAATGTATTTATATTTTAACTACTTTTAGCCTCAATAACACCATATAAAAATTATTTTACATTAAAAAGAATTTTTTAACCTTTAACCTTCAATTTTATCAGCTCAATAATAACCTACTCCATTATTAAATTTTTGTATAAATTTTTGAAAATCATACGAATCAACTTATTGTAAAAATAAAATGCTTAACGAATAACACATATTGAAAAAAAAAATACATCTTATAAAAACATATGAAATCACAATAGAATATTCAACACCCGAGCCATTAGATTCAATAATAGACAATCTTTGTAAAAGTGGGCAAACAAAAGTATAAAAAAGAATTACAAGAAGTCAGTTACAACAAGTACAAGTACCTGTGGCAACAACAAAATATTACAAATTCCATTGAAAAACAAAAACAGGAAATATCCGGAGATGCGCTTAAGTACTTCCGGTTTAAGTTGCTTTCTTTTTCTTTCATGCACAATTTTTTTTCTACTTCTTTCTAGAACAGAAAGTTGAAAGTAGTATGAAATAATAGAAATGGTATTGTCTATTCAATGACAAAAAACACACAATAAATATGTAAAAACTATAAGCTGAATTTACATTAAACTAAATAAATTCAAATATATTAAAAAAAAAATATTTATTCGCAAGTACTTATGCTGTGTTTCCAGCTACGAGTTTATAAGTAAAAATATATTTTTTGTATTTAGTTGCTTTCATTTCCTTCAAATTTACAGCTTATTATCTGTTGTTATAAAAGCGTTACATTTACATATTTGTTACAAGTTACTTACAAGTTGTGCAATAACAACAACAAAAAAACTAAGTTATATAAACAAATATTTTTTATTATTTGTAACATTATCCCCTAACATTTTGCAGTGATTTTTAAATTAACCCATTACGAATATTTCAGAATATTTAAATTTTTAAATATAAAGGGCGAAAAGAAATTTTAGCTATAATAATTTCAAAGCGAAATAAAAGTTATCCATTGAAGGGCCAAAACACCAACAAGAAGTAAAATGGTGAAAAAGAACACTTGCGAGACTTAGAAGAATTCAACAGGGCAAAGAAGAGTGGGTTTCATATAAAATTACCCTCATACACTCACAAAAAAAAACTCTGTAATGGCAACTGAAAATTGTGCTGTTATTAGGGAAATTTTGCTAATTTGAGCCCAGCGGTATTTTTTGCTAATCTTAGCAACACATGTCCGCTGACGTGTAGTACAATGAAAAATTAGCTGTCGCTACTAAATTTTAGTAAACTTTTTCTAAAGTGGAATTCAAAATTTGTTTGCTAAAATCAGCAAAAAAAAAATTACTAAATATTATTAATATTAGTACAAAATTTAATTTTTTTTATCAAACATCAAAATTTGTTATTTAATTATTTTTTCAAAAAATATTTTAAACAAAATTTAAAAAACAAAGACTAAAAAATTGTAAAAACATAAACGAATTTATCATTTTGTTTTAATTTATTTTTTGAAAATATTTTAATCAATGTTTTTTCATTTTAAGGTCAAATTTTAATTGTTTTTAGGGCTGATTTTTAGAATAAAAAAAAAAACTTTCTAGTGCTATTTTAAGTGGGTGTCCTATTATTAGACATGAGTTGGTATATTCTCTTCCGATCCATTTTTTTAATCTATGTAACATTTTATGGCAATTTAAGTTTGCAGGTGTAAGTTTTAATTAGAAATAACATTTCCTTCAATACCCACTTTTTAAAGTTAGAAAATTTTTTTGCTAATTTTCAAAAATTTGTAAAATGATTTCTGAAATTAGCAACAAAAATGTTTAAATATTTTGTTAAAATTCTGTAATTTCCAAAATGTAAATAGCAAAAAGAATTGCAAAATAATAATTTTTTTACTAAAAATCAGTACAAAAATAGTAAAGTGGGATTGAAAACCATTTACAAATTTTTCTACTAACTTTTTTTTTCTGAGTGTACGCTATAATAGAAAAATCAGGATATCAAAAAGATTATTCTAAAAAAACATAATAAGAAGATCTGAAGGAAGTGCCGGGAACGGCCAGGATTTAAAAAGCTCACTTACAGGAACCCACTTCCTAGGCTTTATTTCAGAGGACCCGGCAATGGACCCTGGGACATTAAGTGCGTCATGTACGTCAAAGCATCTGATAGGAAAAATTGTAACTTATGAAAAATTGTGTGGTATTTAAACTCCTTTAAATTATTAAAGTCTCAAACGCCGGTTGGAATATTTCCTGCTCTCCTACAAAAGGGTTCTAATTTATATTTTCCGAGCCAAACTTGCACTTTGAAATATTCCGAGAAAATTAACGGAATTTTCGGTAATTTTTCTACCTAAAGGAAGGAAAAAAACAATCTATAGAGAGGGAGCTATGTTTTCATTGGATTCTGATCCACTAGTAATAGAAAGGGTCAAATACGTGCTCTTAAAGAGAAGAATAATTTTTAAGTAAGGCGGATCTCAAGGTGGTGTTTTTCCCCCTCTACTGTGGTCAATTCTAGTTGATGACATATTTGTGAACCTAGATGGAAATGGTGTGACTACTATGGGGTATGCAGATGATATCACAGTAGTCGTAAGTATTGTGATAAAATTGGAGATCAAATGCAAAAAGCCTTAAGTTTTGGGAATAAATAAATCCTAATTTAACCTTTTACAAAGAAATTCAGGTACAAGGATAAGGTGAAATATCAAGATATCACCTTGGATGAAATACTCACCTAAACACCTCACTTCAATACAACAATAAAAAGGTCATAAAATCATTATGGGCTAGTAAGCAACTCCTGGGAAAATCTTGAGGCTTAAAAAATGACACTGTAGATATATAAGCAAATGCTCCTTCCCAGTTTATTGTATGGGAGAAGATATCATAAAAAACAACCCAGCTGAAGTAAGCCAAACTTTAGGGGCTCACTGGCCTAATAATAATCGGAGTAATGGGAACATCTCCAAAAATTGGAATGGAGGTTATCCTAAGCCTTGAACTGATGCACCTGGCATGATTAATTAATGATGGGCATATACTGGCCGAGTCCCCTACCTTTTTCCAGTTTGTGAGGATGAATGCAAAAAAATTGGTAATAAAGGAGATAATAACGTTCTTCAGAACTGTATACAACTGAGATTAGATAGAGAGAGCACACTACATCTAATTGGTTGCGTTGCAGGAGGACGTATAACTCCACACAGTTCATTGTAAATCGTAAAAGTAGGCGATTACAAAAATAAATTCCCCTAATAATTATGCTAAGTTAGAGATTAATCTCAACTGGTTCTACTTTGGGATGACAACAACAAATGTCGTTACAATTAATTTAAATTAAGCAAAAAGGAAAGTAGTAAGTCCGCGACTTTTTGAAAGAAATCCAGTTTTTTTCGCAAAAAAAAATATTTTGGAACATAATCTCCTTTAAGCTCAATACACTTAGTCCAACGTTTCTCCAATTTTTGTATCCCTTCCAAAATATAGGATTTTTCAAGGCATTTGTTTCATCAATAACTTCATCGTTGGAGCTACAGGTTGGTTGAAAAGTTGCTGCGCTCACCAAGAGATGGCACTGCTAGCTCCAAACTTTTTTTTTCTCAAGTTGGTATAACCGTCCTGAGAACACATGCAAAGTTGCAAGTCATTCTGTCAATTCTTTCTGTATTTACAAGCCATTTAAAGTTGACGTGTAATTGATTTTTTTTAATATGGAAAAAATTTAATATCGTGCAGTCATTAGATTCTTTGTTTTGAAGGGTTTAAAAGCAAAGGAAATTTATGAACAATTGTTAGGAGTGTATAAGGAGTCCTTACCTTCAAAACGCACCGTTGAATTTTTGCATGGTGAATTTAAACGTGGTCGTACCAGCCTTAAAGACGATCCACGCGAAGGACGACCAAAAACTGCAACAGCAGGTACATAATATGGTTAGTGAAGATCCAAGTTTGACTAAGCGTGAAATTGCTAATGCCATAGGCATCTCAGACGAACGAGTACTCCATATTTTACATGAAGAATTACGTATGAAAAACTGTTTGGAAAGTTAGTGCCGGACACATTAACAATTCAACAAAAACTGGATCGAAAACAAATTTCTCAGCGTAATTTGGAGCGTTTTAAGCCGAATAAAACCGACCTCTTGCGTCGTTTTATGACTATGGATGAGACTTGGATCTACCACCATGATCGTAATTGAAACGTTTACAGTGGACTGACGTTTACAGTGGACTGAAGCTGGTTGTTCAGCTCCAAAGCAGGTGAAGTCACAGCGATCAGCAAAGAAGGTTATGGCATCAGTTTTTTGGGATGCAAAAGGAATTTTGTTGATTGATTATCTTCAGAAAGGTAAAATAATCAACTCTGAATGTTATTGCAGCCTTTTGGATCAGCTGGATGAAAAAATTCGTGAGAAAAGACCTGGTTTAAAGAAGAAAAAAATCATTTATCATCAAGACAATGCACCTGCTCACAAAAGTGTTTTGACGATGGCTAAATTCAAAGAATTAAAGTACGAATTGCTTGAACATCCACCGTATTTACCAGATTTGGCTCCCAGTGACTACTATCTCTTCAGAAATCTCAAACAATTCCTTCGTGGAAAGCATTTTTCGTCGAATGAAGAGACCATAGCAGCCGTAGACGGTTATTTTGCCGAGCTTCCGGAAAACCATTATAAGGATGGGATAAAATGATTGGAAGATCATTGGAACAAGTGTATTGAGCTTCTAGGAGATTATATTGAATGAAAAAATATATTTCGTAACAAAAACAGTATTCTTTCATTTCGAGCACAGGAACTTTTCAACCAACCTGTATTGTACAGTACCTCCGTCTTAAGTAAAATCAGACTTTTTCTACACAGAATCAAATTACAAAATTCCATTTATAATATTGAACATCTTCAATAGAAAATTTTTGTAAATCCAAAAAAAAAAAACTTATTAAGGGATTCATTTTATTTCAGTTTTTTTTTTTTTTTTGATAGAAAAATGGAAAAGTTGAAAAATGCAACTTTTGTTACAAAAAAATACAAGAAATAGAATTTCCACCAAAAGTTGTATTTTTAACAACCTATAACCAAGTGTAAATTTAGATAAAAAGTTTTAATTTTCAACTATAAACGTCAAACAAAACGATGTTGCCACGTTTAAGAAAATCGTTGATTTGTAGTTCAAAGTACGAAAAATTGAATCCCTTTTTATAAAAACCTGAATTAAAAAACTATGACTTTAAAAATCCTGTGTGACATTTATATTTTAAATTTGATTTTTTTCTCGTTCAATACAACCGTTATTTTTGAGAAAAAAAATATTAAAAGTGAGTTCTTTGAAAAAAAATATTCAAAGGGTTATGAATAGGTGTCTCGGCCAATTTAAATTCTGTGCCATCTACGTAACCAAAAGAGTGCGGTAATTCACTAACCGTCTCCTTCACAATATGAGCTCTTTCGTCTCTAGCGAGCCACAAAATACATTTTTTTTAAGTTCCAGAAATGTCCGAAATACTCGTTTTGTTATATTTTGTATAGTGCCCGCATCTTCATCCTCTAAAGACTCGAATCTGTGTAGAACTACTGCAAGTTGGAAATCAACACTGAATTTCTTACATACATTTTTATGATGAAATTAATCATTAGAACAAGATGGTGTAACGGGTCTTAAATGCATGGAAGTACTCGATTCCTCGCCGCAGAAACATCACTACGCTCAAATCATCCTAAATAATATTCAATTCTTTTTCAAAATTTATATTGAATTATTTTTTGGAGAAATTATCTTTATAATTATACTGATATATTCATAAATATTATCAATTTCCATTAAAAATGCTGTAATTAAATTATACAGCATCTTGAAAAACATTAATGATTGTCACAACATTGACAGCTTGTTTTTTTTTTACTATCCAATATTTATTTATTTTTTTAATTCCAAAAATTACCGCTTAATAAGAGTGTAATTTTTCACATTGCCATTTTTCCAACCAAAAAAAAAAATCTGAAATGATTACCCTTATTTTTTACAATGGCACCGACAATGGAATTTGTAAATACAAAAAACTTTTTGTTATTTTTTTGTAACTTAAATTTTTATTTTTAAAGAACTTTTATGTGAAAAGTAACAATTTACAAAAAATTGTTAGAAATCGAATATGAATTTTAACAAATATTTTTAATTACTTAAAATTTTTTGATACTTTTTTCTGTGCATGCTTCTCTTTGTTACCCAACCCGTACTCTTTATCTGTCTTATAAACATACTCTTTGGTAAAATAAACAAATTTGTTGACGAGATAACCGAATTTGTAAAACTTGAAAATTACGCCATTTAATTTTTTAATATAAATAATAAGCTATTTTGCTTCAGTAAACAGCCAGAGTTGCCATTTAAAAATTCTAAATAATTTTTTTAAAAGTGTAAAAATTTTAAACAATTTTCAAAAATCGCGAAATGCCTGCCTTTAAAATTTTCAATTTTAATTTGATAGTATTTTGTATAAGTTATAAATCAAAATTTAAATGTTGATAAAATTTTAACCCATTAAGTACACAAAAAGCCTTAAAATTTTAACTTTAATTACTGTATGTGGTATATATAGGAACAAAAATAACAAAAAAAAAAGTGCATTCGAAAACCTGTACATCTTTCTAACAAATTTAATCAAAAAATTCCAAGGGATCGGTGAGTGGTCTAATAAGGGTTAATTTTATAAAATTAAGAAAAAGCTTCAAATGGTTGAAAAGTGACTAAAATATTCATTATACCAATAACAATATGCAGAGGGACAGCGTTAAGGGTCATACAGAACAACAATAACAACAACAACAACAACAACTACAAAAATAGATATAGATATAGAAAATAATGTGAAAACTATTTAACAATTCTAATCCGGCAATTTATGCTGGGGATTTTAAGTTTTTACAGTACAGCTGTATAATACAACCACTGCAACAAACAGCAACAACAACAACAACAAGAACAACAGCAATAGTAATAGCATCAACAAGATAAATAATAACAAGAAAAAAAGTATTTGCAATTTATTTTTGTTTTGTATTTTCCATTTTTTTTTACTACAATGACTCCTAACAACTAACTAAAGTCTTAAAAAAATATATGTACATTTCTTATTCTTCTTGTTTTTATTTCAAATAATATACATGTTCGAAAAGTTCTCTCTCACTTTGACATTTGAAATAGTAAAAAAAAAAAACAGCTAATGCAATTATGAAAACGAAGCTGCAGCAGAATAAGATGTTATTACAATATAAAATATATGCACAGAAAAAACCCTTGGAAAAAAATGTAAAATCTAGAGATTTTTTTATAAATAAAACTTTAAAAAACATACTGAAATAAGTACAAAAAAATATGTAGTGCAAAATAACTTATTCTGGACCATGTACCTTCATATTAAATCTTTATAAAGAGACATAAGAAGATACAGTTATGCAGGCACCATGGAACAGTGTAGAAAAAAGAGACAGCAATTGAATTTTAATAACTTTTAATAAATCATTTTAGAAGGTTTCAATAGAAGTTTGTCTTGAGATGAATAAATGACTGAATGAATGACTGACTGACTCTGCATGTATATTGTTATTTTATTTTAAAATATGATCTTGAAATATGTAATAAAACAAACACATAAGCGGAAAATTCGTCCCTGCTTTGCCCTCAAATTAATAATTAATTGAAAGCACAAATTCCCTTATCACACAACGCAAATTATACGAAACAAAATGTTTTAATTTACTTAATAAACTAACGTCATAGCGTATGAGTGATATTTATTAATCATACGTACTGTAGTCCATCAATAGTACCGGGGGATTTTTGGCCAAATAAATCATAATATTCTTAAGTACTACCCCGATTAGAATGAAACAAATTGATAACAACAAAGGGGGAGGGCAAGGCTTTATTAATACTGAACTTAGAGACAACCTCCCAGCAAAATAAGAGCTGAGGAAGAACTAATTAAATACTACATCTACTGAACCCGAAGTTGTAAAAATTTCGGTGAATCATTAATGATTTTCGCATTGGCGTGTCATTGGGAGGAAGTAGTTTGTTTCAGTGCTATGAAAAATCAGATGGACTTTTTCATTTGTTTACGGAAGTTATTAAATATAGGGACTACAAAATAAATATAGGGAGTGGTTTTGTTTTAAAGCTAAAAATGTGATTTTGAGCACGCCGAGAATTATTATTCCAACCAGGACAAAGTGGATATCACTGGTGTGCAAAATATGTTTTCAATAAGGCATTAAATGACTGCAGAAATTAACCATTTATGGACCAACTAAATAATTGTTTACAAATAATTTTATTCTTATGACTTCATAAGTAGGGATTAATATCAACATTTTGGCAGTTGTTTAAAATGACTTCTTACAAATCGGAAAATTTTCACTATTAACTTCTTTCGACGTTCTGAAAAAGAGATTCGTAAAGAATAACATCCATATTATTTTGCTGTTATATAAGATGATTCACAGCGTGACAAAGTTGACTACTTTGAAATTAAAAAAAAAAATAAAATGCAAATTTTGGAAATATAGTCTGAATCACAAAATTTTCATCGTACGTTAAATTTCACATATACAATCCTTAATTAAATTTTCAAATCTGATTTAATTCTCAACGAAATTTCTTTTTATTGATTGAATAATTTGTATTCTACTTTATAAAATAACTACTGAACAGATTAAAAACAAGTGAAATCATTAAATTTAACTTTACCGATTTTTTTATATCCTCCACAAGATTTTTGTTACAGATAAAACAAAATCGAAAAAATATTGCCGAGTAAAAAAAAAATTAAGGTGAAAAATTGTTAGCTGTGAAAACAATTTTAATGGTGAGTAAAAAATAATGGAAGTAAAAAATAATTTATTTCGGTGAAAAACTATCGATAAAATGAAAAAATTTGAGATAAATAAAAAATATTATTAACCTGTTAGAGTTAGGTGAAAAAATATGACAAAATATTTTATTTACCCTGAGCTTATATTAAATTTAACTAAGTTAGGTTAAATTCAAAAAGAAAAATTGGAAGTGGAGATACCCTTCACAACCGACTTATGTCCAAAAGTAGAACAAAGGTTCGCGTCCCTATTTATCCAAGAACTCCGTAATGTTGACAAAATTTCTCAACTATGTCTCTGCCCATTCCACTAAGCTCACCACAAGTTGGAATACTGTCGGCAGCTATGTGTTGAACCGTAATCCTTTCAAAGGCTAGACAGCTGCATAGATAGTGTTCTAAGATCTCGCCAACCCCCCTACAAGTCGACGAGTTCGGAATAGTGTTGAATGGCCGCGGGGAATACTTACTATCTTAGAAGTTTCTCTTTTATCGAGTTTTAAAAGTCTCTTAGTTTTTCCCCTATCCGAACCCTCCATACAATTTTAGTGTTTTTACCAACTGTCGCGATGTTCCACTAACTGTAGCGATGTATCCACAAAAATGCTTTGCATTCTCCAAGTTGACTACTTTCAGAGAAGAACCTTCTCAGGCCAACTCGTCAGCCATCTCATTTCCTTCAATATTACAATGCTGCGGAACCCATATAATCTCAATACGAGGGTGGGTCAATAAGTCCCTGACTTCCGTCCGTGAAAAAAAATATTTTTCAACATAATCTCCTTTTAGCTCAATACACTTAGCCAAACGTTTCTCCAATTTTTGTATCCCTTCCAAAAAAAAAAATTTTCGAGGTCCATAAAATAGGCATTTGTTTAATCAATAATTTCATCCTTGGAGCTAAATCTCTTTCTACCGAGCCATTTCTTTAGGTTTGGAAATAGGAAATAGTCACTGGGGGCTAAATCCGGAGAATAATGCGAATTAGGGGGCAATTCGTAGTCTACACTCACCAAAAAAGTCTGTAATGGCAACTAAAAATTTTGCTGTTATAACGGGAAATTTTGTTAATTTGAGTCCAGCGGTTTTTTTTTTGCTAATCTTAGCAACACATGTCTGCTGACGTGTAGTACAATGAAATTAGTAGAAAAATTAGTAGCCCCTACTAAATTTTAGTATACTTTTTGTAAAGTGTAATTTAAAAACTGTTTGCTAAAATCAGCAAAAAAAGTTACTAAATATTAGTACAAAAATTTAAATTTTTTTTAAATATCGAGCATTATTTTTTTTTTTATTTTATATTTTTTCAAAAAATAATTTATACAAAATTAAAAACAAAATCAAAGGCTTAAAAATTGTTAAAACATAAACGAATTAATCATTTTGTTTTTATTTGGTAATTTCTGTTTTGAAAAATATTTTAGTTAATTTTTTTTTACATTTAAAGTCAAATTTTAATTGTTTAATGCTGATTTTTAGAACTAAAAAAACATTTTAGTGCTATTTTAAGTGGATGTCGTATTTTCAGACATGAGTCGGTATATTCACTTCCGATCCCTTTTTTAATTTATGTAACATTTTAAGGCAATTTAAGTTTTAAAAATTAGTAAATTTTGTTGCTAATTTTAGCAAATCGGTTCTAAAAAATTTGTAAAATGATTTCTGAAATTAGCAACAAAAATTTGTAAATATTCTGTAAAAAATCTGTAATTTGTAAAATGTAAATAGCAAAAAGATTTGCTAAATAATAATTTTTTTACTAAAAATCAGTACAAAAATAGTAAAGTGGGATTGAAAACCGTTTACAAATTTTTCTACTAACTTTTTTTTCTGAGTGTACTTCATGGATTTTTGCCATGGAAACTGAGCTGTCACACGATTCCGTTGTGAGCAAACGCGGCAGCCATCTTGCGGAAAGCTTTCTCCTACCCAAGTGATCGTTTAAAATTGAAAACACTGATCCATGTGGGATGCCTATGTCTTTCACAATCGATCACACATTCAATCTTCGTTTGGCCAACACCATATCGTGAATTTTTTCAATTTTTTTGGGTGTAGAGACCTCAACTGGGCGTTCAGAATGTTCGGCATCTTCAGTGCTTTTAAGGACACAATGAAAGTCAGTAAACCACTTTTTTACCATTAAAATCGATGGTGCAGAGTTCCCATACTATTTATCAAGCTTTTCCTTGGTTTGATTGACGGGTTTTTTTCGCAAAAAATAATATTTAATATGCACTCGAAATTCACGTTTTCAATTTTTTAAAAAATCCACGAGGTTGTATGTATATTTTGAACAGCTGTTAAACACAAAGTAAATGACGAAAATTGCTCAAAATTTAACAGTAGTCTATTAACAGGTGGTACTTGATGGGAGCAGGGTCGTTTTTCATATAACTACGAGGGAAGTTTGAAAAGTCACTGACTTATTGTTTCGCCCTCGTACTACTCCTGGTTGAGAAGTTATTGACTTTCTTATTGGTGATCCCATCTTATTGGTGATCCCATCACGGGCTTAAATCCTATTGGCAACCAACAGCCCTTCTATGTGAACTCCACACTCGGTGGAGTTATTAATCCTTCTCACGATGAGTTGTTCCCAATATAATTTTTTGTGTTTAATTAATTATTGATACTTTACCGTTCCGGAGATATCAATCGGTTTGCCATAACTAATGACACTTGTCTTAGAAGCAAAATTACATATCTCAGTTTTGTTCGAATTTGCGTTAAGCACCCACGGCCTTGCTCAGTAGTATGACAATTCTGAATCCCTTCTATTCAGAAGTATCGCCACCTCATCTGCATATTAGACTGGTTGAAACCCCTCATTGGCTAAACATCCATTGGCGACTGTTCAAAGTGATTACCAATATAAATTGTGAAAGAATGTCTCACTTTGAGGTTCCTATCTTTAATACTGATACCGTTGATCTGGTAGTTAATCGGTATGACCGATCCAGTATACAAGAGCCCGATCAATGTCAAACTGGTCGATAAACATATCCATAGTATAAATATGTAAATCAATTGATCTCTCAACGTGGAAATGAAGGAAAATTTTCATTAAACGTCCCTTTAAGTACGTGTGTTGCTTCAATTTAAACAGCTCCCTATGGATTTGATCCTAAACCATGCCATTTCTCGATACATTTAATGGTTGTCAGCAAAAATTATGTTAGGTTTAACGGTCGACAAATCTTTGAGTCGTCCTTCCCTATCTTTCGTATGAAGAAAACGTTTGCTTTCTGCCAAATACTCACCATATATACCTCAATAAGTTAAGTGATCTTTACTAAAAAACACAAATATGTGTAGAAAATTTAGAGTTCCCTTCACATTTTCATTTATAATTTAGCGGTAAGTTATCATATACCGGTTTTACTCATTTGCAATACCAAACTGCACGGGAGCACACAAAATAATCTAGGTGAAAACGATCTTAAAATTTTATAAGGATTATGAAATTTGTTTCGCATTGATTGATACCGTTTGGTATGATTGGTTTTTTTTTTCTTTTTTGGTCGAGATATAGTCGAATCGTCAAAATACCTTAAGAAACTTATCAGGACTAGCAAAAACTAATCGATTATATCGTAAATTAGTGCTATTTTTAAGAAATAATATAAATATTTAAGAATTACCGTTTTTTTTTTTTATTTTTATTTATTTATTATTTATTTATTGTTAAATATTATATCTATGTTTACAATAATGTTAATATGCTTAATAAAGAGTTTAGTCACATAAGACTTTTCAACTTAGATATTAAAATATGAATGAAGTATATTTAATTTCCTAAAAATATTTTTACATATTAAGGAAAATTTTCAAAAACCTTTAAACAAAAAAAAATTTTTTAATAAAAGCGGGAAAGTGAATAGTTAAAAGTAAACTTGTCAAGGACATAAATTATTAATATGTTGATAAGAAGAATTCGCACATCTTATAAAAAAGTTCTCAGTAATAATATTCAATTTATCCTTAACTAGTTTGATATTAGAGAGTGAGTGGAGACGACATGTTGAATAGTGAAATGGTAGATTATAGAACATTTTCAGAAGCTTGTTTTGACAAACTTGTAGTCGTTCTAAGTGGCAGTCAGAGGCGTCGTGCCAAGCGCGAGCTGCATAGAATAACATTGCATGAAATACTATTTTTAATATCATAATTTTATTCTCAATACTGAGATGGGACTTTCGATTTATAAATGGGTATAGAATTCTAGTAGTGATATTTATTTTATTAACAATATAACTGACGTGATCACTTAAAAGCAATTTCTTGTCGAGTATAACGCCTAAGTATTTTACGCTCGTCTCCCAAGGGACATCAATTCCATTAACTTTTATATTATATTGGGATAAGAAGCAGTTTTTTCTTTTCCTCGTGAAGAAAATTGATTGTGTTTTAGTAGGGTTGACTAATATTTTCCACTTTTCAAAGTATTTAATTACTGAGTCCACGGATCTTTGAAGGTTACTCAAGATGTCGTTAGACAAAATATCTGAGCTCAGGATCGCCGTATCATCTGCAAAGATGGAAGACTCGCACCCTGATAGCAAGGGGAAGTCTGATGTGAAAATGTTGTAAAGAATAGGTGAAAGACATGAGCCCTGGGGGCATCCAGCGGATATACTATATACCCTGGAAAATTGCTTATCAATGTGAACTCTAAAAGTTCGATCCGACAGATAACTTCTAATTATTCTAATCGTATGTGTGCCCAACCCAATGTGGATTAATTTATGTACAAGAGCATCGTGCCAGACTGAATCAAAAGCCGATTTTATATCCAATAACACCATGGCCGTAATAATTCTAACTAACGGTTGTGTACTATTGTGTTCCGTACGGAAACCGTATTGTTGGTAAGGAAGAATGTTTTTATCTTCGATATAGTTAACTATTTTCTCCTTTATAACTTTCTCAAGTATTTTGCTCATAGAGTTTAAGAGGCTTATTGGTCTATATGAATTAGGACTAGAGTGGTTCTTGCCAGGTTTGGGAATGGCAATCATTTTAGATTTCTTCTAAACTAGTGGGAAATGATATAGATTACCGTTATTGTTTGTGATTTTCTTAAATTACCATTATGAAGAGAAATTCAATTTCATAGCGCTTTGATTTGAAAAAAAAAATATCTTTAAAAATATCATCCAAATACAAGTGTCCACATTATTTGATATTAAAATTTCCTAAGAAAATTTTCAAATCCTCTTATGTAGTTTTTTTTTTTTTTTTAAACTAAGAACAACTCTGGTACTTGTGTTTTCGTTTATGTTTCTCAAACAAAATACTATTTACGATAAAATTTTTTAAATTGTATTCAAATAAAACTTCTTATGTACTTTTTGTTAAGCATCATCAAACAATTTATTGGGGGTATTAGAATATAATTCGAATGGAAATTATTTTACTTTATTTTTTTTTTCTTCTTCTTCTTCATGCATCACCTTATGGTTAATTTTCCCATAATGACAACAACACACAATCACAGATGGTTATTAGAAGCAACAAGCAAAAAAACAAATAAAACTAACAACAAATAACAAAATGTACTTTCTAAAAATATAAATTTTAAAATGTCTGTTTTTGTATTCGATTTCCTTAAACGGAAATGGAAAGCAATATAGAAAACTATATACGTTAGTGTGTCGTATATGTTAAGATATTTTGGCGTTGACACACAATTATAAAATAAAAATAAAAACACTTTTAGCCATTGACTAGGAATTAAAATCTCCACAAGAAATAAAAAAACAATTTATTTATTTTGTTAACATTCTGTGTGTATTTGCATTTAAGGCGATTAAAATGTCAAGAAGCAGTTGGGAAAAAAGAAAAGTTTTTTTTATTAAATTTAAAATTTTTAATTAAATAACACACAAACCTTTAAAAGAAATTATTTTATTAAATTTAAAAATTTGGATATGTGATAGAAAAGGAAAGTCTAAGATGGAACATCTCGGTATTTTCAGGGGTCAAATATCTGTATTGTTTTTTTTTTTTGTTTTTTAGCATTTTATGCAAGTGTGGTATTTTCGGAAAAGGATTTTTGGGAGGCTTTTACTGGTCTGGGAAGGTATACTCTTTTATTTTGCTGCCATCTTGGAAAACATTAGTCTAGACAGTTCATATTTGGCAGTCGTGAAGTAGACACGAGGCAAATTTATTATGGAAAAATATTCGATAAACCAACGTGTTTTAATCGTTAAAACATTTTATCAAAATCAATCATCGATAACTGTGACGATGAGAAAGTTACGTGAAATTTTTGAGAGAAACAACGTGCCAACAAAACGCATTATTTATCGTTTAGTGAATGATTTCGAAGAAAGAGGGTCTGTAGGTGATATGCCCAAGCATGGACCACAACGTGCTGCAAGATCGGCTGAAAACATTACTGCTGCTCAAGAAAGTGTTCAAAACAATCCATCAACCTCAATTCGACGCCGTGCTCAAGGACTTGGTCTTCAAAGAACAACTTTGGCCACAATTTTGCACAAGGATTAGCATTTGTTTCCATTTAAGATTCAGTTCACACAAGAGCTTCTTCCACAAGACCATATGCCAATAGGATGTTACAGCTCGCCCATGACAACCCCGATTTTCATGAAAAAATCATAATGAGTGACGAGGCACATTTTCATTTGAATGGATATGTGAATAAACAGAATAGTCGATTCTGGGCAATGGAAATCCCTCAAATTATTCATGAGTCACCTAAGCATCCATTAAAAGTAACAGTTTGGTGTGCAATTTGGTCTATTTACGGACCCGGTTGATAATTCCAACTTTCTGGCTGAACTATTGCTAAGCCCGAGCTTGAGAGAGTATGTCATACACTCACCAAAAAATTTCTGTAATGGCAACTGAAAATGTTGCAGCTATTACGCGAAATTTTGTTAATTTGAGCCCAGCGGTATTTTTTGCTAATTTTAGCTACACATGTCTGCTAACGTGTGGTACAATGAAATTAGTAGAAAAAATAAGTAGCCGCCACTAAATTTTTGTAAACTTTTTGTAAAGTGAAATTTAAAACCAATTTGCTAAAATTTGCATAAAAAATTAGTAAGTGCTCCTAAATTTTAGTAAATTGCTGTAAACTCAATGAATTGTTAAATATAGCAAAATTTTATTTATAAAAAAAAAATATTATTAGAATCCACAAATTAACTGAATTATTTTTATATACACTTGTTACGCTTTAAAGCTGCTAATTTCTTTTAAAATTTCCTTACGAATTCGAATATACAAATTTGTATTTTTTTTATCGAGCAACATTTTTTTTTTTCAAAAAATATTTCAGACAAAATTATAAAAAAATTCTGAACTTATCATTTTGTTTTAATTTGCAAATTTTTGTTTTGAAAAATATTTTTAGTACATTTTTTGCATTTTAAGGTAAAATTTTCGTTTGTGAAAAGTATCTTCACTTTCGATCCCTTTTTTCAACCTTTGTAATTATTTTAATTATTAGAAATAATATTTCCTTCAATATCCACTTTTTTGAAATTAGTAAATTTTTCTTGCTAATTTTAGCAAATCGATTATGAAAAATTTTTAAAATGATTTCAGAAGTTAGCAACGAAAATTTGTAAATATTCTGCAAAAATTCTATAATTTGTAAAACGTAAATAGCAACAAAAATTTACTAAATAATATTTTTTTTACTAAAACTTGGTAAAAAAAAAATAGTATAGTGTGATTGAAAAACGTTTACAAATTTTTCTTCTAAATTTTTTTTCTGAGTGTACTATTTCCAATATATTCTTTCGTAAATAAGTCTGAGCGCCCCGGTAGGCTAGTTGGTAGAGTGTTAGCTTATCAGTGCGGGGGTCATGGGTTCGATTCTCACCAGAGGCTCCGGTCTGTTTCCGCTACAACGAGCTGATGGCCTTTGTTGCTAGTGCTCGGTTAAGGTATTAATATATAATTTGTAATTATAGGATTAATATAAATATAAATAAATAAATAAATAAATAAGTCTGCTAATAAGACACTGTCGAAACCATTGGCAACCCTCTGCAGCACTTTGTATAGCACGGGCATTTTTTCTTTGTGATGAAAGGTTGCCAATATCCAGCCATCTAACAACGCTGACAATTATTGCCAAATTGCAATATGCTCTCTGCCCTCTCATAGGTTATGGAGGGCATGGTTATGCTTTCAACATCTAGAGACCTATTTACTTTATAATGATTGACAGTATAGCTTTCGCAGTAGTTAAATTACGGGAGACCTAATCACGCTTCCTTTGTTGCGTCATTTAGTGACTCAAAATTTGTTGCCCTCGAGATTTTCAAGGTGTTTGATCGAATGTGAGCTTTTGATGCTGGTAATGACTTCTATCGATTCATATTGTGTTTTCTCAGGGATCGCACTTCAAGAGTCGTTATAGATGGGGTCTTATTCAATGAGTTTCAGTGAATGCTGGAAAATCCCACGAGGTTCCATACCATTTTCCATTTTCTCATCATTCTGAACGACTTTCTCGGTCAAACTTTCAATTCTGTATATTCTTTTGTGGATGACAGCAATATTTGTCGTTCAAATTCCTTTGATCATAGACCAAGTCTAGTGGAACTTGCAGGCATGAGGCAGATTATCAATGACTCCCTCAATAGGGACCTAATGACAATCTCTGAGTAGGGTCGTGTGAATAGGGTAGATTTTAATGCACGCACGACAATATGCACGATAATCAAAGGTGATGTCCGTTGGAAATATCACGGTATTCAAGTGTCAAGAATGAATGGTCTATTTAGATCTCCTTACTATTTATACCACCTATTTCCGCATTGCGGGCATTTTGGTGTAATGGTTAGCGCGTTGGACTGTTACACAGAAGGCTGCGAGGTTAATTCTCAGCGATGGCAACATCAATTTAGAGAAATAATATTTAATAATTTCTCTACCTCATACATATTCCAACGTACTCCTTCGTTGTTTCCCCCCACCAAAGTAAAATAACAACAGCGCTATGAACTGAAAAGCTTTAACCATTTTGCCAACTGTTCATCAGATGGCGGGCACCAACTGTTGTAATATTTATCATTTCGCGCAATTATAGTATTGCCATATTTGGAGCTCTTCATCTTTTACCACCTTTCATCTGTCCTCTATCCCCTTTTCATAGAAAGCATTCAGGAAGAATTTCCTGATTGCTTCTTGCCTTAAATAAAAAGATGGAATACAAATCCCATATATGGACAAATCCCATTTATGAACCATGTACAAAGGAAGGTAACCACCTTTATTGATTCATAGAGCATCGTCGGTATGTGGGTTTAATAATACTGAGCTATCGATATTACCTTTGGAAGTGTTCTGCTGAGATATCTGAACTTATCCCTGGGACCCAAACATTTTTTCTGAAGATTACCCAGTGAATCACACAAGGTATTACAGGAAGAATTAATTTTATAGTTGAATCACCCGTATATGGAATAAACTTCCCGCATATGTCTTTCCTGATACTTACAATTTAGAAACGAATACATCACCTTTCCTCCTTCCCATAACATACAAAGCACTGATTCCTTTTAATTTAAATATATTTTTTTTCTTTTTTACACATATTTTTTTATTACAAATTGATTCACCTGCCCATAAAAAAATAAAATTTAAAATCAAACAAATTTAAATTAAATATAAATAAATCTTACATTAAGTTTGTTTTCTTGTTAATTCAAATATGGTTCAACTTAATTTTAAGATTTTGATATACTAACACAAATACTAAAAACTTATTTTTTTAACTAAAATTACATTTACATTAATATTATTCATACTTAATTTAAAAATAATCGTAAAAGCAAATAAAATGTTTATTCATATATGATAAAATTTTCTCTGTGTATCGTATCATAATATACTTTAAACAATTCATAGTTTAGGTGTTTTTCATTGAGTTATAACCAATTATAAATTTTTCGCATAGTTTTTTACTATTATTATTTAAAACAACACTAATTTGCAGAATTTTTATTCCGTAAACAAAAAATAATTCCAAAAAATTGTTTGAGGTTATATTAAAAAAATTTTAAGTATTATTACAAAAATTATGTTAAAATCTGTAGTGTTTAAAATGAGTTGGCAGGAGATAAACCTCAAAAAAAAAAAGAGCAGGCGTCGAAGTGCAAATTACAAATAACAAATTATCACATACAACTGAACTAACAAAGTTTTTAATACTTTGATTTGTGTGGAGTAAAAAATAAAACATAGTTATACCAGATACAATGGGTATCCCTACAAACATGGTGATGTATTATATATAAATCGTGTGATATTTATTGTAATGTCTATGTTTTAGATGAATTTAATGTTCTTTGAAAAAAATCGGAATCTTTGCGGATTGTAAAAACGTTGCGATGAAGGTTTTCGAATTAAGATATATACATTTTTAGATATACAGGGCGGGACATAAACCATCATCTGATTTACTCTTGCTATAACTTTTGTTTAAAGTTAAAACTCATTTGGATTTTGGTAATTATAAATTAAGTTTTAATTAATTGTGGAAAATTAAGTCCCAGAAATGGCCGCCGCCGCCGTTGATGCAAACGGGCTCTTTTAATTACATTTTTTATAACTGTGTGCAGCATTGGTGGTGTCACGTTGAAAAAATTTCGGCGTGACACCTTCAGGGTGCGTGGCTTGTTCGCGTACACCAACGGCTTTAAATATCCCCAAAAAATGAAGTCCGGGACAGTCAAAGCGGGAGATCTGGCTGGCAAAGCCAAAAAACGCATTGGTTCGTGGGCAATATGAGAAGTGGCCGGTTCTGTAAAAATCAGATGTTCTCCAGATCCAAACCGTTAACTTCGGATAAGAAAAATTCTGTCAGCATAGCTCTATAGAGGTCGCCGTTCACCGTAATAGCGTTTCCTTTGGCTCCTTCGTTACTTTACACTATACAGTGATTTTGGTGCTTCACGAATTATGCGTGGATTTTTCCATCCTCCAGAACCGAAAATTTTGCTTATTAAGGTTGCTGCTGATATAAAAATGAGCCTCGTCGCTCATGATCAGTTTTGATGGAAAATCATCCATTTTGTCGCTGAATTTCAAAATTTTACGGCTTCGACATATAGCAATTCGTTGTTTATTATTATAAATTTCGCACATGCTTACTTCACGAATGTCAAAACCAAACTGGTATACGAAGCTATTTGTAAAAATTACAAAACTTTCCAATAGGTAATACTTGTTGCCACACCTTGTATTACAGGCCGCTAAAGGCTAATAAAATTAAAAGTTGGTGTTGATTCAAATTGTTAAACATCTGAAAATCCTTAATAATTTTTAAGGAAAAAATAAATAAAATTCAAAATCTTAGAATTTTATTTAAATTTTATAAATAAAAAATGGTGGGCAGATTTGTTAAGTAAGTAAGAAAAACACGTCTTGTTTTTTTTGCTTTTAAAATCCAACTGTATCGTTTTATTAAGCAATATGGAGCATTAAGCTCCCTACTCTTCCAGTTTTCTTTCTTCTCTTCCATTTCAGCAATTGCCGTTACAATTAACATATTAAGCAAGTTATAAAGGGTAGACCAAAAATAATTAACATAGTTGTAAAATTCATTATTATGTTAATCTACGTTATCTGAATTACATATTCAAATTCAAATCTATTTCATATTCAACAAAATTCAATTCAATAAAATTCAATTATAAAAAACAATTAATAACAAAATGTGTTATTATTTAAAATAAGTATCAAAAAAAGAAAAAGGTAAAAAAAATGTGTTTATAAAAACCCATTGCGAGAACGTTGTGGAGAAAACCAAACAGGTAAAAAACTCCACGCTGGTGACCAAACAACAACACTAAAATACAATATCGTCCCATTCAATTTTGTTCCCTATGTTTAGTGTTTCAATTCCACCCGTTCAATGCTCCCTTTTGTTTCGTTCCACCTGTATAGTGTTTTAATTCCACTCGTTCCCCATTC
Organism: Eustalomyia histrio; assembly: GCA_949748255.1. Taxonomy (NCBI): domain Eukaryota; kingdom Metazoa; phylum Arthropoda; class Insecta; order Diptera; family Anthomyiidae; genus Eustalomyia; species Eustalomyia histrio. The sequence continues at coordinate 12,403,236 of OX456527.1, forward strand.
CATTCCATATCGTTCCCATTCTCTGGTGTTGCAATTCAACTCGTTCACCATTCCATTTCGTTACTCTTGCCTAAAGTTTCAATCCCAGTTGTTTCCCATTCCATTTTATTCCCTAATTTTATTGTTTCAATTCCACTCGTTATTTTTATTTTAAATTTCTAGCCAAAGCGCTTTGGGCAGAATGTTATGGACGCCACTTTTCACTTTTTTTAAACCCTATTTTTCCAACCCCTATTTTGCCAATATCGAAAATTTCAAAAACTCTCCAGGGAACACATCAAATATCAGATTGCTAGGCAGGCCATTAAGGGGGAGACTTTTTCGAAAAATCCAAAAACTATCTTGGTGAGTCTATACACCAAGGAACACATTTTTAATTGTTCAGCTATTTAGCCGAAGCGGTTTGGATAGGCTCTCAAGAGGGCTGACACTTTTACACTTTTAAATTCCTAATTTACCAACTTCTTGGCATAAATTCTTTAAAGTAATTTTTTAGCGAAATAGTCCATGCTTCATGGAATATATATTTTAAATTCAGGGATTCTAACCAAATCGTTTTAGACCAATTGAACTCCCATTTCTACCACGTTCTAGGCAAAGAGTACAAAATGTACTTTGTCAAAAAGTTACTTGTTTTAGAAGACAGGCCGTCAAGGAGAAGAATCTTCCCCTTTCTGCCCCGCCCGATAGCAATTAACGGAAAAAGGAACCTATGTACCAAATTTAAAGCTTTTAGCTCCAACAATTTCGGATGATCTATAATGAGAGTCAGTCACGTTATTTTTGTATACACATATAGAGCTAATAAAAAAATTATTTAAGATTTTATTTCACCACACTTAGTAGTTTACTGGTTGTAGTTTAATAAAAAAGTTTTCAGTTCAGTTAAAAATAAAGGAACATACATTTATTTTTCAACAAAATATTTAAGCTTTTTTATATGTACATTTGCTCAAAATGATTTACTGTCATTTAGCGATTTTTTTTTCAGTTTCATTTGTTTCAAATTTAATAAATATTTACTCAAAGCGGAAATTTGTGATTTATTTGTTACCGTTACTGTTATTACAAATTTAAAGTTTGTTTGCTGTCTGTTTCAAAAAAAAAAAATATTCAAATAATTCCAATTTTGCTTTTTATTTAAATTATTTGTTTATATACAAAATTTATTCAATTCGAATTACAATAACTTCATATGCACATACACACACCCACACATAACGCCATTCGCACAACATGTGTTTATAGAGTGTGTGAGGTATATTTTGCAGATTAAAAAACAAACAAAAATACAAAAAATCGAAACAATTTCAAATAAATGAATTATCATTCATTTTTACGGAATTGATAGGTAAAATTTTAAAATATATTTTTGACTTATGTTTTTACTGATGTGTGAGTTGTTTAAACATCAATTAAATTAAAAATAAATAAATAAAAAAAAACTATTTGATTTAAATGAAAAGTAAGTAGACCGGGTTTTAAATGAAATCAATTTTTTTTAAATGTTTTTTTTTTGGTTATTTTAAATATTTTTAAACGGTTTTCAATCCCACTTTACTATTTTTGTACTGATTTTTAGTAAAAAATTTTTATTTAGCAAATCTTTTTGCTATTTACATTTTACAAATTACAGAATATTTACAAATTTTTGTTGCTTATTTCAGAAATCATTTTACAAATTTTTGAAAGCCGATTTGCCAAAATTAGCAAAAAAAAAATTACTAATTTTAAAGAAGTGGATATTTAAGGAAATATTACTTGTAACTAAAACTTACACCTACAAGCTTAATTGCATTAAAATGTTACATAGAATTAAAAAAGGGATCGGAAGTGAATATACCGACTCATGTCTGAAAATAGGACATCCACTAGAAAGCTTTTTTGGTTCTAAAAATCAGCCCTAAAAACAATTAAAATTAGACGTTAATAGTAAAAAGATTGACTAACATATTTTTCAAAATGAAATTATAACAAAATGGTAAATTCGTTTATTTTAATAATTTTTAAGCCTTTAATATTTTTATTAATTTTGTCTTAAGTAATTTTTGAAAAAAATAAATAAAATAAAAAAATGTTGATGCTCAATAAAAAAAGATAAATTTGAAATTTTGTATTAATATTAATAATATTTAGTAAATTTATTTTGCTAATTTTAGCAAACAGATTTTAAATTCCACTTAACGAAAAGTTTACTAAAATTTAGTAGCGGCAGCTAATTTTTTTATAAATTTTGCTAAGATTAGCAAAAAAAATACCGCTGGGCTGAAATTAGCAAAATTTCCCGTAATAACAGCAAAATTTTCAGTTGCCATTACAGACTTGTTTTGGTGAGTGTAATATAATGGTTTAAACTTCCTGGTTTAAGAATCAATTAAGCCAAAGATTTTCTTAATAAATCATTTCTTAACTGGAGTCAGCCGACCGCAAGCCCGCGAAAAATGGCTCACACAACTAGGCGAATATCGAGCTTTAGTGTATATCCTATTTTTGGACATGTGTCCGTAGTAAAGAATATTCTCAATTCTGATTCTTCTTTTTTAACGTAACCTAATATAATGGTAGTATCAAAAATATTCTACCCTTTTAAGATATTTTTTTTTTTTGTTGGTATGTCTTCCAAATGTTTGTAAGGTATATTATTATCACACTGAAAAAAAAACATTTTTTTTTTCTTTTTCAAAAAATTATTGCATAGAGATATATGGAACACTTACATATCTGTAAGTGTGAGTATTATATGTGATTGTGTGTTTGTATATGTGAAAAATATTGCCCTTAACGCATGTAAATGTAAATTAAACTTAACATGAATTTCAGTTTGTATAAATGTGAGTGCATTTGTGATTGTGTAAATAATTGTATTTGTTGAAAAAGTATGTTTGAATAAATTTTTCTTCTTTTTTTTCAACAAAAGAAAAATGTGTTTTTTCGGTTTTTTGTCTCTCAATGTTATTTTTGTAATTTACCCCACCCAGTAACATAAAATACTACTACTAGTGAAAGCAGCATTATTTAAAACTTGAGATGGAAATTTTTTGTTGCTGCTGCTCGTTTATAGCTGTTGGGTACTTTCGTTTCATTTCAATTTTTTTTCAGTTTTCCGTTGCTGGAGATACTAGAGATGCATACAAAGTTTTCATTTAGAAACTTTTTTTTTTTTTTTGTTTTATGGTCTTTGTATATATGCTGTCAAAACTCTCGCTCTTTGTAACAAACAAAAATAACAAAAAAAATATATATATATATATTAAAACCATAGCACTATCATATACGACTTAACATACATACATACATACATACCTACTCGTACTTATACACTTGCTAATATACGCATACATTTATATTTTTGTTAAAAGTCTAATACTCATGAGCTGTTGTCGTGGGCGAAAGTTTTATGCCAAGTTTATGAGTTATGTGTGAAAGTGGCAAAAATAAAACCGAGAAAAAAATTTTTGGTTTTCTTTTCCTCCTTCCCGTTATACAAAGTGCGAAGGGGTTTGCAAATGCTGCATTACATTCAGAAATAGGGTATTATACGAATTTCAAGATGTTTGATATTCAAGAAATTAACAATAATAATTATAATAAAAATAATAATAATAATAATAATAATAATAATAATAATAATAATAATAATAATGGTCATAATTATAATAATAACAAGTAAGAGCGGCTAAATTCAGCTATGCCGAATTTTATGTACCCTTCACCATGGTTGGGAAAAAACTGAAGTTTATATATGGACATATATGGAATGGAGAGATTCATATACGACCCCTTTAAGAGGAAATTCACCATTTAGTTTGGTGATAAAACTTGGACTCGGGAAGATTTATGGTTCAGGAAAATAGGTATTTAAAAAAAATATATGTTTTGGGCATAACTTTTTTGTATCTAAACCGATATTTCCGAGTTTTTTAGCAAATATGTTATACTAAAGATTTTCGATCTTTTGCTTTATAAGACGTATCCATAGGTCATATTACAGCTCTAAAATATTAGTTTTTATAAAAATTTTTATATTTTTAGACCATTTATGTATTATTTAACTTCGGTCTTACTGTTCTAAAGATATAAAGTAATATGTTTTGTGCCACGCCCAATTCACAGATCCCGCCCACATTTGGTCAGATGTTGTGTATTGACAACCAAGATGCTCGTACCTTATTTTGGAATTTTTCCTCTATCCGTTCTACAAATATACAGAAAAATTGACCGAAATCGTTAAGTCAACTCTGCTGTACGTATTTGTTATGTTAAAAAAGAATAAAAAAAACAAATAAGTCTTAATAATATGTAAAAAAAAATGTACAAAAAAGTTGAATAGAAGGGGATCGATCGCGCGACTAAAAGAAAAAAACTATTTATGACAAAGCGCTTAGATCACTGAGCCATTGAAGCACATACGCAATCATCGTTAATAGAAGTAAATAAACTGTTTTCGTTCAAAACTAATATGTTTGGTTTTTAGGTAAATAGTTGTATGTGTTTGTTGTTTGTGTATAAAAGGTGAAGAGGTTAAAGAAAAGAATTTCAACAAATGGATGTGATTGTTATGCGTAAAATTCAACATACATATTAAACAAAGGGATTTTACGGAAAAAAATAGAGGTAGTCGTGGTTTTTTGCTAATATCTCAGCCATTTATCAAGAGATCTGGCTGATTTTCAATAACAAACAGATATGGATCACATGTAACAGAAATATATATCAATCAAGTCCTCATCATGTCTTGGGTCTTCGGAAAACCATTTCAACACACAGACGGACAAACGGCCATCGTTAAATCAACTTCGCTCTTTATAAGGACCCAGAATATATTTACATTATAGGGTCTAAGATCAATATTTGTAGAAATTACAAACGGAATGACAAACTTATATATACCCTTCAACCTGTGGTGAAGAGTATAATAATCATAATTTATAATAATAAAATAATTTATAATAATAATAACAGTAATAATTATAATAATAACAATAATAATAGTTAAAAATAATAATAACAATTATATTAATTATAATAATTTTAATAATTATAATAAATATAATAATAGAAATACGCTAATTTAGATTGGAGCCACCAAATTATTCGGTTGTCGCAATCAAATGTCCTTCGGATCCGATTAAAATATATGGTTTCAGCCGAAATTCTGTTGTATAAATATGACGGTGGCTCCAACCAAACTTCTCTGTGCACACAAAAAATTTTCTAAATTTCTCCAACTGGAAGTTTTGTTGTATAATAAAGTCATAGTCAATTAATTTTGTAATTGATTCAATAAAAAATTTATCAATGATGAATCAATTAGAGAATTAATAGATTTTGGCTTTGTTGGAGGAATTTAAGAAATATTTCTTTGTGTGAAATACACTTGTGCTCATACAATTAAGTCAATAATTTAAATAAGAAAAAAAAGTTCATAAAAAACATTTATTTAAGAAAAGAAAACAAAATATTAACATAAAATAAATAAGGTTTTTAAATTAAACATTAATTCACACTTTTTTTTAAGATTAACAGTATTTATTAAAAAGAATATTACAAAAAACTAGATTAAAGCTGCTCATATAATTAAGTAATTTCTTTAAAATTTTAATATTAATTTTTTTTTTTAATTATTATAAAAACTGTCGTGGGTATTACTAATATTTAGTCGGAAAACCTTTTTGACGAATGACTTCTCCGCATCTCTTACCCATTGAATGAACCAGGGTCGCACATTGGGCTGGTGTAATTTTATACCACTCTTCTTTAATTACTTTCCACAAATCTGCTCTATTTGCAGGTTTTCTTGCACCTACTGCTTTTTTTATGGTTCCCCATAAATTTTCTATGGGATTAAGGTCTGGACTTTGGGCGGGCCATTCGAGAATCTTTATGTAATTTGCCTTTATCCACTCCTTTACGATCCGTGAACAGTGCTTGGGGTCATTGTCCTGTTGAAATACCCAAGCTAATAGCAAATTATCAGCATAGTCACCAAGCAAGTTTTTTTCCAAGATGTCTCTGTACATAACGCCAGTCATTTTTCCTTCGATTTGAACAATTGGACCAACGCCAGATGATGTAAAACAGCCCCATACCATTACGGATGAACCACCATGTTTTACGGTTTTTTTTGTGTAGCGTGGGTTTAGTTCTTGTAACGGTGGACGTCTGACATAGGGCTTACCATCATTTCCAAACACGTTAAATTTGGATTCATCGCTCCAAACAATCAAATCCCAAAATTTGACGTCATTTTGCAAATGTTTTTTTGCAAACTGCAGTCTATTTTTAATATTTTTTTTTAGACACATTAGGCTTACGTCTGGCGATTCTTCCATTCAAAGAATTTTCCTGTAAGCGACGTCGGACAGTTTGTGCTGATATTTTTACTCCATTATACTCTTCCATTTGAGCTCTAATTTCAGTAGAGGTCAAGAAAGGGTCGGCCTTACTCAATCTTATCAATTTTCTATCCTCAGCAGGTGTCGTTTTTCTTGGCTTATTCCTCGGTAAGTTGTTAAAAGTTTTATTTTTCTTATAATATTGAATTGCATTGATGATTTTTCCTCTCGAAAAGTTTAAATATTTGGCTACTTTGGAAACTTTTTGGTGTTTCTGGAAGCATTCCCATATTATTTTTCTCTCGCATGGCGATGAACTTTTGTTCTTGCCCATTATTGTGAGGTGTTAATAAAAACTATTTTAAAAATCTTTTTTGTTAATAATTCAAGTATTTTTTATAAAATATTTTAGAATTTGAATGCATAAAGACAAAGATTACCGTTAAAAATTGCAATGACTTAATTATATGAGCACTAATGTATAGAGTAAGGAAGAGAAATAATGTCTACATCACACATAGCTTGTCATTTTATGAAAAAAATGTCTTAAGTTATTTGGAAAAATAACGGTAGTAATAATATAAAAGAAAAAATATATGTAATGTAATTATTATAAAAATTACAGACCTTTGAAAATAAAAATGTTTGTTGACTTAATTATATGAGCACAAGTGTATATGATCATTAAATTAAATATAAACCCAATATCTGTATGAATACAATTAAAAATTTTACACAAATTGTAGTGCGATTTTGATTCGTTGACTTACGTTTATAATTTTATTACAATGTTTTTTTTTTTTTATTATGCCGCTATTTCCTCCTACTTTTTGTTGGTGGTTTTAATGTGCGGCTGGCTCATGACTCATGAGATTTAACACACATACAAAAAAATGTTTTTAAAATGTTTAAAGTTTTCTGGAATTGATTGAATTTTATTTGTCGTAAAAAGTTTGTTCTTCCCTTTTTCCACAAAACAAAAACAAAAAACACAAGATTTGATTTACAAGAAAACAACTTTAAGTCTACATAAAACAATAAAATTAAGGATATGTTTTACAGCAAACAAAAAAAAAATCGAGTGACACAGAAAGGCAACGAAATGTTTAACTTGTACTTAAAGTTATATGATTTATGAGACAGAATTTAAAAAAAATAAAATCTAAACAACTAAAGGAAATAAATTATTAAACTTAATGTTAAATTGTTAAAGTTAAAAATTAACAAAAATTAACAGAAAATTGCTTCATTTTAACTTTAAGAATTTTATAAAAATTTCTTAAAAAATTTAAAAACCCCACAACAGTTATGTGTTTAAATTAATTTTTTATATACAAAAATAACTGTGCTTTGTAGTTATAATTACTAGCAAACAACATGTTGTTTATATCCCTCATTTAATGTATTTAATTTCCATGCTGCAGTTCATTATACAACCGTATTTCAGGGTTAATTTAATTTTTCGCTTATTTTTCGTAAACATTTTTATGGGTTGCATTTAAAATATGACATTAAAAATAACAATAACACAAAAATATCTACAATACAGAAAACAACAATTGTAAAGAAAAAACTCATAATAATAATAACAACTTGTTGGATCCAAGCAAAAGAGAGTTCATGATGACGATGATGATGATGAGGAAAAAATCACAAAAATAAAATCATAAAACTACTACGATAATATTTAAGGGCATTTAATTATTCCATCATGCTTGTGGCGCATTAAAACTGAAATACATTGTGAAAAAATAAATAAATATACATCCATGCCTTTCTTTTTTAATAATACAACTAAATTAGAACGGAAAAAATAATTTAATAATAGAATTATTTATAAACTTGTTTAAAAGGCAAATACTTCGTCCTCGGTAGTTTAAGATATAAGAATATATTTGGATCAAAATCTTTTCTAGAAACAATGTACTCTTTAAGGAAATTTGTTAAAAATGTTTATAGTGGATATTCAATTTTAAAGGGTTTGCACATTGGAGCGCTCTTTAAAATTCATATATACCACGTTTTTATACCCAAAAAGTATGTCTTCAGTGAAATTGACCATACCCCAGGTATTACATAACCCAGCAAAAAAAAATGGTAGTCATTCTGTGACATAAATGCTTTCATTGCTTCCTAAACTTCAGTTAATATTCTTTTATGATTTTTTGCTGTTATTCTAAGGCACTTCCAAGAGAATTCATATGTTCATATTTCAAATGTAGTGATCTGGATATAAACCCGATGCATATCTTAAAAAATCTTCTAAAAAATACTTCTAAAGCATATGTTATAGTATATCGTATATTTTTTGAATCTAAAGCATTTATTCAAATTGAAAAAATAGTTCTGATGAAATTTTTTAATTTTTACATTAAATCATTTTTTATATTTTAGTTTAAAATTTCATGAGGGTTAGAATTTATGCAGTTTTGCAAATTTTATAAAAGTTGGGAAATATCAAGAAAAACCGATTTTTTTTAAACTTTAATTGAAACTGTCATTTGCATTTTTTCAGCCTTAAATATTTATGACGACGCAATCTGTGCATTTTTGCATTATTATTATTTTACACTACATCATTTCCAGTTTTAATTCAGAATTTACCAAAATAATTTTAAAATTGTATAAAAATTATTTCAAATGGCCCAAAAATGTTTAAAAATTGTGGAAAATTTATTTAAAATTGTTTAAAAATATTTTAAAAATGTCTAAAAATGTTTCCAAATTGTACAACCAGTTTTTAAATTATCCAAAAATATTTTAAAATTTGTCTAAAAATTCATTAAAATTTTTGGAAAATGTTTAAAAAATGCTTTTTCACTAATGCAGAATTATTTATTTGTTTTAATAAAGAGAATTTGTATATCAATGCATAAATTTCGCTTCTTTAAACTTATTTGTCTGCATTCTTATGAATTAAATTTTCATCAAAGCTTAAATACTACAAAGTATATGAACATTTTCCACTCATGCATCAGAATAGCTAATCATTGTATTATCATTGCTTCCTTAGAGTAAAGTATGAGTAATGCTAATACTTCCATCCTATGACACGCTAATGTTATATTCATCGATGAAACCATCAAAAAAGAAGTGATGCCTTTGCCATAGTAGTGATGCTTTTATTGCTTCTTTGGCAGCTTCATTTTTGCTGATAATAATAACAGATCTTTAGTTCGAATACCAAAAAATTACTGAATTAGACTTTACTCCAGGAAACATGTATCCGAAGATTTAATTTCATGCCGTTGGTGGACATGCCGTTAGCGGTTAGTCAAACCTCCTAATTTTTGCCACGAACCTGGCTGAAATTCGGTTAGCCAATACTCCAGGGACCACACATTTTATATTTGAGACTTCCAACCAAAGGGGTTTGAGCAGGCCGTCAAGAAGGCTCTCCCCACAGGAATTTCCAAAGTTCCTCTATTAGTAGGTGTCTACTCGTGAAGGAGGACGTGGTGTAACGACAAAAGTCGCTCCGCTATTTTCACTTTACCCACTTTCCGATTTACCCTTTACCCCCCTAGAAAAAACTAAAATGGAGTTTCAATTAAAATATTAGTAAGTAAAATTAAAAATTCAACTGAATTTAGACCAGCAAAAGAATTTGTTATATCAATTAATCTTTTTGTTAAAATGAATTAAAATTTTTAATTATTTTTTTAATCATATCAATTAAATTTTTAATCAAATATCTTCAACATTTTCAATTAAAGTTTTAATTATATCAATTAAAACTTTAATTAAAAATGTAAATTTTAATCAAATTTTTAATTAAAATTCCAGCATCAAATCAATTAAAATTTGAAAAATTTTTTTTTTTTTTTTTGAAATTCCAAATGGGAATCAATTAAAATTTTAATCGAATTTTCAATATGTTTTTTATCAAATATACATATGTTTGTGTGTAATTCATCAACGCATGAAAATTTCTAAATACTTTGTACCAAATAGTTCCTAGAAGTACCATAGTACTTTTGAGGTTCCAATAGCACCACAAAAAATACTATGGTACCAACTTTATCAAAACTGGTGCATGCGTATCCGCAGTGTTGCCAAAAAAGTTTGTTCTCATGTTCCCATTTTCAAAAAATCCTGAAAAAATTGTTAAATACTCTTTTTTTTCCTTTTTCTAAAATAATTTTTCGAAGATTTTGTTTGCTAAAAATAAAAAAAAATAAATATTTTAGAAAAAAGGGTGGCATCATGAGAGAATTAAAATTTTTTACAAATTCAAATTTTAACAATTTTTTTTTAATTTTAAAATAGACCTTTCTGTTTCCTAAAAATTATTTAAATTTTTTTGAATCATTTTCTACTTTATTCAATTTGTATTAAATTCAGAGAATCAAATATGATTTTTGTTGATTCTTTTCATATAATCAATCAAATTGAATAAATTTTAACAAATCAAATAACCAAAAATCATCCCCGAACAGAATCACAAAACAAATTACTCAATCGATTTAAAATTGAATCATTGATATGAATTCAAAGATTCATAAAATTAATAATATGAAATAATATGAATTATCAAGCTCTGCATTAAAACCAATATGTCATTAATTTAGCAGATGTAGCTTTCCATTATCGATCTGGAAAATCTATCAAAATTTAATTTTTTTTTATCAACAAAACCCCTTATCTGGCAACACTGATTTGTATACACTCTGATGCATACAAACACTACATAGACTATTTTGTTTTTGTAAATTTAAACAATTGGTGCGGTTCTCTTTCTTAAAAATATTTTTAATAAATATTTTTTTTTTGTTTAGGGATTTGAGATGCAAGTTTACAATTTAAATAACTGTATGTTTCATATGTTGTCAATAGTATTTATTGTAAACTAGAACATTTTTAAAAATTTTATTGTAACTTTTGTGGCAATAATTTTTTCTATGAAGTTACTGAGTAAAACACCACACTATCAGTAAGAGTATATAAAGCATAAAAATACACAAATCCGAGTAAGGTCATCTTACACTAATCGGGTTTTCTATCACTTGAGGACTTATCCTGATAAGGGCGTGTGCTGTACATAGGTCATTCTTTGAGATTCTGCAGGTATCATGTGAATATCCTTCGTAGTCCTGTGAATTTAAGATAACATTAGTTCAGGAAGGCCGTATGCATTTTACCTTAAATATTAAAGTTTTTAATAAAGCCAATCACGCTACTAGATATAGATTTCCAAATTTTCAATGTATATAAACCAAGGAATTGTAGTCTCCTACCACGAAGCCTATGGCATACGCAGAGTATATGTTCCGTTGTCTCAGCATCCAATTCGCAGAACCAAAAAATACCCGAATGAGCTTAGAGGTCCTTAGATGGTACCTGAGATTACAGAGAAATATACATTAACGTCCAGTAAATATTTTTTGAGACCCTGTGAACATCATTTGAGGTCCTGTAAATATTCATTGAGTTCCTGTGAATATCCTTTGAGTTCCTGTAAATATTCTACAGATATCCTTTGAATATTCTTATTTCCATATAATTCTTTATTCCTTCAATATATTTACATCTAGAAAAAAAATCTGTAATACCAACTGAAGAAAAATTTGCTGTTATTACGGGAAATTTTGCTAATTTCAGCCCAGCGGTATTTTTTGCTTATCTAAGCAACACGTTTCTGGTGACGTGTAGCAGAATGAAATTCGTAGAAAAATTAGTAGCCGCTACTAAATTTTAGTAAACTTTTTCTAAAGTGCAATTTAAAATTGGTTTGCTAAAATCAGCAGAAAAAATTACTAAATATTATTAATATTAGTACAATCAAAATAGTATAAAAATTTGTAAGCGCTACTAAATTTTTAGTAAATTGCTGTAAACTCAATGAATTGTAAAATATAGCAAAATTTTAATTTATAATAATAATTATTTAAATGCACAAATTAACACAATAGATAAACTTGTTACACTTTAAAGCTGCTCATTTCTTTTGAAATTGCCTTACGAATTCGAATTGTTTTTATAGAACAACATTTTTTATTTATTTATTTTCAAAAATATTTTAAACAACAATAAAAAAAATCAAAGGCTTAAAAACTTGGTGAAACACAAACTAATTAATCATTTTGTTTTAATTAAAAATAAATAGCAAAAAAATTTTACTAAATAATATTTTTTTTTACTATAACACAGCTAAAAATCGTCGAGGGATTGAAAACCGTTTACATATTTTTCTACTAACTTTTTTCTCTGAGTGTAGGTGGCTGTCTTACACGCCATTCGAGTATTCTACCCTGGATGTTTGTACGGTTCGTAGATCGCCCATCTTGCATATCCTTTTAATATCCTGTCGTCTTGGAAGTATATACCGTTCATATGCCGCATAGTACATCTTGTTGTGTCCAGCGAATGTATTTGAACGTCTTTTTAATTTAAGAAGTGTGTGCCCTTAGTATATCAACTTCTTACATATCCTTCGAACATCTCTGGTGATCTCCTTCAAGTATTGTAGAAGTTCAGTGACGCTCTGGCATCCTAATGTCTGCTAAGAAGAACATATACAACCCAAGGCAGACCGTTTATCCAAAATTTCAATTCTTTGCACAACAAACATGATATTTGCTTTAAGCTTACTGGTTGCTCTGACGAAACGTGCTCCTTGTAAACAATTCTTTATGTTTTGATCTCAAGAATTTGAAAATGTTCTAGTAAAAAATATTTTATAATTTTTAATAATACGTATGTTTTATAGAAGAAACTCTTTTTATATATTCTTTTCTCTTAAATTTTATACGAGGGCGGATCAATAAGTCCGTGACTTTTCGTACTTATATGAAATACAACAATGATCCCATTAATTATCACCTTTTAATAGACTACTGTCAAATTTTGAGCAAGTTCTGTCATTTACTTTGTGCTTAACAGCTGTTCAAAACACACAAACTCGTGGATTTTTTTAAAAATGGAAAATTATTTTTTGCGATAAAAACCGTCAATCAAACCAAGGAAAAGCTTGATAAACACTATGGAAACTCTGCACCATCGATTTCAATGGTAAAAAAGTGGTTTACTGACTTTCGTTGTGTTCTTACATTACAAGCACGGAAGATGCCGAACGTTCTGGACGCCCAGTTGAGGTCTCTACACTCAAAACAATTGAAAAAATTCACGATGTGGTATTGGCCGATCGGATATTGAATGTGCGATAGATTGTGAAAGACATGGATGAGTGGTTTAAATTTTGAACGATCACTTGGTATGAGAAAGCTTTACGCAATATGGCTGCCGCGTTTTCTCACAATCGAGCACCAACGGAATCGTGCGACAGCTTAGTTTCCATGGCAAAAATCCATGAAGTAGACTACGCATTTTCCACTCATTCGCATTATTCTCCGGATTTAGCCAACAGTGACTATTTCCTATTTCCAAACCTAAAGAAATAGCTCGGTGGAAAGAGATTTAGCTCCAATGATGAAATTATTGATCAAACAAATGTCTCGAAAAATTCTATTTTTTGGAAGAGATACAACAATTGAAGAAACGTTCGACTAAGTGTATAGAGCTAAAAGAAGATTATGTTGATTTTCATTTCAATTATAGGAGGGCTTAGTAAAATTGATTATTCTGTTTCAAATATCGCTAATAAGCCACATTCTGTTTAAAATATGTCATTTTGATTTTATTTAAGTCTTCAGACTTGCTTGATAATTGAATAAACCAAAGGTTTTCTAAGAAATCTTGTGTTGACTGAAGTCAGCCAATTGCAAGCTGGGAAAAATATCGAGTGTTTGAGGTAAAATTCGAACCCACATTAGAGCGCACAACAAGCCAACTTTCGGACTAAATATATATCCTATTATTATCAACTTCAATTTCCCTCTTTCAACCTAACCTGAGCCCCCGCAATTCCTTTGATATTTAAGTTAGTTAATAGTTTTTCTCCTACACTCACAAAAAAAAGTTAGTAGAAAAATTTGTAAACGGTCTTCAATCCCACTTTACTATTTTCTTACTGATTTTTAGTAAAAAAATTATTATTTAGCCAATCTTTTTGCTATTTACATTTTACAAATTACAGAATTTTTACACAATATTTACAAATTTTCGTTGCTAATTTCAGAAATCATTTTACAAATTTTTGAAAACCGATTTGCTAAAATTAGCAAAAAAAAATTACTAATGTTAAAAAAGTCGATATTGAAGGAAATGTTATTTCTAATAATTTAAACTTATACATACAAACTTAAATTGCCCTAAAATGTTACATAGGATTAAAAAAGGGATCGAAAGTGAAGATACCGACTCATGTCTGAAAATAGGACATCCAGTTAAAATATCACTAAAAAGGGTTTTTTAGTTCTAAATATCAGCCCCAAAAACAATTAAATTTAACCTTAAAAGTAAAAAAAAAAAATTGACTAAAATATTTTTCAAAAAGGAAATTACCAAATAAATTCGTTTATGTTTTAACAATTTTTAAGATTTTTAAGCCTTTGATTTTTTTTTTCATTTTGTATAAAATATTTTTTTAAAAAATATAATCAAAATTTTTGATGCTCGATAAAAAAAATTAATCTAAAACTTTGTACTAATATTATTAGCATTAAGTAATTTTTTTTGCTGATTTTAGCAAACAGATTTTAAATTCCACTTTACAAAAAGTCTACTAAAATTTAGTAGCGGCTACTAATTTTTCTACTAATTTCATTGTACTACACGTCAGCAGACATGTGTTGCTAAGATTAGCAAAAAATACCGCTGGGCTCAAATTAGCAGAATTTCCCGTAGTAACAGCAACAGTTGCCATTACAGACTTTTTTTGGTGAGTGTAGGGTATTTTGTGGTTATTATTATATTTTTTTTCGTTTTAATCTTTTTGTTGAAGATTTTTTCGGTTGGCGTTGTTTACACTTTCAAATTGTAAATACATAAACATGAAACCCCATTAAAATTATGACCACTCGTCATATAAACAACAACAAAAGCATTATTAAACCACGACCATAACTAAATATATAAACGAGAATTTTAAAACCATATTCTTCTTAGTCTACACTGTGGGATAGGGTACTACTTTTTTGGAGGGGTGCACAAAATTAATTTAGGTAAAATGTTAAGACATTATCTGATTCCAATAACATCAACAAAATTAATTTATGCATTTTTCTACTATTGTATTTATAATATTCTTAAAAGTGCTAGGAGACGTATGATTAATATTTTAAATTTATATAACTCATATGTAAATATTATCATAATACAGGTTGGGTGAAAAGTTCCTGCGCTCACCAAGAGATGGCACTGCTAGCTCCACACTTTTTTTTTCTCAAGTTGGTATAACTGTCCTGAGAACACATGCAAAGTTGCAAGTCATTCTGTCAATTGACGTGTCATTGATTTTTTTTAATATGGAAAAAATTAAATATCGTGCAGTCATTAGATTCTTTGTTTTAAAGGATTTAAAAGCAAAGGAAATTTATGAACAATTGTTAGAAATGTATAAGGAGTCCTCACCTTCAAAACGCACCGTTGAATTTTGGGCTGGTGAATTTAAACGTGGTTGTACCATCCTTGAAGACGATCCACGCGAAGGACGACCAAAAACTGCAACCACAGCAGAAATCATTGAGCAGCTACATAATATGGTTAGTGAAGATCCCAGTTTGACTAAGCGCGAAATTGCTAATGCCATAGGCATCTCAGACGAACGAGTACTCCATATTTCACAACGATCAGCAAAGAAGGTTATGGCATCAGTTTTTTGGGATGCAAAGAGAATTTTGTTGATTAATTATTTTCAGAAAGGTAAAACAATTAACTCTGAATATTATTGCAGCCTTTTGGATCACCTGGATGAAAAAATTCGTGAGAAAAGACCTGGTTTAAAGAAGAAAAAAATCATTTTTCATCAAGACAATGCACCTGCTCACAAAAGTGTTTTGACGATGGCTAAATTCAAAGAATTAAAGTACGAATTGCTTGAACATCCACCGTATTCACCAGTGACTACTATCTCTTCAGAAATCTCAAACAATTCCTTCGTGGAAAGAATTTTTCGTCGAATAAAGAGACCATAGCAGCCGTAGACGGTTATTTTGCAGAGCTTCCGGAAAACCATTATAAGGATGGGATAAAATTATTGAAAGATCATTGGAACAAGTGTATTGAGCTTCTAGGAGATTATATTGAATAAAAAAATATATTTCGTTACAAAAACAGTATTCTTTCATTTCGAGCGCAGGAACTTTTTAACCAACCTGTATGTAAAGAAACCTATTGTAATAAAAATATTTTAAGAAAATTAAAAGATTCATATTGATTTCCGCAATATTTAGCTTAGTATTAACGATTAATGGCAAAAAGTCACCTTGAAAATATTTTAGAACATAACAAAATTTAATGTATTGGGAAAAAATCAATCAAAATCAATAGCAACGAATCCATTACGTCATTTCGTTTTTACGTCATTTTCGTTTTAATTGTTTCTTTACAACTCTAACCCATAGTTTATCCGACACAGCCGCAACACCAGCGGGTGCGTAAATGTAATACAGTAGTACATAATACCTACTTATACACGTAAAACTAGTATATATATATATTTTTTTTTTAAATATAACTTTTATACTTATTTTGTATAATATTTTTATGTTTAAATGTATGTTAAGTGTATATTGCAGCGTTGATATGTTATAGTTATTACTCCATTGCTCCACAGAGTCTTGTAGTCGTAAGTTTATTTTTATGTATCATTTATACTATTGTATGAGAACGTATAATAATAACAAAAACAAATATGTATGTATTAAATTAATGATAGCAATTTTTAAAGATGTAATTATGCAAGTGAAACTACTGTTTTTTTTCAGCTACAACTACAAACACAAACACCAACAGCGAAGGGTTGCAATACATTTATTAACAATGGCAATGACATTTCACAACTACATTTATATTCTCTGACACACACACACACAAGTCCATAACGGTCATATTCTTATACACAAATTTTACATTAGTCGAACAACGCCAACAACAACAGCAACTTAAAATAATTGCATGTGACAAATGGATTGAACATTAAAACAATGTTAACAACAAACTGGCAAAGGACAAAAATATTATTTCTTCTACGAATGTTTCATTCGTATTGTAAAGCGGCAAAAATTCCAAAAAAAAACATCCTTATGCTCAAGAGAAGTAAGTAAAAATATTTAATGGTGACATTTTTGTGAATATTGTGATTTCTTATTGCTTTTACTGTTATTGTTATTGTTTTTAAGATGAATGTCTTTATGTTAAAGTGTTAAAGGAAAATATCAGCATCAATAATAAAAACAATTGAACATCCTTCTTGTATAACAATAAAATTCTGTTGTCCTGTCAATTAGTTATACAGAAACTTTTTATTTCAATGAAATATTTGCTGTTTGTGTACTACGCTTTATTAAAGGGCATTATAGGAAATGGACTTTTTACTGCATCAATATTTGATGGGAATAAATAGTAATTTTTTTCTAAACGGCATTGCTTATTTTTATAAAAATGAAGGTATTTTTTAAAAAGTGAGTTTTTTTTAATTTTTTTAAAAATTTTAATTTTTTTAAAAACAACTTAAAATACATATTAAATTAATCGTTAATATAATCAAAAAGAGGACTACTGATTTTTTTTATCATATTTAACCCATTTTGTTGTTTATTTTCAATCATTGTTTAATAATCAACAAAAGTAGTAAAAAGAATAGAAAGTCGTTTAAAATAACCATACATTTTTTACTGACAAAAATACACAGATGTGTATATTATTTTTGGCTTTGTGTGTATGTATATTTGAATATTTTCTTGTAATTTTTATTGAAATAATTTTGTATATATACAAAATATTTTGGTAAAAAAAAACAAAAAAGAATTATATGAACTTCAAATTTTAGAAACAAAAAAAATTTTACATTTAACAGCCCAGCAAAAATAAATGGAAGTGATTCTTAAGGAATTAATTTTTCATTGATTCTAAAGTATCGTTTAGTTCTGATTTTTCTCTTCTAAGGAAGTTCTTTTTCATAACTTATAAAAATGTGATTTTTAATGACATCTATGACGCTACAAAAAGTAAAAAATTTATTGTAGTAAAAATTGCAAGGATTTCGAATAGAGATAAATAAGGCCCGATTGCTGAATTTCCCGCTAAAATTTAACGAACAGTAAAACTCAAACTTTGTATAGCAAACAACAACAAATGTGCAGTTAAATTCCCAGGTAGAAGCTAACGGGAGATTGTGAAAATGAGGCTAAGGCCCGATTACTGATGTCCTGTAGAAATCTAAATTATAAATTCAAAATTTATTTGGGAAGAACAAAAGGTGTAATTTTTCACTAAGCCATAAGAAGGGCTTTAGATGCAATGAAAAAGTATCATAAAAGAAAACTTCCACCCTATGACACCCCTATGTAAAAATCATTGGATCCGATCCAAATTTTCACAACACTGGAATCAAAATCACTGCTTATTTTTCTCTTCTTTTGCTGGGAGAAAATATCAACTCCTACTCAAGGTCTGTAAATTTTTATAGTTTGTTTTTTTGAATGGCTGATTTGAATAGTTTAAATAGTTAAAAAACAAACTTTACGTATTACTTTTTA
This sequence comes from Eustalomyia histrio, assembly GCA_949748255.1. Lineage (NCBI taxonomy): Eukaryota > Metazoa > Arthropoda > Insecta > Diptera > Anthomyiidae > Eustalomyia > Eustalomyia histrio. The sequence goes on from OX456527.1 coordinate 12,422,170, forward strand.
AATAAACTACAGTCAGTAACGGAAAATATATTGTGAGTGTATTTTGTCAATAAAAGATACTTTTTTTAATAAAAGTTACTTTTTAATAAAACGTGCTTTTTAAACTAAATGTACTTTTCTAAGAAAATATACTTTTTTAATAAAAGGTATTTTTTTACTAAAAGGTACTTTTGCAATAAAAGGTACTTTTCCAATAAAAGGTACTTTTCCAATAAAAGGTACTTTTCCAATAAAAGGTACTATTTCAATAAAAGGTACTTTTTAATAAAATATACTTTTTTGATAAAAGCTACTTCTTAAAAAAGGTACTTTTAAAAATGGCACTTTATAAAGAAGGTACTTTTTAAAAAGTGATACTTTCTAAAAAAGTGACTTCAAAAAATAGACTTGTTAAAAAAGATACTTTTTAAAAAAGGTACTTTTTAAAAAAAGTACTTCTTAAAAAAGGTACTTTTTAAAAAAGAACTTTTTTTAAAAATGGTTCTCCGTAAAACTGGTGCTTTTTAAAAAAGGTGCCTTTAAAAAGGGTAATTTTAAAAAAGGTACTTTTTAAGAAAACTACTTTTTAAATAAAGTACTTGTTAAATAAACATGCAATTTTTTTGTACAAACTCACTAATTCGTTGGTATGCACTTATTTATTTTTTTCTATAGGGATGATGAAAATAAGGAAACGTTTCTCATTCCTACTCTATCCCTTCTCAATTAAACACTCAGAGATCATCCCCCCTATAACAACAGAATATGGTGCATTACTTATAAAACAGGTACATTTAAAAAAAGATACTTTTAAAAGAGGTACTTTTTCAAAAATGTACTTTTCATAAGCCGTGCTTTTTAAGAAAGGTATTTTTAAAAGGGCAATTTCAAAAAAAAGACATTTTTTAGAAATGTACTTAATAAGGTACTTTTTAAAAATGTTACTTTTGGAAAAAACTACTACACAAATATGTACTTTTTCAAAAAAAAATTCTTTTAAAAACAGGTACTTTTAAAAAAAGGGATTTTTTACAAAAATGTACTATTTTAAAGTATTACAAGGTATTTTTTTAGAAAGGTGCTTTTCAAAAAGTGATTTTTCAAAAATTTTTAAAATATTTGTGAAAATTCAAACTCTATTTCTAACAATTTTTTGTTTCAAATGTTTGTAAACTGTTACTTTTCATATAAATATTCGTTCAAAATAAAAATTTAAGTTAAAAAAAAATAACAAAAAGTCTTTTGTAAAAGTGTGGTTAAATTTTAAGGGCCGATGTTGTTTTTTAATAAAACACAAATTAGTTATGATAATATGGAATGGTTCAAACAAAATATCGGCCAAATGGCCGGCGTGACCTCGGCGGCACACCTCCATCCGATGGTGCACATGTTCGATCACTCTGAGGCATAATTGAGGTTCTATGCCTTCAATGTGCTGAATTATATAATCATTTAGCTCTTGAATTGTTGCTGGCTTATCGACGTATACCTTTTCTTTCAAATAACCCCAAAAAAAGAAGTCCAACGGTGTCAAATCACATGATCTTGGCGGCCAATTGACATCGCCACCACGTGAGATAACACGGCCATTGAATTTGTCGCACAAAAGAGCCATTGTTTCGTTAGCTGTGTGGCAAGTTGCACCGTCCTGTTGAAACCACATATCGTGCACATCCATATCCTCAATTTCTCGCTTCAAGAATTCAGTTATGATCGTGCGATAGCGAACACCGACGGCGAGTCAAGGTTGACGGCTATTCTGCCACACTATCGCGAACAACAGCAATGTTTTCGGCAGAACGAACTTGGCTAGCCTGTACAGGTGTTTTATCATTTCTAAAAGACCCGATTTGCAGAAATATGTGCACAATTATCCCGATTGTGAACACATTTGGTCGATTATGCTGACCCAAAAAAATCACAAAGTGCATTTTGATTTGAACGCCCATTTTTGTAATAAGCCTGAATAACTTTAACGCGTTGCTCGATTGTGTATCTTTCCATGATTCAATTGTTTTTTTTTTGTTTGTCAAATAAACTTTGTATTCTTTTGTTGTATTTCTATTTTTGGTGATTCATGTGATTGTGAGTAATAATTACTACACTCACGTGATACTTAAGTGACCATGAGTTTAGTTTTTCAAACTATGTTTTTAGTAATTCTTGCAGTTTTTCGTGAGAATTTCGTTATCGTGGTTAATTTTTACTTTAGCCAGTGGGCTTGACAACTTTTTATCATTTAGATATTACGATTTTCGGTGGAAATTCAAGACATATCATGGGATCGAGGGTTCATGGTGATGGTACAGTTTTTGTAATTTTTAAATGCAAATAACAAAAATTGTATTTTTAAAATATTTTTACTATTACCTAATGCTATTTTAGTTTTATAACTAGTTTAGTGGAGGGTTTAACATCATGATCCCCCTACTGGATTTGGGCATAGAATCTCCAAATTTCACCGAAATTTGGATTTAATTTTACCAAGAAAATCCTTAACCCTTAAACCACTGGAGTCGAAATACATGGTATTTTGTTATGAAATTTCGGTTCTAGTATCATTTTGGTTTCAAAGCACGAATGTGAAGTCCATTTGTCAAAAAAATTTAACCTGAAAGCGCCAGGTAGAAAAAATGAAGGACAACCTGAAGACAAAAAGCTCGACTCAAACAAAAAAATTTGTTTCACAAATTAAACACGCAACAAATTATCAAAATACAGCTTGAAGCTACCTTCCAAAAAATTTCGAGTCGATGGAGCTGTTGGAAAGTATGTTTTTTTCTTAGTTTTGATTTGGCACCAAAATCATAAATAATTTTTGTGTCTGTTTTGACAGAAATCTTGGAAGAAATGAGTGTATCTATCAAACTATTAAACTGAGCGTGTTCAAACCGGCACTGTTCGATAGGTAAATTCAAACAAACAAAAATGTCGTTGGCGATTATTGCACCAAAAATATTGCTTTGGATATACATAATTGCACTTTAGTGATGACCTTCTGTAGACGGTCTTAGTGGTTAAAGGGTTAACACGTTGTTTTATTTCTTTCAAAGAATTTATTTATTTATTTTATTTATTAATCATATAATTACAAATTATATGTTAATACCCTAACCGAGGACTAGCAACAAAGGCCTTCGGCTCGTTGTAGCGAAAACAAACCAGAGCCTCTGGTGGAAATTGAACCCACGACCTCCGGACTGATAAGCTAGCACGCTACCAACTAACCTACCGGGGCGCTCATTTCAAAGAATTTTATATGCAAAGTTTATTAGATTTTAATATTTTAAGTTTTTTATGCGCTATTTGCCTGTAAAAAATAAAATATCGATTTGGGGCTTTACTACATTAAGCCATCATTACGATCCGTACAATTACTTATCTTTATTAACAAAAATCCAAATCATGTATATTTTTCTAAAACAAAATGTTAAAGTTATTCTGAAAAAGTATTTTTATGGAAACTATAACTTCTGCTCAAACAATTTGTTTACAAATTTCTAAATTTTCTGAACGCTATGTGTAGCGTAACATAAGAGCCGACCATGTCGAACCCCTTTCTTCTACTTATTATTTAATATTATAGGCCATTACCACAGTTATTACTTTTTCTATTATTGACAATGTCAACCACAAAACAGCAACAGCAGCCACCATATTGTAAAGCTGTTATGTTGTTTGTTTGGACTTTGAAAAATGATGACTGCAAATTTTAATGAAACTTCATGTTTAGAAAGCTTCCAGTTTTGTTTTAAATTGTTTTTTCTTCTTGTACAATTTAACAATTGAGGATATAAATGGTTTTCCAACAATATGGTGTGGTATTGCCGTTTATTTATATTTCTACTGTACTTTATATTTGAAAATCTGTCTATGAATGTTATAAAATAAAATGACACATAACATTTTTATATGTACACAAATATTTAAAGTTCTGTTTGTATTGCCGGTATTTATTTTTTTTTTTTTTGTGTATTTGTTTTAGTTTCAAATGACCTCTTAGATGGGTAGGAAAGAAATGGTTGTTTTTTTATTAAAAAACTTTTGTAATTATAGTGTTTAATAGAAAAGTTATTTTTTTTTAACCAGAGATTTTTTATATGAAAAGTAACAATGGTTAAGTGGTTTCTCACAATTGCAATGAAATGCAAAATCACCATAAAACTTTAAAATTATTAAAAATTTGAGTAAATATTTATGGAACTTAAAAATCTTAGAAAGGTTTGACTCTATAAAGAAATAATAAAGAATTAGAGAAAAAAGTCACTTGTTATTATACCCTTCACCACAGGTGGAAGGGTATATATAAATTTGTCATTCCATTTGTAATTTCTACAATATTGATCTTAGACCCTATAAATTATATATATTCTGGGTCCTTATGAAGAGCGAAGTTGATTTAACGATGTCCGTCTGTCCGTCTGTATGTTGAAATGGGTTTTCCGAAGACCCCAGACATGATGAGGACTTGATTGTTATTTATTTCTGTTACATGTGATCCATTTCTGTTTGCTATTGAAAATCAGGCAGATCGGTTGATAAATGGCTGAGATATTAACAAAAAACCAGGACTACCTCTAATTTTTTCCGTAAAATCCCTTTTTTTAATATGTATGTAGAATTTTACGCTTAACAAACACATCCATTTGTTGAAATTCTTTTCTTTCATCTCCATCTTTTATACACAAACAACAAACACTTACAAAGATTTGTCATTTTAAATTTAAATAAAAACCAAACAAATCTCTAATGAACAAAGACTTTTTCTATATGTACCTCTATTAACGATAATTTTGTTTGAGCTTCAATAGCTTAGTTGTCTAGACGCTAAGTCACAAATACTTTTTTTCTCTAAGGCCGTGGGTTCGAATCCCGGTCAATACACTTTTTTTTACATTTTATTTTTATTTCCTTAAGACTTTTTTATTTTTTGTTTTTTTTAACATTTAATAATTAATTTAAATAAAATTTTATATTAATAATTAAATAATCCATAAATAGGCTAAAAACATCAAAATTTTTATAAAAAACCCTCTGATACAAACAAAATACAAACGGTTTTATTTCTATTTTTTGATCCGATTTAAAAGAATTTATAAACAGATTTTTAAACCATTTTATTTCTCATATATTAAGAAAATTTTACACATAATTTCCCTTTGAGTGCAACTATTTTAGGTCATAACTTATAATAATTTATAAAAAAAAAATTATAAGCTATTTTCCTTCAAATTTTTAAAATTAAGCTAAAGAAATTAAAAATATTTTTTAACAAAAAAGCGAAATAAAATCCCACATGCAAATTTGCCAGCTAAATCAAACGTTTTTGTAGAAATAAAACACATGCAGCACTAGAACTGCATTTCTTTTAACGATTTGTTGAAATTCTTTTCTTTCACCTCTTCACCTTTTATACACAAACAACAAACACTATTCTAGAGCTGTAATATGACCTATGGATACGTTTTATATAGCCAAAGATCGAAAATCTTTAGTATAACATATTTGCTAAAAAAAAAAACTCGGAAATATCGGTTCAGATACAAAAAAGTTATGCCCAAAACATAAATTTTTTTTAAATACCTATTTTCGGGAACCATAAATCTTCCCGAGTGCAATTTTTATCACCAAACTAAATGGTTAATTTCCTCTTAAAGGCGTCCGTATATAAATCCGTCCATTCGATATATGTCCATATAAACTTCAGTTTTTTCCCAACCATGGTGAAGGGTATATAAGATTCGGCATAGCCGAATTTGGCCACTCTTACTTGTTTTTCAATAGTATTTACATAGCGCCAATAATACTAGTTGCGTGTGAGGCTCTAAAAAATTAAAATTCTCATACTCTTTTTTGATAATTAACATTATTTCTTAATGTCAATCAATTACATCAGAATATTAAAATAAGGACTGATTAATTAGAGAAAATATTGTATATTGCATGTATCATTTGTGTAGGAGCCCCTACAATGCAGAAGAAGTTGTTTAATGTCTACTTTCTCTAACATTAGTAACAAAAAAGTTGTCTACAATTTTTTAACAAAAATGAAAATTAGGCTCCTTTTACACGGTTTCTAAGGATATCTTAAGAACCAAATAAATCAAAGATTTAATATTTTAAGACTTTTCTTAAATTGTCTCTAATTTAGCCTAACGTTTTGAAAATCATATTGAATTTGTCTCTTATAATGGTTGCGTTTAATTTTTTTTTACTTGTTTTAAATAACAGGTCAATTGAAAAGTCCACGGCCTACCATACTAAAACACATTTTTTTTGGCAAAATTCGTTTTTTTTATTCAACATAGTTCCTTTCAAGGGTGATACACTGATTATAGCGACCCTCCAGCTTTTCGATACCATTTTTGCAGTACGATTTGTCCTTTGCTTCAAAATAGGCCTCAGTTTCAGCGATAACCTATTCATTCGACGAAAATTTCTTTTGAGATCTGGAAACAGGAAATAGTCGCTGGGATCCAGATCTGGAGAATACGGTGGATGCGGAAGCAATTCGAAGCCCAATTTATGGATTTTCGCCTTCGTTTTCACTGACTTGTTTTTGGTCAAAAGTGAGCTCGCGCGGCACCCACTTTTCCCAGAGCTTTCTCATACCCTGATATTCGTGAATGATATGATATACACGTTCAGTTAATATTTTTAGAGTACCTGCTATTTCATTTAATTTCAATTTACGGTCATTCGAAATCATTTTGTGGATTTTTTTGATGTTTGCTTCCGTAACAACCTCTTTTGGGCGTTCACTGCGTTCACCGTCTTCGGTGCTCATTTCAACACGTCTAAACTTAGCATACCAATCCTTGATGGTTGATTTTCCTGGGGCAGGATCCAGAAATTCGTCATCAAGCCAAGTTTTAGTTTCAACTGTATTTTTTCGCTTCAAAAAGCAATATTTTATCAATACGCGAAATTCCTTTTTATCCATTTTTTTCACAATAACAAAAGTTGCTTCACTCAAAATGCTATAATTCACAAACTAATGATTCGATAGCTGTCAAATTAATACACTTATCTTTTGAAGGTTAAGGCTGACAAAAAATCATATCGATTTAAGTCTAGTAGCGCCATCTATGTGTCAGGCCGGGGACTTCTCAATTGATCTGTTAGGAGCTTGCAAATTTTGCCATATACATTCATTTTAAAGGCTTTGGTTTGTGTTGCTAACAAGAAAAGTACTATCGAAACACTTTATAAGAACAGTGGGACGATGAAAGCACATGTAAAGGTAAAATAAAACACAAACGAAACTCCTACTTACAACTACTGATACAAACAACATCGTGTAAATATTAAATAGATATTAATAATGAGATTCCTTGCAGAAGATTAGATAATATTATGAAAGATTAGATGGTATTATGAACAATTATAAGGAGTAAAGTTTTTAAATCCATTTAGTACATCTAGAATTATTTGTTTTTTTTTGCCAATTTGCAATTTATTTTCCTTTTGTCAATTGGCTGATATTTTCCAATATATATAATATTGAACTAAATACAAGTTGTACACAAAGACTTTATTTTTGGCTCCCTCAATCTTAAGAACAAAAAAGTGTGGGGGGGACCAAAAGTTGGCCCATTCGGAATTTTTTTCAATCTATCATATCCCTACGGGAAAATGACCTTCCCGGTTCATTGGTATAGGGAACGGTCACGGGACAGGTTTCTATATGAAAATGACTGGTCACTTTAACTTGGTCTTGTCCTAAGAGGGGGTCAATTGCTCTCTTTGACATGTCACTGGACTGGTCTAACATAAGATGTCACACAACTTAACCTAAAGAACATATCACAGTACTTTCAAGCTCATCACATGATAGAGGCTTTTAAACCGAGCATGTGGTAAGTTTTTTGGGAACCAAACCCAATATGTGATAGAGACATTTTATACCGATCACGTGATGGATACTTTAGAAATCGATCCTATTTTCACCAACCACAGTACTGTTATTTTCAAACCTATCACGTTATTTAGACTTTTAAACCGTTCACGTTCAAGATACTCTAGGAACCGCTCTTCTTTTCGCCTATCTCGTGATTTGTTTTTTCGGAACCGGTCCTGTTTTTTCATCAGGAACGTTAAGAACCTGATATCTGAACCATGTGTTCCTTGATAAGATTCTTTTTGAAGTTTTTGCAAGAACGTGGTAAAATAGGGATTCAAAAGGGAAAAAGTGTCACGCTTAACGGGCTGCTGAAGACGTTTGGGCTAGAGACCTGTTATTAAAGTGAAATTGAAACATTTAAATTGGGACTCAAAATTTATTGGAACAGGGAACGAGTGAAATTAATATACTATAAAAGGTGGAACAAAATGAAAAAAAACAGGTTTCAAGTGAAATTGAAAGTATGGACAAGGGAAATAAGATGGAATAAAACACGGAACGAGTGGAATTGATAAGGTGGAAAACGAGCGGAATTAAAAATATTAAACAAGAGGAACAAAATTGAATGGAGGAGGGATGAAGTGAAATTGAAACACTAGACAAAGTGAACGAGTGAAATCGAAACAATAAATGCAGGCAACGAAACGGAATTTTTGCAAGGAAAGTGGAAAAAATTGTATTTTAATAAGAGGAAATGTCTTCCTTAAAGGTCTGGCCAGAAATCTGATATATGAAATAATTTTTACGAATATGGGATAATTAAGTGATAAAGATTCTTTTTGGTATAGATGAGGGTTTCTAAGGTGAAAATACTCTTTGGAATATGTACAAATTTGCAGAGTTTGAAATTTCTTATAAGATCTTAATTATGGTTCCTATGGTTCCTACTCCGGCATAGGATTTTCATAAATACGGGATTTTCAGAAAACCAAAAATTTAAAATATGTGTTCCCCGAATAATGGGCTAAAAAGATATTTTTTTTTGGAATTTGCAGTAAAATTTTTTACGGGGACGAGCACATAGGGAAGTTAGTCGCTCTCTTAACCTCCTGCTGGTAATCTAAATTTTAAAATGTAGTTTCACTGATAAGGCACTTTTTCAAAGAACGTGATAAAAATGGGAATAAATAGGTAAAAAGGGGGTTATGATCGGAAAGAGGAAACTCCTTTTAAAAAGAATGTTATTTTTTTCTTTATATATTTCGATACTTAAAACTACCGCTAACCAAGTATCTGGCTTTTAAGCTAGTATAAATTAGAAAGTCAAATTTTTTACACATTGTAACTTTTCCTAAAAAAATCTGATCGGACTGAAAATTGGTTTTATTAAGTCATTTAAGTTTTAAAATTTTCAAGATTTTGATTTTTAATATTTTATACAAATTTTGTATTAAAAAAATATTTAGTGAGAACAACTCCACTGTATGTTTGTTAAACACTAAAAGTGTAATCATACCTTAAAAACATTTTTTTGTTAAACTCTTCTTTGTATGTTTGTATGGCTTTGAATGAACACATCGGCGTCTCTGTGTGGATGTATTTGAATATTTGTGTATTTGTCTGTATGCACGAGTTTTTATTTGAACAGGAAAGAAGCATTTCATTGAACTCATTTTATGCTTCTCTTAGATACTTAAAACGTACTCTTTAATTTTGGTTGCCATTTTTAAGGATAATGAATTTTATGGGATTTTCTCTGCTACCAAGATCGCTAATATATTGAGAGAACTGTGAGAAGCATTAGCTATCTCCAACATACATACTCCCAAATTTCATGCTATACTACCTAACAACAACAGCACCAACAACACCAGAGAAAAAGAAGAAAACGAAAAAAAAACAACTTTCATTGGGCCATGGGCGACAATTTGCAATACAACAGGCTTTGATGAAAAGCATCACTTAACCTAAGATAAGTTAATTATAATGCCGTTTGTTGTTGTTAAATGTAGGTACATACAATTCTTGTTGGGAAGTTGTTGTTTTTATGTTGGATTCTCTCTAACTACTTTTACTACCATACTACTACATCTACGAGAGATTTTTGCAAGTTGGTAAGTTTTGTTTAATTGTTGCTGTTAAGGAAATCCTGACAATGTTTTAAACATTCTTTTACAAGGTAAGAAATTTTTTGAATTTGTTAAAATTAGCAGATCAAATGGTAAAGATTTAAAATTTTAAATTACCAAATTTTATATTTTTCTTTAAACAATTATATCAATTAGTTAGCAAATTTTGGTATTTACATTGTACATTTTTAAGGAAAATATTTTACGAATTTTTTGATAAATTATTTCCTTATATCATTTATCATCATCTTAGAGGCTTTATTTTAAAACACATTTTTAAACATTAATACATAAAATTGTATGTGACATGAAAAGTAATGTTTTGGTTTAAGTTTTTTTTTCTTATTTTTGTTAACATACATACATTTCCTTTTCAGACAATGTTTTAATCGAATTTAAAACAACGTTTATGTTTGCTAATGTAACAATTCCCTCGTAAATCAGGTTCAATTAAAAATTTCAATTTTCCTACACAGAATCCACAGAAACCACACGAGTATTTCTATTAATTTATTTTAACGTAATTTTAACCCCCTTAAATACACATAAAGACAATAGGAATAATGGGAAAATGGGGACAGGTGATGCTTAAGTGAAAAATAAATGATTACAGAAAAATTTTTTAAAATGGGTTTCCAGACACATGAATTTTGCGACTGATTCTAGTAGACTTGAGATTCCATGAAATAAGTTTGGGAATCCGTTCCACAGAACCTAAAATATAAGGTATAACTGACAAAAAAAATCCAGAATTTTATCTGCACTTGGTATTCGATTATTGAATGCAAAAAAGCTCATCATAATTTGTTTAGTATGAAATAGCATAAAAACTTATTTCATGGGCACATTTGACAAATTTCGTCGAATTATCATTACCGTCAATGTTTTCGAAATCTTCGGCCTAATCGTTGCATATCCTACTTAATACTCACCTCCCCGAGTGCACTGATGTAACAAATTTGAAATATGTATGGCACTGCCTCGCACAGGGGGCTTACAATGGGGTTGGAAATAATATAATTACCCTTGAAAAAATAACCTAAAAGTTTCTCTTCATACAAATCGCTTCCTATCATTTAACAGAGTTCTCAGATATTCTGGCTGCTCCTGACAAAACTTTGTCCCTCTCTCAACTACGTATCTGTAAGCTTGAGAAATTTTAAGGTGGTATTTATTCCTAATATTGACAAAAGGGGACATAAAGCAACAAAAGACTTCATGCCAATATCGCCACAGCTCTCTAGTATGCAACATGCATACAGGTTGGTTGAAAAGTTCTTGCGCTCGAAATGAAAGAAAACTGTTTTTGTTACGAAATATATTTTTTTATTCAATATAATCTCCTAGAAGCTCAATACACTTGTTCCAATGATCTTCCAATAATTTTATCCCATTCTTATAATGGTTTTCCGGAAGCTCTGCAAAATAACCGTCTACGGCTGCTATGGCCTCTTCATTCGACAAAAAATTCTTTCCACGAAGGAATTGTTTGAGATTTCTGAAGAGATAGTAGTCACTGGGAGCTAAATCTGGTGAATACGGTGGATGTTCAAGCAATTCGTACTTTAATGCTTTGAATTTAGCCATCGCCAAAATACTTTTGTGAGCAGGTGCATTGTCTTGATGAAAAATGATTTTTTTCTTCTTTAAACCAGGTCTTTTCTCACGAATTTTTTCATCCAGCTGATGCAAAAGGCTGCAATTATATTCAGAGTTGATTGTTTTATTTTCTTAAGATAATCAATAATCAAAATTCCTTTTGCATCCCAAAAAACTGATGCCATAACCTTCTTCGCTGATCGTTGTGACTTCACCTGCTTTGGAGCTGAACAACCAGCTTCAGCCCACTTTAAACGTTCTTGTTTCAATTTAGGATCATGGTGGTAGATCCAAGTCTCATTCATAGTTATAAAACGACGAAAGAAGTCGGTTTTATTCGGCTTAAAACGCTCCAAATTACGCTGAGAAATTTGTTTTCGATCCAGTTTTTGTTGAATTGTTAATGTGTGCGGCACTAACTTTCCAAACAGTTTTTTCATACGTAATTCTTCATGTAAAATATGTAGTACTCGTTCGTCTGAGATGCCTATGACATTAGCAATTTCACGCTAAGTCAAACTTGGATCTTCACTAACCATATTATGTACCTGCTCAATGATTTCTGCTGTGGTTGCAGTTTTTGGTCATCCTTAGCGTGGATCGTCTTTAAGGCTGGTACGACCACGTTTAAATTCAACAGACCAAAATTCAACGTTGCGGTTTGAAGGTGAGGACTCCTTATACACTTCTAACAACTCTTCATAAATTTCCTTTGCTTTTAAACCCTTCAAAACAAAGAATCTAATGACTGCACGATATTCAATTTTTTCCATATTAAAAAAAATCAATGACACGTCAACTTCAAATGCCTTGTAAACAAAGAAAGAATTGACAGAATGACTTGCAACTTTGCATGAGTTCTTAGTACAGTTATACCAACTTGAGAAAACAAGTTTGGAGCTAGCAGTGCCATCTCTTGGTAAGCGCAGGAACTTTTCAACCAACCTGTATCTCAAGGGCCGTTCAACAGAAGCTACACTTCACGAAGTTGTGAGAGTAGTAGAGAGATCCTTGGTATTCCGGCAATATACCTTATCTGCTTTCTTAGATAAAGAAGGAGCTTTTAACCATATCAGTACTAATGCAATAAATAACGCCCTTTTGGGATCTGGGTGGTGAGACTTTTGTCATGGTGGAGTCTGAAATTGTCAATGATCGTCTGGGTAATAGCGAGAGGTCAAAAAAGGAAGAGGATTACCCCAAGGTGTAGTTGACTCCCCACAAATGCGGCTTTTGGTTATTAACTCAGTTCACGTAAAGCGGAAAAATCAAGGTGTTAAGTCAAAGGTGGGGACGACGTGGTGACTAGTATGTTTCTAGATGTTACAAGTGACATTACTCAGCCCTAGATACTGGACACTGACTAGTGGTCAGGGAGTGAATCCGTTGAAAACAGAATTGGTGCTTTTCTAGGGTCAACTCGAGCTAAATTTCTTGGCATTGTCTTGGACTCGAAACTATCGTGAAATCTTAACTTCGACCACAGGGTTTTTTGAAATATTTGATTCAATATGGAGTTTGAGTCCAAAACTCGTATTTTGGATGTACACGGCCTTCGTAGGCCCAATACTCATTTACGAATCTATTGTGTGGTGGACGGCAACTACCCAAAAGGTGGTTACTAAACAACTCGACTTGCAGTTACTGGTGTGATAAGGGTTTGCCTCCCCGAAACTATCAATGCTATGGTTCATATTATTCCCATTGATTTAGATGTGATGATGGCTTCTACTAGCAGTGCGACACAATTTGCTGCTACGGGTGCAACGGGAAGATCAGAACCTGCGGACATGCCAGATTTCTCAACCAGCAACCTCCACCGCTCAGAATAGAATCTGACTTCTCTACTCTTGGCATTGACTTTGATAAACCTTTTTGGTCAGCTTTCCTTCGAAAAAGGAATGAGATTTGACATAAGGGTATACACCGATGTTTCGAGGATGACATGTGGGGTAGATTCTGGGGTGTTTTACGGTGATAGCGACATACAAGGCTTCTTCAGGTTATCTTATCATGCTAGTGTTTATCAGTCAGACATTTTGGCCTTTAAGGGCTCGGGGCTTCTTCGGATATCTTCGTTGACAGCCAGACGGCGCTGAATTCGTATATTACATCTGCTATTCTCGTCGGGCAGTATAAGGAAGAACTATCTAGGCTAAGCTAACAGTCCTTAAATTTGGAGGTGTGTTTCCCAGGTCAGAGGGAATCTTAAGGTAATGAGCGATAAGACGAGTTAGCAAAGGCAGGGTCTGCCTTTAATATCTCTACAGCGATGTGGGATCTTCGAGCACTACCCCCAGAAGGCGAGGGTCAGATGGTGTAGACTGGATACTTCTAGGTGTGGTTAACGTGGTCTGAGTAAATCTCTCCTCAAAAGGAGTAGGAGAAATGTTTCTATACTAACGACCATGATGACTGACTGACAGGCATACATGGCAACAGACTTGGGCAGTTACCGTAGCATACCGTATGAGGAGGAAGCTGCTAGGTAATCTCCTCTATGATTGCCTGTCACTATAGGGCATCAGACATAGAACTTTGGGCGATCGTATACAGGCAGACCTGTGGGTGATATCGGATTGGGATTAGTTTTTCGGATATCAGGTCCCTACGGAAGGTGTGGTCTTTCAAGATGGAGTCACTTTTTGACTCTACTTGATGCTTACTAGGGCGTGAGCTGGCACTTAAGTCAACCAACCAAGCAACCAAGCAAGTTTGAGGAATATTTATTCGTTTTCGTTCGTGTAAGCGCTTTCTTAATTTTGACGTTTTTCTTGTTTTAAAATTTTTAATTATGTCGCATTAAAATTCTTTAAAATTGTTCTATCCGTGTATTTGTATTTCTGAGTTTTTTTAATATTAAAGATCTACACAGAGAAAACAGATTCATTGTGACAACCGAATTTCTCGCCAACTGAATAGTTTAGTTGCAGCAACCGCATTATTCAATTACCGCAATCAAATGTATATCTGATCCAATTGAAATGTATGTTTTCAATGGAAATACTGTTGTATTAACCGAACTTCGGTCGCCACAAACAAATATGTCAATGGTTCCAATCAAATCATTCGGTTGGCAAAAAAAATTCAGTTGTCACGATGAATCTGTTTTATCTGTGTATTAAATGATTTTACCACATTTTCTTTTTTTTAATTTTAATTTCAGAATTTCAAATATTTTTTTCGGAATTTTTAATTAACGTTTTTTAATTTAAATAATTTTCTGTGCTTATTGAAAACAGATTCATTGTGAAAACCGAATTTCTTGTCAACCGAATGATTTGATTGGAGCCACCAATATTTTTAAATTGTATTACCAGTTCATTTGGTTCCCTTTAAATCATTCAGCTATTGCATTTTATTTTGTATTTCCTGCCTTGAAATCAGAAGGAGCTGGGTTCAAGCTCGCTAAAAACATGTTACTTTTTTTTAATTTATAGTATTTGTTTTCATACACACAAATTTTTATCTTAAACCCAAAAATATGTTAAGAACGTATTAATTTCCACCAACATTCCCACTTAAACCTAAATTGTTGACTTAATAACTTTTCCTTTTTCCATACATATGTACACAAAGAGTATCAAAAGCATCAACTTATGAAATATATACTACAGAAATACAGATACATCCATAAAAGTCATTACCCCAGTAATATGTAAGTGAGACACGCGTAGGATTCTATTTTTGGTTTTTATTCATTTTGGTTTTGATGTTTTCCCCATTGTCTCCTGTGGTAGTTGTCGTTCAAAATTTAGAGAAAATTAAATAAATCCAATGCGGCAAATTAACACGCGAAAGGGGAATTAATGAAAATATCTAAAAAAACATACTCACACACCAAAGACACAAGTCGACACACATATACACAGTCTCTGAATTAATTATATAGCTACATATGGTATACGCGCACTACTGCTATTGTGTATACAAGAAGATGTAATAAGATGACGAAGGCAATGACGATTACAATAAGGAAACGGTAAAATTGGCTGGCAAGCAGTGTAAGCGGCAGCATTAAAAGCAGCAGCAGCAGCTGGTAACTGTCTAAGAAATGGAAATTTATGTATGTAAACATACAGCATAACATTCTGACAACAAAAACAATGTTTGTTCAACTAACGCACATATACAAACACAAAACCAAAATGAAACTACAAAAACTTTTTCTCCTATTATTTACTTTATGTTTTACAACCGAAAACGTCAGTTAGTATGTTAAATTTTGAAAAAACAACAAGCGAAATGTTAAGATAAAACATAAATTATTGGCAGCTAATAAATTGTTACCATATACATATACATACACACAGGGGCAGGAAAAAATGTTTTCAATTTTTTTGCAAATATACACAAAAATAAAAACTTAATTAATTAACTTAATTTAAAAAAAATGTTTGGTAATTTTAAATTCACATTTTAATTAAAACACTATCAAACTTTTTGATTTTTAACCATATTTTTATCACAAATATTTTCAAAAAAAAATTAAAACTTTACCCCAATGTGCAATGTCTAATAGAAAAATTACCGTAGCTAATATTAATAAATTTTCAATTTACACCAACGCATCAAATTAGATTTTATAAAATAACCACATACGCTTAAAAATACATATACACACTCATGAAATTTCACTGTGTACAAAGATTTGACGCTATTTTAGTGGTTAACAAATTGCACTTAATTGGTTTTTTCATTATTTTATCATACACATGCAAGAATTTTAATTAGTTTTTTTTAAGTCATAAAACATGTTGTAACAATAAACATATGAGTTTATCTAGAATGAGGTTTTATGGTCACAATTTTAAGGAAATTATTAGAAATTAATTTATTTATTTTTTGAAAATTTTTTAATTAATTGAGTAACAAGATTGTTAATATTAAACTCAAAATAATAAGTCAATTAAAAATATATATTAAGCTGCTGCTAACATAATTTAACTTCGCTGCGGGAAAAGTACCTATTCCAGAGCACTCCACAATTTACCGGTTATGGGACCTGTATTTTAAATGAAAATGTCCGGTCACTTTAACAAGACCTTGTCCGAGTATAGGGTCAATTGACCTATGTGACATGTCACAGAATTGGTCTGAGAGAACATGTCACACAACTAACCCCAAAGAACGTATCGCAGGACTCGTAATTTCAAACACATCCCGTGATAGAGGATTTTAATCCGAGTATGTGGTAAGTTTTTTGAGAACCGGTACTGTATTCACCTAACAAAGAGCTCGTACTTTCAGACCCAATACGTGATAGAGACTTTTTATTCCGATCACGTGATATATACTTTAGGAACCGATTCTGTTTTCACCTACCACAGGGCTGGTACTTTCAGATCCATCACGTTATATAGACTTTTAAACCGTGGTAGGTACTTTAGGAACCGGTCCTGTGTTCACCTATCACGGGACAGGTCCCAATTCCCACAGTACCCTAGAGCACTATGTGGACACACTTGACTTTATGCTTCGAGTATACCGAGTATACCGATCGACTCACAATTATTTTTTCATTCGATTTAAGTCTTTCGATATTAAGCCCTGAGTTCTACTTTACCAGCTGGAACGATCTATTTAAAAATTTTATACCGAAAATTTTTGCAATTTTTCGCCTTCAAAATAAAAACTGGGAGGAACTTAGCCAAAGTTGGATTTTTTACCTGGTATAAGCAATATCCTATTCATAAATAAAATTATGTAGGTCCTGAGATAGAAATCGCTTAACATCACGCAAAGAAAAAACATGGTTGGGTCGATCATTTTCGAAGAGCATCATATATTTTTGAGTCTATGGTTGTGCCAACCATAATCGTACAATATTATTGTTATCATATTATAATAATAAAATAACCATATTTTTACCAT
The DNA here is from genome assembly GCA_949748255.1 of Eustalomyia histrio. NCBI lineage: Eukaryota > Metazoa > Arthropoda > Insecta > Diptera > Anthomyiidae > Eustalomyia > Eustalomyia histrio. Next base: position 12,439,594 of record OX456527.1, read on the forward strand.
AATATGGTCCCCACAGTTATATTATGATACAAAAATTATCATATTATGTTCCTAAATAAACATGTTATATTGAATTTATCATAATATGATCGAACGTAATCATATTATGCTCAAAATGTTATCATATTATGGTCCCTTATAACTATATTATGATTTCTAGATTATCATTATATGATCCATAATCTAAGAAAAATTTTTCTAAAACGTTTTTTTCGATTTCTCAACAATTTCAATTATTTACTGATTGTTGCCAGCATTTTATCGTTGCATAATTATCATATTTTATTCATAGTCAGAATTTTTGTTACCACAGTATGGTTACAGCCAATCATGATATCAAATAGAAGGTGCTAATCATAAAATAGTAAAATATTTACTAAATAATGATGGTAGCGACCATGTTGATGGTTAGAAAACCAATAACTTGGTTGTGACAATCATACCCGATTGCAGTAAGCACAATATAGAAGCAGTGATCATATTGCAACCATGTTTTTTCTCTACGTGATTGCTTCTCTGCGTGATTGCTTTGCTCTAAGTTCAATACAAGTGCTTAGTTACCTTCCGTGTAGACGAACAAGAACCAGTAGATATCTAAACACTGGTAGATATCTATTGCTTGAAATTACAGCCATAAGTCGATTTAATGACGCCAGTTCGTCTGTGTGTAATCAAACAACAGGTCGCTAATATTAAAATATTTAGTTTTAGTTTGGAGCATAAGTTTTAATTGCCCTTATGACAAACTTTGTTGAATTTGTTATATACGGTCCATAGTCAGACCTATCTTTCCTAAAAGCTCCTTTTTGAATTGGGCTTAAAGAAAAATTTTAATTTGGATTGTCAATGTTATATGAGACTATAAATCACTCCCACAAATTAGAAGAAAATCGTTCCATATAGGACCTAGTCCCCATATAAGCCCATTCTCCCTGTATTTGATTACATGCACTTAAATTAACCAACAGGTCGCAAGCACAGGGTGGACCAAATGCATTAACCCATTAATGAAAGGACATAGACAAAACTTTTTTTTAAATGTTAATTTGGACCTTTAAGTTTTTTCCCATTCATTTTGGAAGATTATATATGTCATGAGGGCGTTTCTATTATCGATGATCATTTGAGATATTTTTACTTCATATTCTATCGTTCTGAATTTCGTACGTTAAGTTCATACACTCTTGTTGGATGTTCTCTTCTCCAGAGTGTGCGGCTTGTTTAAATAGATCCGTGACTTTGAAAAACTTAAAGGAAAAATATCAAATGGGCGATCTTGCTGGCCCCCACCAATTCACCAAAACTAGACATTAGACGACCCGAAAACGCATCAATCAAAATGTCCATTGTCTTGCGAGCTGTGCGTGCAATTGCGCCGTCCTAGAACTACATGTTATTCAGCCCCAATTCATTAAGTCATGACAACAAGAAATCATTGATAGTGGTTTCCGTATAACCCTCAACGTCCTCGTCGTACATAATCGCAAAGTTTGTTTATGTATCCGTTCAGATAAAAATAACCTGGTCGCTCACGATAAATTTTGATAGAAAATCGTCCATTACGTCGTCGAGATCAATAGTTACGAGTATATTTAAATAAATTTGGGACATACGCGGTGTCATGTATCGTATAGTCGGAGCGCGCGACTTTGATTTTTTACTGTTTTCTTTTGGTTTGGAACCACTTTAAGACCTCAAAAACTCCCTTTTTTTAAGAGTCAATACCTCCATATTCCTCCACTCGATTCTTGAAAGTGGAAATACTCACGTACTTCTCAGGCCATGACACAACTCTGTATATCAAGCAGAATTTTGGATAGAAGGGTCTCCTATTGGCATGAAATGGTCCCTATATGTTATAATATAATTTTTATAATTTTTTTCTGAATTTCAACGAAATCTGAGCAAAAAAAACAATTAGCAAATAAAGCCGTGCAACTTACGGAACAAATCCAGAACGAAATATTTTTAATAGTTGTTTCTAATAAAAAACGGTGCCCGAACATTGCCCAAACGGACTTTATCCGAATATCCAGGTTTAGGGCAAAATCTAAAAAAAGAGATATTGATAGGTATTATTATCGTTTTTATTGGGATTATGAGTGAAATATTTTTATCATATTAAAGTTATATATAGTAAAGTTATATATAGTACGCTAGTGAAGCCGGAGTTGAACATGCCCCGGAAGAGAAAAATCTTTAAACTCGGTCGAAGGACCCAAAGGCATTACCTGAATATCCAAGTTTAGGTGGGTATTATTATCGTTTTTATTGGGATTCTGAGCGAAATATTATTCATCATATTAAAGTTATATATAGTAAAGCTTACGCTAGCGAAGCCGAAGTTGGGCATACTCCGGCTTTGGGCATATCCATAAGTCCAACTGAAGACTAACCATCCAAAGAATCTTTATTTGGCAAAGTAATCAATGAACATAATACAAAATTTAAAAACATTATGGGGATTATGCCTTTTTTTTTGAGCTTTATGTTCATTTTTTTCTTGGGGACTATGTCCGAAAATGCTTCGGTCATAGTCCCGACTTCCAGTGTGGCGGTTATCTTCGAAACATTTTCGGGCATAGTCCCAATGGTAGAAATTAAGATATGTCGCTCATATAGTTTTCGAGATATAATAAAATTTTCGGTGAAAGTCGAGGTTTTAGTTAACTTTAGCTCAACTTAACCAAGATTTGAGATTTATGTTCAGCTTACTAAAAGATATTAAATTTTTTTAATTTGTTCTGAAATTCGAAAATTTTAACCCCAAAGTTGCACAGCTTAGAGATATTTGGCTTAAATTGTCACCATATCAATTTTAGACGCAGTGGTATAATATTTCGGCCGCGTATCATCAAAAATCTAAAACTCAATTTTTATTGCCACCCTAAGTTATATATAGGGTCCGCCAAATAATTTTTTTTTTTTTTGAAAATGCTATAAAAAAAACTACTGAATATTTTCTCAAATTTCTTTTTTTATTCAAAAGTACAATCCTTCCGGTTAATAATGGAAAATAATTTCATTCAAATGGCTGCCTCCGCTGACCATGCAGTAGCCTACACGATCTGTCCAATTTTTAAGCACATTATCGATTGTGTACAGCTGTATTTCACCAATGGCTTCACGAAAATTGTCCTTTAACGCGTCAATTGTCTCTGGCTTGTCGGCGTAACACTTATCTTTGACGGCACCCCACAAATAATAGTCCAACGGTGTCAAATCGCAGCTCCGAGGTGGCCAAACGACATCAGCTCTGCGGCTGATAATGCGATCTTCAAAAACAGGGCGCAAAACATCGAGTGTAGCTTCGGCTGTGTGGCACGTAGCGCCGTCCTGTTGAAACCAAATGTTGGCAATATCCTTCTCTTCAATTTTTGTGAACAAAAATTCGTTCAACATGGCCCGATAAGGATCGCCATTGACTGTAACGGCCACTCCTTGCTCATTTTCGAAGAAAAATGGCCCAATTATGCCTCTGGACACAAATCCGCACCAAACAGTGACTCGTTTTGGGTGCATCGGCTTTTCAATGTATGCGTGCGGGTTTTCTGTGCCCCAAATGCGACAATTTTGCTTGTTTACATACCCGCCAAGATCAAAATGAGCTTCCTCTGAAAAGATGACTTTGAAAAGATGACATTCTGCAAAGTTACCATGATTTTCTAAGTAATGTCGCAATATTTCCCATCGTTGTTCAAGGGTATACACAACCATATTTGTTCAACGGAAGGATAAAACTAATTATCTGTCAAATCAGACATGAGCTAAGTGTTAACATTCACGAATTATTTACAAGGTGGGACAATAAGTACCACCCTGTTGGAAAGTGTTGCCATTTATGCCAATGGCCTCGTATGTCTGTTTGATTTTGACATTCGCAAAGTTGTTATAGTGAATAACAATGAATCGCTTTACGCCTCAAAATCGTGCGAATGACAAAGTGAACGAAGTCTATTAAAATGGATTATGGGCGACGAGGCTCATTTTTATTTCAGCGGCCATGTAAATAAGCAAAATTGTCGATCCTTGAGGAACAAAAATCCACGCATAATGCACGAAGCACCAGGGTGGAGTGCAGTTATGTCGGAAAAGGTGAGTGGACCTTATTTTTTCGAAGAAGCTGACGGTAACGCTATTACGGTGAATGGTGACCGCCATAGAGCCAGGACGACTGAATTTTAGTTACTGAAAGTTGACAATATGGTTTTTGCAAGACGGGCTCACTTGTCATATGGCAGGAGACACAATTCATATTGTGTTGTTGGTATTTAACTAATTCGAGGCGATATAGACAACGTAACACCATAAATGCTGCACACGGCTGCCATTTGCCAGACATACTTTTTCACAATTAATTGAAACAAAATTCCAAAGTGCGAATAAACATAATCAGTTTAAAACCAAATAAGCTAAGCAAAGGAAAATCAGATGATGATTTTTGCCCCACACTGTAGTACTCATAAATATTAGTTTTATTTACCTAATTTCACCATTCCTCTTTATCAATTTGTAAAATAAAAAAACGTTCCTTTTTAATCAACTAAAACCTTGATACAGTATGATTCATTAAGACATCATGTGTATCGTATTTGTTGTTGCAGTGATATATCACATACAACTACTTTAAATTAGTCAATTAACTAAAACTACACACACACACACACAAGCACTTTTATATACATATAAAACTGTTACATTTAACATGTTGCTACTAATAAACGTATGCCAGGAAATAAACATCAATTTGTTGTTTATATCTTATAGCAACAACATCAACAACAACAATAAAATAACAGCAAACAAATATAATCAAGATTTACTACTTAAAGGAATGAAAGATATAAATATTTAGAGAAATTATCACAAGAAAGAAGTGTTAAGAAATTCTAGTAAAAATACTATTAAAAAAAAGTAAAACATAATTGCTGCTGTTGCAAAAAATCAACTATATCCAAGACAACAACCACAAACTTACTTACAAAAATTTATTGTACTAACCCAGTAAAAAAAAGGATCATCCAAAGAGTAATCTTGGAGCGCTCCTTTGCGAGTAATGGATTACTCCATAAAGCTCCGGACCTCATTGGATTTTTAACACAGCATGTCCGCAGACAAGAGTACTCCTTTTAAGCTCCTTATGGAGTACTCCCTTCGATCTTGAAAATGACGACACAGAGAGAAATCGTCTCTAAAATAGCATAAAGGGAGTAATCGTTTTTGTCTCCTAAAAGAGCATAAAGGGAGAGCATAAAGGGAGTTATTTTTACAAAAACAAGAAAATAATGATTTATTTTTTAAAATTTTTTCAAAAATATTATTGTTTTTTGGTTGGATTCGACGAGGTCGTAGTTATTGACGAGTAGGTCTGTCGGTAAACAGTTGCCATACATTTATAAAATAACAGCTTAAAAGATTTTTCATATTCCGGGTATGTTGGATACGTGTCTTTAAGTGCTTCTGCAAGAAAATTAAAGAAAAGATAACACGTAATATATTATTTAAGACATGATATTCAAAATTCATTACCGAAATAAAAAAAGTTTAACAATTTGTATTTGTAAGGTGCTGATGCCTCTTGTTCACTTGAAGTCTCCCGATTACAATCTGAGAATTTTTTAATTTCTTTTTCAACTAGTCGTCTTGGATGACACTTAGAAACTAAATTTTGACACATTTTTAACAATTTGTTATTATACCCGTACCTTTTCGCTTTTTTAAATAACACGTCTTTCACTTTTTAAAACTAAACTGACTAAATAGAAAAACAAAACAAATATGTACATCAACAATTAACAGTTATGTCAAAGAAAAAAAAAAACCAAAAACGAACTGATACATCCCTCATTAATCCATTTGGAGTATTAAGGGAAGAATAAACAACAATACAAAAAAAGTTTCGATAGCTCGCTTATTACTCCAAATGGATGAACAAGTCATTACTCCTTTATTGCTCGATTATGGATTAATCCATATATTTTTTACTGGGAACAAAGTGAACCAACACACTTACTTTAAATCAAGAAGTGTTGCTATGTACGTAGTATATATATATATATTTGTATGATATAACTTGACGATTAAGATAAACTTTTATCACGTGCAGATGCTTAAAATCATTTAATTGTGATAAACTTGAAGTTTATGAGTTGGCAATTTCTCTACATTTATAGTACTCAAATATACCAAAAGAAATAATAAAAATAGAACACAAAAAACAAGAAATCACATATACTACAGATGTGATTATAATAATAGCATTAAAAAAGCAATCACTATTAAACTGAATGTTTAATTTCAAAGTGAACAATTGACATTTTTAGTGCTTTAAATTATTTTTAAATGAAAATTAAGTTGATCTATTTTTATAACCACAATTGTTTATTCTTAGAAAAAGCATTTTTAATACGTGTATTAATTTACACTACAGAAGGGAAAACTACCGAAAAAAACTGCTTGGTGAAATCGTTTTACAATAAGCCTTCATATTTGAGGTTATGTTACAAAAATGTATATGAGATAACTTTAGAGTTCTCTTTACATGTTGAATTATAAACAGGGAACGAATACTTTTAAAACAGTAAATTTTATTTTCAACGTGGGTGTGGTTCACATTTAACATCACCCCTTAAAATTTAACCACCCTTTACTACAGAGATATGTTAAATACACTCAGAAAAAAAAGTTAGTAGACAAATTTGTAAACAGGTTTCAATCCCACTTTACTATTTTTGTACTGATTTTTAGTCAAAAAATTATTATTTAGCAAATCTTTTTGGTATTTACATTTTACAAATTACAGAATTTTTACAGAATATCTACAAATTTTCGTTGCTAATTTCAGAAATCATTTTACAAATTTTTGAAAACCGATTTGCTAAAATTAGCAAAAAAAATTACTAATGTTAAAAAAATTGATATTGAAGGAAATGTTATTTCTAATAATTTAAACTTATACATACAAATTTAAATTGCCCTAAAATGTTACATAGGATTAAAAAAGGGATCGGAAGTAAAGATACCGACTCATGTCTAAAAATAGGACATCCTTAAGTGGATTTTAAGTAATAGCACTAAAGTTTTTTTATTTCTAAAAATCAGCCCTAACAACAATTTAAATTTCACCTTAAAAGTAAAAAAAAAAATGACTAAAATAGTTTTCAAAACAGAAATTACCAATTAAAACAAAATGATAAATTCGTTTATGTTTTAACAATTTTTAAGATTTTTAAGCCTTTAATTTTTTTTTTTCATTTTGTATAAAACATTTTTAAAAAAATATTATTAAAATTTTTGATGCTCGATAAAAAAAATAAATCTAAAACTTTGTACTAATATTAATAGTATTTAGTAATTTTTTTTGCCGATTTTAGCAAACGGATTTTAAATTCCAATATACAAAAAGTCTACTAAAATTTAGTAGCGACTACTAATTTTTCTACTAATTTCATTGTACTACACGTCAGTAGACATGTGTTGCAAAGATTAGCAAAAAATACCGCTGGGCTCAAATTAGCAGAATTCCCGTAATAACAGCAAAATTTTCAGTTGCCATTACTTTTTTTGGTGAGTGTACAGATCGATTTGGTTAATTTTCTAAGCATAATTAAAAGTTTTCTCGTAGATATTAGAACACGCCAAATAGTGCAGAATATCACGAGATAAATGGTATAGTTTTTGCACTCAAATGTTATACACTCACCAAAAAAAGTTTGTAATGGCAACTGAAAAACTTTGCTGTTATTACGGGAAATTCTGCTAATTTGAGCCCAGCGATATTTTTTGCTAATATTAGCAACACATGTCTGCTGACATGTAGTACAATGAAATTAGTAGAAAAATTAGTAGCCGCTACTAAATTTTAGTAGACTCTTTGTAAAGTGGAATTTAAAATCTTTTTGCTAAAATCAGCAAAAAAAAATTACTAAATATTATTAATATTAGTACAAAGTTTTAAATTTATTTTTTTTTTACAAGCATCAAAAATTCTGATTATATTTTTTAAAAAATATTTTATACAAAATGAAAAAAAAAATCAAAGGCTTAAAAATCTTAAAAATTATTAAAACATAAAAGAATTTATCATTTTTTTTAATTTGGTAATTTCTGTTTTGAAAAATATTTTAGTCAATTTTTTGTTTTTACTTTTAAGGTTAAATTTTAATTGTTTTTAGGGCTGATTTTTAGAACTAAAAATCCTTTTTAGTACTATTTTAAGTGGATGTCCTCTTTTTAGACATGAGTTCTTCACTTCCGATCCCTTTTTTAATCCTAAGTAACATTTTAGGGCAATTTAAGTTTGTACGTATAAGTTTTAATTATTAGAAATAGCATTTTCTTCAATATCCACTTTTTTAAAATTAGTATTTTTTTTGCTAATTTTAGCAAATCGGTTTTCAAAAATTTGTAAAATGATTTTTAAAATTAGCAACAAAAATTTGTAAATATTCTGTAAAAGTTCTGTAATTTGTAAAATGTAAATAGCAAAAAGATTTGCTAAATAATAATTTTTTTTACAAAAAATCAGTAGAAAAATAGTAAAGTGGGATTGAAAACCGTTTACAAATTTTTCTACTAACTTTTTTTTCTGAATGTAGTTTTAACAGCATTCTAGCCAAAACAAGAAAAATAAAATATTTATTTATTTAAAACGTTTTATTTTTCAAAGATAATTTTGATCTTCAACTTAAGGGTATTTTTATTTTAAAGTACTTTAAAATTGTTTCTTTTTTTTTATTGAGTATTAAAAACACTTTCAATTTGAATGATATTTAATTTTTATAAAAACAAAAATTAAATATTTCCGGGTGCCTGGTTATAAATTTCTGAATTTCGATTAGATTCTCCTCATTTTTAATACAAAATCAATTGAAACTTGGCAGCCCTGCTTATATATTGGGTAGAGAAACGATCGTCCAAAGAGTCATGTATATTTAGTTTCCCTTACATGTAACATCATAGTTGACGAGAACACACCAAAGCAATAAATAGTTTTGCTGACATTGGCTTGAACACTATACTGATGAAGACACTAACATACACTAGTACAAACCCACTCATACACACATAAATATAGTAAGTCATTCATTTACTCATTGCCGACACCTTGATGAGTTATCAAGGCAATTTACCCCTAAAACAATCTACAATCTTTGTTATAGATTTCTTTACTGCTTACATTTATTCATCTATCTACAATCATCTATCTTTGAAATACACCTTACAGCTACAAATACTACCATACACATTCTAACTTCTTTACACACACACACACACTTTCTTACTTCTTTTTATATTTGATATGGCAGTGTATGGGTATGTAAGATTGAGTTTCAGCGGTGTGTGTAATGATTAATTGCAATAAAACACTCATGATCCCAAAAATGATAAATGACATTTTGTCTTGTCGTTTGCTAAAGATATTCATACTCATATACTTTTATATACTTGCACACACCCGCAAACACACACCTACATACATACAAACTCTATAAACACCCCTGTAGGAAGCCTGGGGTCAAGTGTCTAAAAGTCACCACTTTTGTCGACTGTTTTTGGTGTCTTTTTGGTGACATGTACACAAAGCGTCTACACTTTTTACATTCCTTTTTTGCATCCGCAAAGCTGTGCTTGTTCTTGATTTTTTTATTGTTTTATTTTTTTAAAAATACAAGAGCATGCAAAATTAAAGTTTTTAATAAAAATATAAAGAAAAATGAATTTAAAAGTTAAATATACAAATTTGAACAAAATATATAATGAGCAAAAGAAATTACAAAAAAACTTGTGAAAAAAAATCAATTTTGTATAAAAATAAAAATAACAAGAGAAAACAATTTTTAGTGAAAATTGCAACTCTAGAGATTTTATGAAGCCTGATGAAGATTTTACGGAGTCTGTGGATGATTTTGTGCTGTCTTCTAAAGATTTGTCTACTCCAAAATTAAAATTGCACAAAACTTTTTTTAACTTTAATGAAATTTAAAAAAAAAAATTGATTAATAAAATATCTAATTTAACAAAATAAATGCACTTAATCTTATTTCCTTCCAAAGTTCCAAAAGTGTAGACTAGAATTACTAAAATTTACTAGTGAATCTCTGGTTCCAATGTCAACACCTAGTCAATAGTTGTGTAGATTAGCAATGACACTCACATGTTAAATGTGTACAGCAGAAAGCGTTGGCTGGGGCATTATTACACTCAGAAAAAAAAGTTTGTAGGAAAATTTGTAATCGATTTTCAATCCCACTCTACTATTTTTGTACAGATTTTTAGTAAAAAATTATTATTTAGCAAATTTTTTTGCTATTTACATTTTACAAATTACAGAATTTTTACAGAATATTTACAAATTTTTGTTGTTCAGAAATCATTTTACAAATTTTTGAAAACCGATTTGCTAAAATTAGCAAAAAATATTACTAATTTTAAAAAAGTGGTTATTGGAGGAAATGTTATTTCTAATTAAAACTTACACCTACAAACTTAAATTTCCTTAAAATGTTACATATATTAAAAAGGAGATCGGAAGCGAAGATACCGACTGATGTCTAAAAAGAGGACATCCACTTAAAATAGCACTAAAAAGGTTTTTTAGTTCTAAAAATCCGCCCTAAAAACAATTAAAATTTAACCTTAAAAGTAAAAAAAAAAAATTGATCAAAATATTTTTCAAAACAGAAATTACCAAATTAAAACAAAATGATTAATTCGTTTTTTAAAAATTATATTAAAAATTTTTGATGCTCGATAAGAAAAATAAATTCAAAGCTTTTTACTAATATTAATAAAAATTTAGTAATTCTTTTTGCTGATTTTAACAAACAGATTTTAAATTCCACTTTACAAAAAGTCTACTTATTTTTATACTAATTTCATTGTACTACACGTCAGCAGACATATGTTGCTAAGATTAGCAAAAAAAATACCGCTGGGCTCAAATTAGCAGAATTTCCCGTAATAACAGCAAAATTTTCAGTTGCCATTACAGACTTTTTTTGGTGAGTGTCGTCAGTAGTACTGGTGACAAAGTCAATAGTGAATCAGTACAGTTTCACTATCGACATTTTCTACAGGGTCTATTGGTGACTATTAAGTGTGAGTAACATATTCATAAGTTTTAATGCATATATTTATGTTACACACACACACTATAACACACGATTTTTTGTTTGTTTTGTGTTCCTTCAAGCTAAATTTACCCCTCCTCTAGTTCAAAATATCTAGCATTTTCTTCTTCTTACAATCACTTGTTCATATTACGATGTTGTACTACAATGGCAACACGTTTCTGTTTTTTTATTTTCTTTTTTTCCGCTACAACGTATTTTCGTACGTGATGTTGAAAATTCATCAACAGTAGTTGTATAAAATGACTGAATGTCTTACTTGCCATGCTGACAAAACTCTATAAAATATTAAAAAAAAACTAACCAAAAAAAAAAATATAAAGAAAAAACAACATGATAGATAATTGTAAATGGTCAAGATCGACGATGAGTCAGTACAATTTCTTAACTTGTAAAAGCACGTAACCAACAAGAAATTCCGTCATGTGTGAATATTTTTTTTGTTGTTGTTGTTTACAAAAAACGGAAAACATCCAGTTTCTTTGAATTATTTTATTTTTTCTCTGGGGTTATTAAAGGTTTTCATTTTTGATTTTAAAAAATTCCCAAATATATGGACCCACAAAAACCTAGATATCTGGTTAGTATTTGGGTTGTGTTAGTTATATGGGACCATAAATCATGGTTCAAATTTAAAGAGAATCGGATCATTTCTCTATCAACCATAAGATTTATTTTTGAATGCAACACCCTTTATTAAATTATTAAAAACATATTATTACTACTTATTATATGTAACGAAGTTGTAACCTACAACTATATCAAACCCCTCTATGAATTAATTTCTTGAAAAGCTCTTTTAATCGAAAACCCTTCACTGATCACAGTAACATTTCTGACAAAAAATTTCAAAAAGAAGAAATCAATCTGAGAATCTTTGTTTAAAATTTGTTATTTCTTTTTAATCATAAGGTTTATTTATGAATGCAATACCCTTTATCAACCACATTAATATCTCTTTAATTTAAATAAAATTTGGATAAAGAATACAATAACTCACCGGATTTACTGAGACAAAACCCTTATATACTTGTCAACTTCAAATTCAGCCAAGTAAATAAAAACATCTATAAGATAAACACCTTATTATATCATTAAATATCATTACTTCTGTGATAATTGAGTACATAGGAAGCCAAAGTAATAGTAACATATTTGACAATGTCATTTTGCCTTTAAACTGTTTTGTTGTTTAGTTATTATATGTTGAAAAAAGCATTAAAGAAAATGTTGAAACTTTAATAAAATTGTAAATCAATAACAAAATTTAATTTTTCAATTGCAATATCCTCTATCAACCATAGCGCTGGGAATAGCTTAAAATATTATATTATTCAGTTGCCATATTTAAGAAATATTGTAGAAAATAAATTGATCCTAAAAAAATTTATTTTGGTTCTTAGAGGGTATTGAATATAAGCCCTCGATATATTTGTTTAATGAAACTACTTTCTTTGAATATTTTCAAATGGGGTTATCTTCAAAGTAGAACACAAAAGGTTTAATATTTCAAACATTTTAGAACAATTATACATTTTTTCGTTAAGTCCGCGAAAAACTATCAACATTTATAAAAATAAAGTCTATGATCATATATAGATTGGCTGGTATCTGGACATACATGGGCATATATGATCATATATGATCATATACGTTCATTCATGATTTCATATATTTCCATATATCTTTGGATAGGAAATTTGAGTTTATATGATTTTATATAGTCATGTGTGATTACATATGAACATACATAAACCATATATGATATACCCTCAAATTTCCGATCCAAAAATATATGGTCATATAACATGTGAGCTCATGTATGGTCATTTATTGAATTATGCATAGTCGTAAATTATCATGTATGCCCATTTATGATCATATACAAACCCATACACGATCATGTATGTTCATATATATTTTAATTTCCACATGTGAAGTTCAAAAATCTGTATTTGAAATAAACTGAATTCTTTCTAATTTTGTCTTAAAATTTAGATTTGAAAAATTTTTTTATCAAAGGATAATATTGGTCTAAGACCTTATGAAGTAAAAATATACATGATCCTTATGTAATTTTATGTCTACCTAGCTACGTCTGTTCGTTAAAACAGCGATCATGGCGCGAAGTCAAAAGCGGAGTTTCTTTTTTAACCCAGATTGTTTATTATCCACCCAAGTATTAGTAGTACAAATGAGCAAAATTCATCCAGAATTGAATGAAAATGTGAAGACACCTCTAAATTTTCCATACAAATTTGTGTATTTTAGAACAATTTCGTATCAAGGCCCATTTTGTCACATTTATCCACAAGACGCCCAGAGCTGAATAATATTTTATATTCACTTGATTTTTTTTAGCTTAAAAACATTTTATTTTTTTGCATTTAAAAAAATATTTTTTTAACATAATACGAGTATTTTTTTCACCTCAATTTTTTTTTAACACAAAAATTATTTTCATATCGAAAAACAATTTTAACCACACAAATGTTTTTAATATCGAGAAGGCTTTCTCAAAATCAATTTTTTTTACCTTAAAAACTTTTTTTAACATTAAAAAATTATTTTAAAAAAATTTTTTTACTACGAAAAAAATTTTTTTTACCTCAATTTTTTTTTTTTTTTTTTTCATCTCGATAAGATTTTCTCTATTAGGGGTTTTTCCATCCCGTAAATATCGGTATTTTCGGGAATTGGGATTACCCGTTTGGCATCCCTAGTGCAAACTATCTCCTATTTCAATTCTATAAAAATATTAATACATAATTTGCAACATCTTCTCTAATTTTGAACAAATCGATGCATTATTTATTGCAACTTTATATTATAAAAAAAAATATATACTTTAATAGTTGTTTGTTTAATTTTTTATCTTCATACTTCCCAGAGTTGATTTTAGTGATATGTCTGCATGTCTGTTTGTCTTACTTGCCACATTTCTTATGTTTAATGAGTTATGTCAAACTCAAAACAATGTTTATTACTTTATTCCTTTAGTTGTTATGGTTTTTATTTGATATTCTTGTTGCAGCTCATTTTTTTTTTTCCTTTGTTTTGGGTATAACATATATGTATGAATAGTTGCTTAAGCAAAAGAACCCAGCAATCTTTTTGTAAATTAAGTTGTGATAACAATTAACTTTATTGAGACTGCAAGAGAATCTTTTTACAAAACAAGTATTCTAATTTCTGTAAGCATCCAAACGAAGGTATCACGTCCCCGTGTCAGTGTTTTTCCTGATTCCTGCTAAAGCCGGATAAAAGCAAGGGAAGTACCCCAAAGTCTCATTGCCCTTCACACCCTACAAACCACAGAGTCACTCCTTCCCAATTTCAAAAAGGTGTGATTGTATTTTAGGTTGGGCTGTGAGAATTCCCATCAGGTTGGCAGGCTCTCTCTCTCTTTCCAGGCCTTAAGATCCCTCTCGTCCTGCCCAGATCCAGGTACCAAGTTGAATCCATTCCTAGCCAGCTCGTAAGCCTTTTTACTGCCATCCACCTCACTGTGAGAATTCCCATCAGGTTGGCAGGCTCTCTCTTTCACAGCCTTAAGATCCCTCTCATTTTGCCCAGATGCGGGTACCAAGTTGAATCCATCCCTAGCCAACTCGTCAGCCCTTTTACTGCCACCCCACAGTGTCCGGGGTCCCCGCTTTCTTTCAGTCCAAAACCGTCTTTGATTTTACAGACTCCATCGACACATTCCTAAACGCAGTTTCACTATCAGTAAATCATGTTCCTATACCAAGATCCCCTCAAAAGAACCCTAAGCCAGTTTTTCTGTGCAGATTAAAATCATTGAATGAGATTTCTAAACGAGAGAAAAAATAATAGTTTTAGGAATTTTCTAATTAGAAAGTATTATGTTAAGGAAAAAGTGTGCAATTAATGTTTGTTGGCGAACGGGTTAGAGAAGCAAGCGGGGTAACAAAAAAGGCACGATTTTCGTGGATGTTTCTGTTATCTCTCTTTCACACTCATATTTATTACTTTTTTGTTGCTTCATTCACATTTGGTTTTCGTGCAATTAAAGACACCATATAAATATACAAAACTTTGGAAGCAAATTTGAAAAGGAAATTAAGAAAGTTGCACGCAATCAATTGCATCGTATAAATGGGCTCTTTGTATTTGTTGAAAACATAGCATAAAACTAAATCTATCAGTGGAGAAGCGTAAAATAATGATTACTTTCCAAACAAAAACATAGTTATTCTTTTAAACAAAAATATTTAACTGGTTTATGGCAATAGTAGCATATAATAGTTGTTTTAGTTTGTTGTGGTCTTTTGTCTCAACTGAAACCATTATTATTATTTTGTGTCTTGTCATTATTATTTGCTTTTTTCCACACAAGCACACATACACACACACACACACTTCCATAACATTTCTCGACATTTCATCGTTGTAATATTTGTGGTAACAATTGTACAAGAACTTTCGTTATATTTTTGTCAAGTCATTTAAGAAGATTTAGTTGTTCTCTACACAAATACCATTCCATACTAAAACCAACAGAATCAACACAGCAATCGCGCTAAGACGACTATGTGGTGTGGAATTAACTCAGTTGTGACAAAATAAACTTTTCCAGTTTTTAGCTTCTCTTTTGTATGAGTTTTTTTCCTTTACAAAAATTTTCCAATATTTATTTAAGGTGTTTGTTTTACATGTAGAAATTTTGTAATATATTACAACAAGTTTGAAAGTATAAGATGATGATGAAGATGAAGACAAACATAATCCTTGAGAATCTTATGGCTAGTAATTGTAAAGCCGTTTAAGTTTAATATCATCCCAATGACTAGTAGTAGTAATATATTCGTTTTTGCTTGTGCTGATAAGTATTTATGGGATTTTCTTTTTCGTTTACAAATAAATTTGTCATGTTCTTAATTAAGTATATATATTGAAATCAAATTAAAAGTAAATTGTATTTACTTAACAAGTATCAATGTTTTTTTATATATAAAATTGTGTGTACAATATATTGTAAAGAAAACATATGGTTTTGTACAAATAAATTTTATAAATCTTCAGAATAAATTAAATTTCTTGGTAAATATGTGTTTAAAATGTTAAAGAAACAAAGTTTTTTTATTGTAATTTAATTTATTTTTGTGCGTGGGCAAGTTGATAATTAAGGGAATAATTTTTACAAATTTCTAAATCCTGACTTCAGCGGGTTGAGTTGGGTGACAAGAGCTCACGTTTTCCTTTTTAACCCATTTTTGCCAGAAATCAAAAAAAAAACTATATATTTTTAATTTTATATTTTCAGCCGAAGGGGGTTGCATTCTCTATTTTGGCCCTCTCCGAAAAATTTATTAATTACTATGATTTTAAATTTCATTGCCCATGTAAAAATCGAAATATATACGAGAGCGGATCAATAATTCCGTGACTTCTCGAACTTCCCTTGTAGTTATGTTAAATGCAACACTGCTCTCATCAAGTACCACCTGGTAATAGACCACTGTCAAATTTTAAGCAAGTTCCGTCATTTACTTTGCGTTAAACAGCTGTTCAAAACATACAACCTCGCAGATTTTTTTAAAAATGGAAAAAAGTGAATTTCAAGTGCTCATTAAATATTATTTTTTGCGAAAAAAACCGTCAATCAAACCAAGGAAAAGCTTGAAAAATACTATGGGGACTCTGCACCATCGATTTCAATGGTAAAAAAGTGGTTT
This sequence comes from Eustalomyia histrio, assembly GCA_949748255.1. NCBI lineage: Eukaryota > Metazoa > Arthropoda > Insecta > Diptera > Anthomyiidae > Eustalomyia > Eustalomyia histrio. Next base: position 12,456,425 of record OX456527.1, read on the forward strand.
ACTGACTTTCGTTGAGGTCGCACAAGTGCAAATGACGCTAAACGTTCTGGACGGCCAATCGAGGTCAATACACCCGAAAATGTCGAAAAATTCCACGAAATGGTATTGGCCGATCGAAGAGTAAAAGTGCGTGAGATTGTTGATGCCTTAGGTAATTCATAGGCAGTGTGGTTTTGATTTTAAATGTTCAGTTGGATTTAAGAAAGCTGTCTGCAAGACGGGTGCCGCGTTTGCTCTCAATTGACCATAAACGTAATCGTGTGACAACTTCAAAGGATTGGCGAAATTCCAAGAATTGGGTTACGAATTGGTACCTTATCCGCCATATTCTCCGGATTTAGCCCCCAGTGACTATTTCCTATTTCCAAACCTTAAGTAATGACTCGGTGGAAAGAGATTTAGCTCCAACGATGAAATTATTGATCAAACAAATGCCTATTTTATGGACCTCAAAAAATCTTCTTTTTTGGAAGGGATACAAGAATTAGAGAAACGTCGGACTTAGTGTATTGAGCCAAAAAGGAGATTATGTTAAAAAATAATTTTTTTTTGCAAAAAAAAATGTATTTTATTGAAAAATTCACGGACTTATTGATCCGCCCTCATATGTTATGAACATACATGATAATAGATGTTCATACACGTCCATGTATGATTCAATATATGACGATACATGATTCATATATTATTCATGTGTGCTTTTATATGACCATATACGGCTATATACCCTCAAATTTCGGATCTGAAGATATATGGTCACATATTTAATATCATATATGGTCATATATTAAATCATGCATGAACGAATATGACCATGTATGCGCATGTATAATAATATACCAGCTCATGTACACTCAGAAAAAAAAATTAGTAGAACAATTTCTAAACGGTTTTTGTTTGTTATTTACAAATTACATCATTTTTAAACATTTTTGTTGCTAACTTTAGAAATTATTTTACAAGTTTTTGAAAATTAGCAAAAAAAAATTAATTAATTTTAAAAAAGGGGATTTTAAAAGAAATGTTATTTCTTAAAATTAAAACTTATAGATACCAACTTAAATTGCCTTAAAATGTTGCATAGGTTGAAAAAAGGGACCAGAAGTGGAGATACTTTTCACAACCGACTCATGCCCAAAAGTAGGACATCCGTTTAAAGAAGCACTAAAAACTTTTTAAGTTCTGAAAAGCAGCCCTTAAAATAATTAAAATCTTACCTTAAAATCCAAAAAATTTACTAAAAATATTTTTCAAAATTAAAATTAGCAAAATGATAAATTCGTTTAAGCTTTTACTATTTTTTTAGCATAAAAATACATAAATTTGTATATTCGAATTCGTAAGGTAATTTCAAAAGAAATGAGCAGCTTTAAAATGTACCAAATGTATCTAAAAATAATTAAGTTAATTGGGGCATTTTAATAAAATTTTTTTTATTAATTATAATTTTGCTACATTATACCAATCAATAAGTTTACAGCAATTTATTTAAATTACTAACTACTAATTTTTATACTAATTTGGTTGTTCTAATATTAATAATATTTATTAATTTTTTATTTCCTGATTTTAACAAACCGAGTTTAAATTTCACTTTACAAAAATTTTACTAAAATTAAGTAGCAGCTACTAATTTTTTCTACTAATTTCATTGTACCACACGTCAGCAGACATATTTTACAAAGATTACAAAAAAAATGCCGCTGGGCTCAAATTAGCAAAATTTCCTGTAATAACAGCAAAATTTTCAGTTGCCATAACAGACTTTTTTGGTGAGTGTATATTTGTACTTATATATGGGTGCTTTAAAAATGCTTAAATTTACTAAATAAGTTATCATTGAGAGATAGAAGTCACTACAACATAAATAATATGTTCTTATCGATAAATATTATTAAAATCTGGACCCGCTCCATTCCAATTCATTTCCTGTTTTAAGTGTTTCAATTCCATTCGTTCCCTGTTCCATTCCATTTCATTCCCATTGTCAAGGGTTTGAATTATATTTGTTTCCCCATTACATTCAATTTCGTTACCATTGTCTAGTGTTCCAATTCCACTCGTTCCTTGTTTTATTCCATTTCATGCCCCTTGACAATAGTTTTAATACCACTCAGACCTCGTTCCATTCCCTTTCGTTCTCATTGTCTAGTGTTTCAGTGCCTCTCGTACCCTGCTTCCTTCCATTTCGTTCCTATTACTTAGTATTTCAATTTCACTTGTTTCCCGTTTCATTATATATCACTCTTATCCAGTGTTTTAATTCAACTCGTTCCTCGCTTCTTACCACTTCGTTCCATTTTGTACTGCTTGCCAAAATATTCTATTCCATATCTTCCTTGTTCCACTACATTTCGGTCCGCTTATCAGGTGTTTCAATTCCACTCGTTCTCTGGTTTATTATATTTTGTGTCTCTTGTCTAGTATTTCAATTCCATTTGTTCTACATTCCATTCTTTTTTGTTTTCCAATTTAAGTACCTTCAATCTCACTCCCCTAAATTTCAAGTTTTTAGCCAAAGCGGTTAGAGCAACCAGTTAACACTTTGCATCCCTATTTTAGCACGTTGCTGGGAGAGATTCCAAAATTTATAATGTCAATAAATTAAACTGAATACGAATTTGATATTAAATACGCGATTCAAAATTTGATTTCAGATCCTTAAAAAGCGACCCCTTAAAGAAATCAATTGAAGAAATTAAAAATTGGATCAGTCATTTTACCTCAATATTCCACTACTCAACTTTTGAAGAAATACTCACCTTAATTTTTAGCAAAATAAAACTCTGGTAACCAAATTCGATTTTGCAGAGCAGGGAGTCTCCCGTGTTAATCAAAGAAAATTATTCCTGTTTTACCGCTTCAAATCAAATATGTCGAAATTAAACAAGTTTTTGTGGAAAAAATCGGTTACCTAAAATTTTAAAACTACAGTTTCAATATTAGTTTTGCTTATGCTAGTTGTTGAATTTATACAAATTTAAGAATATTTGACTTTCCCGTGCCAGTTCTATATCTACTTAGAAATATACAGTGAATAAATGCAACAAAGGAATAAATATTTTGTGCGAATTAATTAAAAATTAGCAAAATCTGATATCTCCGGCAAACACCTGTGACTTTTTATTTATATTATAAATACTTTTAAACTTTACAAAAGATGTTTTATTCCACTATTTTTAGCAGCCTCTAATAAAATTAAACCCTAAACCCATTAAAAGGTTAATAACAAATTTAACATTATCCTTGTTATAGTTGAACTTTAAAATCGATTGACATTATTATCATCATATCTTTTAATTGCTGTTTATATTGTATGTTATGTATATATGTCTATTACAAAATTTCTGACTGTTTTGGTAATAACACATTATGATCGTATCGTTTGGAAATGCATACATATGTACTTATGTGTGCACTCAAAAAAGTTTTGTCGGTAAAAACTATCTGAAAAAATTAAAGCCAAAATAATGGTATATGCCATTTAAAAGTCAACAAAAGTATTTACAGGTTGGTTGAAAAGTTTCTGCGCTCGAAATAAAAGAATACTATTTTTGTTACGAAATATATTTTTTTATTCAATATAATGTCCTAGAAGCTTAATACACTTGTTCCAATGAACTTCCAATAATTTTATCCCATCCTTATAATGGTTTTCCGGAAGCTCTGCAAAATAACCGTCTACGGCTGCTATGGCCTCTTCATTCGACGAAAAATGCTTTCCACGAAGGAATTGTTTGAGATTTCTGAAGAGATAGTAGTCACTGGGAGCCAAATCTGGTGAATACGGTGGATGTTTAGGCAATTCGTACTTTAATTCTTTGAATTTAGCCATCGTCAAAACACTTTTCTAAGCAGGTGCATTGACTTGATGAAAAATGATTTCTTCTTCTTTAAACCAGGTCTTTTCTCACGAATTTTTTCATCCAGCTGATCCAAAAGGCTGCAATAATATTCAGAGTTGATTGTTTTACCCGTATGAAGATAATCAATCAACAAAATTCCTTTTGCATCCCAAAAAACTGATGCCATAACCTTCTTTGATGATCGTTGTGACTTCACCTGCTTTGGAGCTGAACAACCAGCTTCAGTCCACTGTAGGCGTTCTTGTTTCAATTTAGAATCATGATGGTAGATCCAAGTCTCATCCAGTCGGCTTAAAACGCTCAAAATTACGCTGAGAAATTTGTTTTCGATCCAGTTTTTGTTGAATTGTTAATGTGTGCGGCACTAACTTTCCAAACAGTTTTTTCATACGTAATTCTTCATGTAAAATATGGAGTACTCGTTCGTCTGAGATGCCTATGGCATTAGCAATTTCACGCTTAGTCAAACTTGGATCTTCACAAACCATATTATGTACCTGCTCAATGATTTCTGCTGTGGTTGCAGTTTTTGGTCGTCCTTCGCGTGGATCGTCTTCAAGGCTGGAACGACCACGTTTAAATTCACCAGCCCAAAATTCAACGGTGCGTTTTGAAGGTGAGGACTTCTTATACACTTCTAACAATTGTTCATAAATTTCCTTTGCTTTTAAACCCTTCAAAACAAAGAATCTAATGACTGCACGATATTCGATTTTTTCCATATTAAAAAAAATCAAATACACGTCAACTTCAAATGGCTTGTAAACAAAGAAAGAATTGACAGAATGACTTGCAACTTTGCATGTGTTCTCAGGACAGTTTGGAGCTAGCAGTGCCATCTCTTGGTGAGCGCAGGAACTTTTCAACCAACCTGTATCAATTTTTAACTATTAAAAAGCAACTAACAATAGAATACTAAGAGAGTTATCTATGATCTTTTTTATAGAATCAAAGAATCTGCACTGAAGCTCGTCCACCGAAACTCTTCATTAAGTTATGGCATATTAAGTATTACAAAAAAAATTAATTTAATTTTTTAAAAAATGCATGCATCAAATTTCATTAAATGTTGTCCAATAAAATTGTCTCTGTGCCATAATAATAACTAACAATGTTGTAAAATTAACTGACAAAATTAATTTTAAAAAAATATTGTTTTTTCACAGTTAATTTTTTAGATATTTAAAAAAATATTTCAATAAAAAAATATGCAGATACTATAAATTTTTCTAATAATTATTTCCAAACTTTAAATATATAAATAACAAATATAAATTAAATAAGAAATTCCAAAAATTTAATGAAATTAATGAAATTAACTAATAAAAATCATTAATATTGTTTGCTGTAAACAATTTTTACGAAATACAAAACGTTTCCTTAGTTTGTTTTTAAATAATAGAAAAATAACTGTAATTACAGTTAAATACAACAACTTCTGATTACTATACATACATCTGACAGGTAGTAACTGACAAACTTTGTGTGTGTGTATAACCCATACAGTGTGTGTGTGTGAGTGTGGTTTTGTGTTTAAGCCAACAAAAAAGAACAAAAATGTCGGCATTCTTTACCACTTTCATTGATATCAAATGTTCCAACAACATCTGTTGGGTGTAAAAACTCATTTTTTTACAGCAACCCGAGTAAAAAAAAAATAATTTGTCACAATATTTAATCATATCCAATTTTATAATCCTTATTATCTTATTTGATCTAACAAATTGCAGATCAAATTAGATCCAGCAATATATTTGGGGATTTAGAAGGATCTGAATTGATCCAAAATATGGCAGTTCAAATTAGATTCAGCAATATATTTGGGGACTTAGAAGGAAGTAAATTGATCCGAAAAATGACAGATCAAATTAGATCCAGCATTATATTTGGGGATTTAGGAGTATCTGAATTGATCCGAAAAATGGCAGATCAAAATAGATCCGGCAATATATTTGGGGATTTAGAATGATCAGAATTGATCCAAAAAATGGCAGATCAAATTAAACCTAACAATATATTTTGGGATAAAGCAATATCCAAATTTATCCGGATATTGTCAGATCGAATTGTATCAGATAAAATCCAATAATTTAATATACACGGAAACTGGTTTTTTTAAAAAAGTATAAAAAAATAAAAAAAAAATTAAATTAAATTAAAAACATTAAATTGAAAAAAATTAAATTAAAAACAAGTAAAAATAGGCTTAAATTCGGCTGTGCCGAATCTTTGAATATTTTTAACCAATACCCTAAAAAAATGTTCTCTACTGTTTTTGATACAAAAAATTTAAAAAATTTAAAAGTAAAATGGAGGTGAAAAAATTTTGTGAGGTGAAAAACTTTTTTGGATGTGAAAACAAATTTTTTGGTGAAAAAAATTTGAGGTGCAAAAATTTTTTGGGGTGAAAATATTTTTTGAGGTGAAAAAAATTTTTTGAGGTGAAAAAATTTTTTGTGGTGAAAACAAAAAATTTATTGGTGAAAAAATGTGTTGGAGGTGAAAAATATTTGAGGTGAATACAAAATATTATTCATTTCTAAGCGACTGGTGAAAAAATATGAGAAAATATATTATGTACCAATTGCTACTATGAAATTGCACTAAAATACAACAATTTGTATGGAAAATTTAGAGGTGCCTTTACATTTTCACTCATAACTTTTTAACCTCTGGACCGATTTTGTTCATTTTCAATACAAAACTGCTTGGGTGGATGCCCAATAATGTGCGTAAAAATAGGCTCCCCGCTTGCGTCTTCGCGTCGTGATCGCCATTTCAACAGACAGATGGACACCTCCAAATCGACCTAAAATTACATAAGGATCACGAATATATATATTTTAGGAATGACAAACTGATATATACCCTCACCATATGTATATGGTGGAGAGTAAAAAAAGTATTAAAATTATAAAAAACAATGCCTTCAACAGGATTTGATCTCGGTCTGCCGGAGTTGTAGCGATGTTAACACTTAGTTCCACACTGCTATAATGCCTGACTTAACTAGACTTTATTTTTCGTATAATTGTGTAATATAAATGTAATTGTATCTTCGGGACTTATATTAATTTTATTATGCTCGAGACCATAATTTAATGTTACTAATAAATAGTAAACACTAATTTTTTTATTAAATGGAAAAAATTATAAGGATCAGCGCTAGAGGGAGTGTACACTTTAGACCCGAGCGACCTGGTCATCTTCACATTTGGAATGGCAGCCTTTTTTCAAGTTTTTTTGAAGTACCATTGCTTTTTTTAGGTTTTCCTTTATAGATGATCGAAATTCTTGCAATTTTTCGCGCCACTTGAATAGAACAGTCTCAGTTGATACGAGTTTTTTAAGGGTTCACTAGTTGGTTTCAAATTTTTTGTATCTTTATACAACCTAAGGTTTTTAAATTAAAAAAAAACTAAAAATGGGTAGAGGAAAGTGTCTGACCGAAGCGAAAAAAATAAAAATACAAATTTTTAATGATTCCGGGAAATCTGTTAATCAAATTGCCAAAGAAATTGTTAGAATTCGCCATGTCGTATCTAATTTTATAAAAAATAATGAAAACTACGGAAAAAATATGAAAGGCCGTACAAAAAGCGTGCTTTCACCTGCTGATAAGTGAGCGATTCTTAGATTAGCCTCTAATTCCCACGGTACTGTAACCCAAATAAGAGCTAAATCGGGTATTGCCGCCAGTGTGAGAACTGTACAGCGTGTTATTTCCAATGCTAGGCATTTGAAGCGACTAAAATTAAAGAAAAAACCACCACTAACAGGGGTCCGCAAGGAAATACGCTTGTCATACTGTCGCAGTCATATGACATAGAGTAATGAGTGGTACCGTGTTGTCTTTTCTGACGAAAAAAGTTTAACCTGGAGGGTCCAGAGGGATTGAATTATTATTTTAACGACTTGCGGAAAGTAGAACATAGTTTGAATCGCCTACATAGTCGGGAAGGGGGTGTTTTGTTCTGGGGAAGTATCTCTTATTATGGTACCTGTGAGTTGCAATTTTCGACCACTAAAATGAATGCGAATTGCTACAGAGGTGTGCTCCAGCGGACTATTCCATTCTTCAGCGTGCTTTTTGGAAACCTGCAGTGGACGTTTCAACTTGACAACGCTCCTATTCACACCGCCAGAGCAGTAAAGTCATGGATTTGTGACCAGAATGTAAGAACGCTTGACTGGCCACCATACTCCCCAGACCAGAATACTACAGAAAATATTTGGGGTTGGCTCGCTCGAAAGGTTTACGCTTCCAGAAAGCAGTACGATATCAAGGAAGAACTTATTGAAGCGATCAAAGCTGCTTTGTCTTTAATTTCCTTTGATTATTTGAAATCCTTATACGACTGCATTCCAAATCGTATTTACGAAGTAATCCTTAAAAAAGGTGGCTCAACATATTATTAGTATAGCTTTAGAACATTTAGAATTTAATAAAATGTAAATAAAAATATTTATTTATTCAAGTGGCGCAAAATCTTAAGAACTTTTTCTTCATATTCAATAACAAAACTAATTTTTGGCTCGGTATGAGGCAAGGAAATAATTATGATTGATACACTTTACAGGATATCAAATGTGCTTTCAATAATTAAAAAAATAAGGTTCTATCTTTTTCAGTTTAGAAGTTACTGAAGCATAAATTAATAGAAAAAGGGATGTCCTATTCATGTGGCGAGGAGTGTATATAACATATCTTATCATATAAATCATACATAATTTTATAAATTTGAATATATAACAATGTATATAAAGTTATATATGCTTATGCATACTGACATATGTATTTATACATGATAATATATTACTAGGTAGGGCCACATATGTTTATATCTAAACTTTTTTATTCGGGTATCAAAGTTTTACAATGCAGCAACCAAAAGTAGGAAAAATAACAAGAAAGTAGAAGATTATTTCAGAAAAAATGGAAAATATTAACCAATAATAAAAAGTTTGCCAAATGTTTGACTGCTTAAGCAACCTTTTTATAGCAATTTGTATGGCTGTATGGCAGGCAATGTTGTCTATGAATTTGGCTGTGTGTCTGATTGTCTTTCTTTAGCACAATGGATCAAAAATTATAATATTTTTGTTAAAAAAAAACTTGTCTTTAAAATGTTCAAAGTAAGATTTTTATATATTGTATAAGGTCCATATGTCTGTCAGTCCATTAAAATGATGATACCGCCCTAATTATCTTGATATGGAAAATTCACAAAGTTAGAACTTATGAAATAAAATAAAAAAATTCAAAACATTAATATTTCATACTCAAATACTATTTCACAGTTTGCGACCAAAATATTTCTTAACGGCTCGTTGCAACGTTAATAATAGATTCCCTGCTGAAGAATCGAACCCTTAACTTCTGCACCCTTAACTAACCTGCTTCCTACTACACTCATTTAAAATATTAATACTAATATTGATTTCAATTTTAAAATTATTTAGTTTTATTTGATTTTATTCCATAGTGTTCTAGTTGGTTAGATGGTTTGTTATGTTTTTTTTTTTTCTTTTTTTTGTTTAGTTAAAGCCTGAAGTATTTTATAATTTATGTTTGCCTTTACTATGATTCTTCTTTTCATAATAAATAGAATAGAATTGTAGTCTTGGTATGTATATATAATCAGCAGCTGTAGCAGCCGCTTTTTAGTTGCCTTGCGATGTGTGTATATGTGTATGCGTGTGTTTACGGGTGTCTATGTATTAGTCTGAGTTTTAGCCACAATCGTCTTTTGTGTAAATTCGTTATCCTTGCAAGGATTACTACATGTATGCGACAAACTTTTGTGCCCATCATTTTTGATTTGCACAAACACATTTACACTGTATGTTTGTACATTTTGTTCTATTTTCGTTTTTATAGCCTGTTCCTCTATTTCGAAAGAACACGTTCGTTCGCTTTCTAGTCGAAAGAAAACTGATTTGGGTTTCTCTAACTCTATTTCTATGCGAACGATGACTCGAACGACAAGTCGAATGAAAACGTAACTGTCATACAAAATTTGGTTTCTCTATTTCGAACAGCTCGAACGCAAATGTCAAAATCAGTCACTTGCTATTTTTTGTCGAGTAAATATATATTTGATATTTTTAAAAGCAAAATGAAGTAAAAAAGCAATGGATAACAAAAAGTAAGTACAAAATAATACAAATATTTATAGTTTATTAAAATTTTAAATTTTAGTTAAAAAAAATCAACAATGGACCATCCAAAGACGCTTGTATTTCATATGGAAGAAAAGCCTGATTTTGCCAGAAGCACTCTGGTGTTCGTAGCAAACAAATTTTCCGCAGAGGATGAAAATTTGACCAGAAAACTAAACTCCGTTTTACCCCCTATTACGCTGTTGCTGAGTGGAAAAGGTATGTGTGTGTTGTTTGTGGCTTACGTTTGCCCAAGAAACTCATATTTACATTTGTTATTTTACATCTTTTATTTAACAAGGACTTTAGCAGTGACCGCACCGAACAGACAACAGAAAGGCTCTTCAAACAACAATTTCACCCACAACCAATCGATAACAAAAATTTTCACAAATAAACATACTTTCCAAATAAAAATTGATTTGTTTATTGTTATTTTTTTTATTTCTATTGTCATATACAGCTGGTCACTGTTAAACAGGGTTGTTTTTGTCTTTAAGCAGTTTAGTAGTATTTTTGCTACTTTTAAAGAAAATTTTAACAAATGCTCAAAATATATGATCTGGCATCTCTGTGATTTGTAAATGCGTAAGAAACAAAAATTGACACACGTAAGTCAAGTCGATCGAAGCCTTTCGAAATAGAGAAACCCAAATTGACTCGAATTCGAGTGACTTGCTATCGTTCGACTAGTTTTTCGTTCGAGATCGAGGAACAGGCTATTATTCTTGTTTTATTCTCAAACATTTTATTTCCATTTTTTCGTCTTCTTCTTATTCTTCTTCAAACAAATGTTGTTTAATATGTTTGCAAAAATATGGCGTACATGGTTCATTTGTAGGTTCGTTCTTATCCTGTTATTTCATTCTGCTTCAATTTCTTGTATTATTATACACCATTTCCAAGTTAATTGATAAATTTCCAAAGTTACAATTGTTTAATTTACTTAAATACAACAGCAAGATGAAGAAGTAACGGACTCCAAAAAAATCCATGGATAAATTTCAAAGTTATGACCAAATACCAGAATACTAAAAAAAAAAAAAAAATACATATAAAACCTATGAGTAACGGATCTTTAATAAATAATATATGAGGCATTTTATGTCAACTAGAGAACTCCTGCGTTCCAAAATTGACCTTCACTCTGTCTACACAGGTTGTAGGTTACATTGGCTACAACATTGCAGTGAATTTAAACTGGTCGTGTAGTTAAAATAACTGCCATAACAGTTAATTTTTAATGCGATTGCTGTATACATTTTTCAACTGCAATTACAGTTAGTTTTACTGATATAATGCTCTTGGTGTACCATTTATAATACAATCAGCTGACCTTAGGGGTTTATAAGTAAAGCAAAACATCGAACAAATATCGGTCAGTTGTTGGCAACCGTGAACTTAATGACAAGATAAGCCGAACTAACCCTTCTAGCTTCTGCATTCTGAGGATTTATCCTGACAAATACGTTTGCCATACCCCGTAACATCCTTTGAGGTTCTGCCAGTATACTGCGAAAATCTTTTGAGGTCCTGCAAGTATCTTGTAAACATTCTTTGAAATCCTGCGAGTATCTTTTGAGGTCTTGCGAATATCCTTTGAGGTGCTGAAAATCTCCTTTGAGATCCTGCGGGTATCATGTCATTTGAGGTCCTGAAAATATCTTTTGAGGTCCTGTGAATATCCTTCAAGGTCCTGCGAGTTTCCTTTTAGGTCATAACAAAATCACCTCCGTGGATGTCCTCTGAGGCTCTGAAAGTATCCTGTGAACATTATTAAAGGTTCTACGAGTATCATTGAAGTAGTTGAACCAGATTTGGACAAGGTACGAGTAGTGTGCCATAGCAGGTCAAATCTTTTGGAGGTCCTGAAACCAATCTGGGAGTATCTTTAAAGTCCTTTCATAAATATTTAAATTTATTTTAGACTGTCAGTATGCCATACCAAGTCATATTCTGCTAGATCCCGTGTATAACCATGATCACCGTGTCACATCTTTCAAGGGTTCTGGCGCAGTGCGAAGTCATGACTTTCGGAGTTGGTTATAACGAGAAAGTGTTACGTATTAACAACATAAATGACCTCTTGTTTTGCGGAGGCCCAAGCAGTATTCAGGTCACTTCAAGAATACAGATTATATTATGCGAGTGTCCTGTTAATATTTACACTAAATAATTCTTTTTACAACTTAACGTACACTGTCATGCCACATTCGGCGAATACACTCAAAATATTATGTAACTTACTGTTTGCAGATTAATAAAAAGTTTTCAGTTCAGTTACAACTAAAGAAACATACATTTATAGTTCAATGAAGTATTTATTTTAACTTCTTTTTGTACATTTGTTTAAAATTATTTACTGGGATTTTCCGATTTTTCTTCAATTTCATTTATTTTTTTCACTTGTTTGGCATTAAATTAAAATTTACCCACAAAACGGAAAATTGTGGTTTATTTGTCTCCGTTACAGTTATTACAAATTTAAATTTTGTTTGCTGTCTGGTTCAAAAAAAATATTAAAAAAGTTTCAATTTTGTTTTTTATTTAAATTGTTTGTTTATATACAAAATTTTTTCACTTCAAATTACAAGAACACACATATGGTCATTCACACAAAATGTGTCTATAGATTGTGTGAGTAATATTTTGTGCTTGCTACAATCGGGTATGGTTGTCACAACCAAGTAATTGGTTTTCTAACCATCAACATAGTCGCTACCATCATTATTTAGTAAATATTTTACTATTTTATGATTGGCACCTTCTATTTTATATCATGATTGGCTGTTACCATACGGAGGTAACAAAAATTCTGACTATGAAAAAAATATTATAATTATGCAACGATAAAATGCTGGCAACAATCAATAAATAATTATACATCAAATAAAATATGACTATAACATTTACAGTCGTAATATTGTCCTGTTTTCATAAAAACCAGTTCAGTCAGTTTGTTTTTACTACAAAATGTCTTAAAAAACAATCATATATTGTTTACTAAAACTGGACAAATATCAGATGGGTAGAAAATACCTTTCACATGTCATTACAACATTTCATCAATTGACCCATTAAGATCCAGTTAATTTTATTTAGCTTTAGAAGATTTTTTTAAAGGAGTTTTTCGAAAATTCCTTATACATATAATATTATTTACAATAATCAATTCATTGTCAAAAAGATTCTATTGAAAGATTTAATATTTTTTAATTCTTTTAAATAAAAACAATTAGAATTAAAAAAAATATATGTTTACTAATTCATTTCTTGTAAAAAGTTCTCAAAATATTAATAAAATATTTTTTATAAGAAAAAGTCTTTAGAACCCCTGTATTTTTTTTTTTTTCTTACACAAAATAATAGATAAAAACATTCTATGGACTTTTCCTTAAACTAAAATTCTCAGATTCTCCAAACTGTTTCTTATAAAAAACTTTATATATTCCAAGTAAACTTAGATTCTAAGGCCTTTCTTTGAAGGAAAAATTCATAGATTCTGAAGAAAATACTTAGATTTTAATGACTTTTTCTAGTAGAAATATTCTTAGATTCTAAAGACTTTTTCTTAAAGAAAAATGTATAAAAACTTTCTAAAAAAATCTTAAAAATGTCTTAAGATTTTTTATTAAAAAAGTCATAAGAATTTAAAAAAAAGTTTTAAGTATTTTTCATCAAAAAAAGGCCACAGAATCAAAGTTTTCTTAAAAGAAAAGTTCTTAGAATCTAAGAATTTTTCCTTAACAATTTTTCTTCAAAAAGTCCTTAATATTATTTTTTTTGTTAGAGGAAACATTTCTAAAGGAAATATTCTTAAATTTAAAGAGCTTTTTCATAGTTTCTAAGAACTTTGCTTTTAAGAAATTTTCTTAGACTATGGATCATATAATGATAATCCAGGAATCATAATATTGTTATGAGGAACCATAATATGATAACATTTTGAGCATACTATGATTACGTGCGATCATATTATGATAAATTTAATATAACATGTTTTGTTAGGACCATAATATGGTAATTTTTGAATCATAATATAACTGTAGGGACCATATTATGGTAAAAATATGGTTATTTTATTATCATAATATGATAACCATAAAAGAGTACCACTATGATTGGCACAACCATAAACCCAAAAATACATGATGCTCCTCAAATATGATTGATCCAACCATGTTTTTCTTTGCGTGCAAGACCCATTCCTGAATTTAGATCTCTTCCCGAAATTTATCGCAGAATTTAAATGGTTTAGGGCATTATATAGTCGGCATTCCGGACTTTAATCTTTTTCTTATTTTTATTTGATTGACAACAAATTCCGTGGCCACATTTGATACTATTTAGTGTTTACTGCACTCCCCTTTCATCTTCTTTACCAAAATTAAATGAAATTTTTTCATATCAAATTGTAAATGGTGTAGTTGATTATTGTATAATTTTTCCCTTTACATATTTCTTACATTCCTCTTTTTTTTAACTTAAATTTTTGCTATATACGAATGTACATATGTATTATAAATGTATAATATTTTTTTTCCTTACAAGTTCGTTAGTTTTAGTTTTAGGTTCGCTTTTAATGTCGTCAAAGTTTTGACATGCCTTTCTTGTACTTTGTTGAAAGTAGTTTCATGTCGTTTCGTGAAACAGTTTGAATATCTTAATCTCTACTTAAATATTGTTGTATGTATGAGTGAATAAATGAATGAATGAATAAAGAAATGACTGAACCCAATATACCATATATCAATCAAACTGCAATACAAGTTGAGAATAAGCTTATATTAATAGTGTGTTTTAAGCTTTTCTTAATTTCGCTTATTATAATATTTATAAAATGTGAATTCACAAGCAGTATTTAACAATGCTAGAGAAAAGATTATTATACATAACTTTTTCTCAAGTATTCTTATGAACAACATACAACAACAACGCAATATGACGATTGAAATAGAAATATTTTTTAATACATTCTAGTCTTGTTGTCTTTGTTCTACGCTTATAATGCATACAACAGGTGCCATTACCTATTCTTTAAATTTGTCAAACGTATTTTGCGTGTACCTTTAGTTGTAAATTTTATATAGTGAACGTGCAATTGCATATTAAATTTAATTATTTTTATTTATGGTTAAAATTAATTATTATTATTTATGTTTAAAATGAATTATTATTTTTTATATTGAAAATTAATGATTATTATTAATTTTTAAAATTAAAATAAAAAATAAATGAAATTAAAGAAAATAATAATGATTTCTCTTTTTCAACTATTAATAATATATTATTTTTGTAAGCTTATTCTACAATTGCAAGAATAAGCTTATAGTAATCATACACACATAATATTATCACGAGGGTTCCGTTTTGATTTTTCTACAATTGTTACGATAGCCTTTTTCGATATATTCTTAAGTCTTTTTCAATTAAGGCTTGTGTTTGTAAGCTTTTAAAAATATTTTTTCAAGTCATTTGGTATGTTGGGAATGAATGAATGAGTGTGAGTGTGAATGAGCGTTTGTATATGTGTGTGTAAGTTTGGCATTTGTAAAAATGGTTTTAAGACTTTTATATATTGTTTTTTTTTTTTTTTTTGGGTATAAAATGATTTTTCGTCAAAATTATGTATGTTGTTACAACAAAAACGTAAAATAAAATAAGTTGTAATTCCTTTAACAAGAACGAATAGAACAAGAAGAGATGTATGAGAAACATACAAAATCGTATATAGTTAGTGAATGAAGTGCATTGTAACAGTTGTGTTGAAAATTGTAACAAGTTTTCAAAGATGTTATCACATTCTTTTAACTAACTCTATATATATAGTTTTGTGTTAAAATATTCATTTTATTTAAATTAAATATTGTTTTCAGCAAAATCTTTTGAACTTAGTGGAGGTTAAATATTAAACTAAATTGGAACGGTTAAAGATTTACTACCAAGCATTTTGTTTTAAATCACAACAAACAACTGTCCAAGACAAAGTGTTAACAAATATGTTTTACAATATCTTTAACATCCTTTAAAGGACCAGAACATAAAAACTTAAATACTTTAAATATCCCTTCATTGTCTCTTGGTTATGCGACACTCTTGAATTTTAATAGGTTCGTTTATTTCTTTTGCATATTTGTTCCCTTTTGTATATTTTACAAAAATTTCCTTTAAAAAAAACTTTATCCTTCGCTTTTTTTAAATCCTTTCAATTCGAAGTTAAATAATTTTTTTTTTTTTTGTAATTTCCAACATTTGTTTTGTGGTTGACTGCTAATTTTATTGAATTCAACTTTTTTTGTCTTTTAATTTTGTATAGAAACGAACATTAAAGTTTCTACTAGAATAAAATTGCATAATTGTGAATAATCTTGAGACATTTTTTTTATTGTTTTATACTTTTTTTCTGCGTTCCATTTCAATTAGTTGTTTTAAAAATGAATAGAGATTTTGAGATCCTTTTTCTGAGTAAATGTTTTGTAGGCGAAAATGCATTGTTTAGTATTATTCAAAATTAGCATTACAAAGGTCAAGTTAAAGGAATAAATGCAATTAAAATATCTAGTAAAAGGTTTAATGATAATTTGGATGGTCTGAGTGTTAAAAGGAAATTGAAAAATTTTATTGCACATTTTCAATTTACTTAAATTACTCTTCAGGTTAACCCTTTTTACACTGCTATTGCTTTAAAGCAACACCTACTTTCAAGATCTGTTAAATTAAGATAGAAGACGCGATATAAGTATGTAATAAAAAACATGTTATAGTTTTGAAGTTTTGGCTCTACAAATCAATTAAAAAAATAAAAAAAAAATTGTATTTTTTCAAAAAATTATTTAAATATGGAAGGAGAAGAGATTTTATAATTTTTTTTTTTGTTTTAATTAAGAAAATTTTTACTTTTAATGTAAAATTAAGAAATGGTATTAAGAAAATTCCGAACTTCTAAAAATTTTAATATATTGAATATTACTTCCATTTTCCTTTATAATGTAAAAACTCGGCGATTTTCTTTCAACAAGTGAAAAAGTTTTAAAAATTGAGCAACCAGTGTTGCTAATATTTTATATAAGAAATAAGCAAAAATTAAAATTTGAAAAAAAAACTTAGGAGCAAAAAATGCTAACTGGGAAATCAATAATAAATTTCTCCCGAACTTTGTTGCCAGTTGTTTTAAATATGGAAACATATTTTCATGTTGGGGGTGGATTATACCCCTCTCTCCATATTTCAAACTTTAAGTTTTCAAACTCCAGCGGTTGGATCTAGGTGATTAAAGAGGCACTTTTTTGGACCCATTTTTATAACATACTTCATACTTCAAGGAACATATATTTTGAATTTGAAATTTTCAGCAAAATGGGTTTTTGAAGGATATTAAGGGGAGACTCGATCTTGTTTGGACCCACATTTTTACCACGAAAAATCTAATAAGTACCTTCTAAGTGAATTATCCAATTAATCCATGGATTACATATTTTTAATTTCCGGTTTCAAGCCAAAGCGCTTCGGGAAGGTCAATAAGAAGGAGACTTTTAAGCTGTCGAACCCCCTTTTATACAACGTTACTGTCGAAAAATTCCAAAGGTACCTTATCAGTGAATTAACCCATTCTCCATATGTATATTTCAAATTTCAAATTTTTGGTTTTAAGACAAAGGAGTTAATGCAGACCATCAAGTTGGCGCTTTTTCCCTTTATGCCCCATGCCGTAGGAATTTTAAAAAATTACTTTCTTGGGAGAAACCAAATTTCAACTTCCTACACTCACCAAAAAAAGTCTGTAATGGCAACTGAAAATTTTGCTGTTATTATGGGAAATTCTGCTAATTTGAGCCCAGCGGTATTTTTTGCTAATCTTAGCAACACATGTCTGCTGATGTGTAGTACAATGAAATTAGTAGAAAAATTAGTAGCCGCTACTAAATTTTAGTAGACTTTTTGTAAAGTGGAATTTAAAATCTGTTTGCTAAAATCAGCAAAAAAAAAATTACTAAATATTATTAATATTAGTAAAAAGCTTTGAATTTATTTTTCTAATCGAGCATCAAAAATTTTGATTATATTTTTCAAAAAACGAATTAATCATTTTGTTTTAATTTGGTAATTTCTGTTTTGAAAAATATTTTGGTAAATTTTTTTTTTTACTTTTAAGGTTAAATTTTAATTGTTTTTAGGGCGGATTTTTAGAACTAAAAAAACCTTTTTAGTGCTATTTTAAGTGGATGTCCTCTTTTTAGACATGAGTCGGAATCTTCACTTCCGATCCCTTTTTAAATATATGTAAAATTTTAAGGCAATTTAAGTTTGTAGGTGTAAGTTTTAATTAGAAATAACATTTCCTTCAATATCCACTTTTTTAAAAGTAGTAAAATTTTTTGCTAATTTTAGCAAATCGGTTTTCAAAAATTTGTAAAATGATTTTTGAAATTAGCAACAAAAATTTTTAAATATTCTGTAAAAATTCTGTAATTTGTAAAATGTAAATAGCAAAAAGATTTCCTAAATAATAATTTTTACTAAAAATCAGTACAAAAATAGTAGAGTGGGATTGAAAACCGTTTACAAATTTTTCTACTAACTTTTTTTTCTGAGTGTAGTTTCAAATTTTAACTTTCTAATTCCAGCGGTTCGAGCTGGGTTAAGTTGAGTCGGTTGGTGTATCGCGTTACCTTTATAAATATATATGGCTTTCCATATCACTGATGCAAATAAAAACTGAAATAACCAGCCCAATTTTTCCAAAAAAAATGGGATAGATAAGCGTGGTTTAATATTGACCAAATCACTGAAGTCACGAAACTACAAAAGTAACCCACGCCTCACCAAAGAAAGCAATCGATGCTTTCCTCCTTCTCGTTTAACAGTTCCTACAGGAGTCGTGTGAAGCGACCTACAACACCTGTGCGTGCCTCCTGATAAGACAGTGGCTCGCCTTTACTGCCCAAGTTAAAAGTTGCCTTGCAATCTTATAACTTAAAGAGTAACCCGTACCCCGGAAACAGTATGAGTCGAACATTAAACTGTTTAGACATCTCAAATAAGAATACGCACAGTCAGAGACTATGGTATTTGTCGTGGACGAAACATTGTGACCGTGCCAAGCGGTAAATATCGCCATCACCCCTTCCTAAAACACGCTATAGAGATCTGGCAATCTCCAAGCCATCTTAAAATCAATATCTCTAGAATAGACCCCAAACTCAATGGGTGTGACTACAGTGAGAAGTGGGGAATGATCTAAGGAAATAACATGCAGTGTTATATCTCATGTATCCGATGGTGTAGTACGTGCTCACAGAAGACATTTTCTGTACTCTTTTCAAATAATTTAGATAGGTTGCCAAGTATATCCATTGAACGATTCAAGGACCAAGCAATCGCCGATGGCCCGCCAACAAGAGCACGGAGAATTCGTCAGCTTTTTTCCCTTTCTGGACGTTGCGTTTAAAAGACAATTTTCCATCCAAAATTACACCAAGAAACTTGCCTCTGTCAGAAACAGGCGCAAAAGTCAAATCGTTATGACCCCTGCGAAAGATAACATCTGTCTGCATAACAATCTGTATAATATTCCTCAACGTGGAAGATAACTTCCCCTTAACCACTATCACCTCCACATCAGCGTAGTCCACCAAATCCCTAACGCCTACGAATAAAAAGAGAAATATAGGATTATGTACAAGATTTTACAGAAGTGGATCATACAATTCGGTTTATATGAATAACACCCAACTCAGACGTTAAGCACCTATTGGTCAGCAACCTCCCGATCAGTGTAATGGCCGCTAGAATCAAGACCAGACTCCACAATGCCGCAATTATAATGATATCCAAAAAGGATGTCATGGCGTACACATTCACCGAAAAATATTGGGTATACAAGCTAATAATAGATTTATTTGTTGGAGTAATGCATTTATTATAATAAAATGAATTGATACATTATTCAAAGTATTGTTCATCGCTAGCCACTACTTTTTCCCATCTTTCTGGTAGCATATAGATTTCGCGCCAAAAGAACTGCTCCGGTTTTGAGGTAAAGAATGAATCAAGCCAATTTCTGATACCCTATTCTGAAGTAAAGCGTTCTGCATCTATCGAAACAAATGGTAGTCAGAAGGGGCAAGGTCTGGTCTACAAGGCGGCTGAGCCAAAACTTCCCATCCACTGTTTTCCAAATAGTTTTTGACCGGTCGAATATTCTGGTATGGTCGAATATTCTGGTAGTTTTTCGTTGGTTGCTCTCTTCAAACGAATCAATTGTGTTTGATATAGGTCCCTGTGATGGTCTGACTCGATTTCAACAGCACATAACGCAAAACACCCTTCTGATCCCACCAAATACAAAGCATTACCTTGGCGCCATGGATATTCGGCTTCGGCGTTGATTTGGCTGGTTGGCTGGGCTTTACATATGACCTTTTGCGCGTTTAAGCAACATTTCCGGCGTACAAAATCGCCTTTCAACGTCTCTCGGCTTTAATTTATATGGGATTCAATTTTCTTGCTTTTGAATGAATCCCAATGCTTTTAAACATAGGGAGATGGCTTGTTGTGTGACTCCCAATTATAATGCAAGTTCTTCTTGCGTTTGACAACAATCTTCGTCGGGTAATGCTTGCAATTCCTCATCTTAGAACTTTTTCGGCTGACCAGGCCTCTCCTTGTCTTCTGTGTCGAAATCTCCACTTTTAAATCGGGCAAACCATCGTTCACAAGTTTTTGAGTTGGTGCATGTTGACCGTAAGCTTCTACCAACAATCGATAACTTTCAGCAGCCGCTTTCTTCAAATGAAAGAAGGTTATTAGACTTCCCCGCAAAACATCTTTTTAGGCACAATATTCGATATTATTATAGCGATTGAAAAAAATGTGTGTTTACGCTTTGGCGTCTATCGAACACTCAATTATAATGACAGATGTTTACCCTCCAAAATACAATATTTGTTATTATTGACAAAAACCTTATGTGATAGTTATGCCATCTGTTATCCAAATCAACACTATTCACTTGTATACCCAATATTTCTCGATGGTACCCGCAGTTTCGTGCAGAGCAGCCTCCAAAGTCCTTTCCTTAGTAGCTTAGGGTCAATGGTTTCCCTCAAATAACATTCAATCATACTTTTCAGCATTTTCAAAACGATGATAGACTTATGAGCCTGAAGTCCTTAGGTTCTGTTTGTGATATCTTCCCAGATTTGTGAATTAAAACCACTCACATGTCCCTCCACCTTACTGGTATATATGTTATATCAATACAGCTAGTGTAAATCGGCATTAAGAACAGAACTACCAGGTCAGAGATGTGTTGCAGTTCAGCTGGAATAATGACTTTACGCAAAATTAAAAAAAAAAAATTGTTTAAAAAAATTGTGAACCACCCCCAAATAAAAGAACTTTTGCATCATTCGTTTTGTCAAGTTGGCTGCATTAACAATTTAATGGCCATACTAATTTTTATGCTCAAGGTGGATTTTTATTACTTTTTCTATATTTTAACACGGTTATATCTCGGTATAGAAAAAAAAAAAAGCGGAACAAAACTACCCGAAAAAAGTGCATCCAGTGCCTAAAAATTTGCAAAAATTCCAATTTTTCCCCATTTTTCAGATTTTTTGCTCAATAACTGGATTGCAAAACCACAAATATGCTGTTTTGTTTTTTTTTTTTCTTTATAAACTTTATTTTGCACGAAAATAAAAATTCCGATTCATATTACAGCTATTCTTACATAGAAAATATGAGATTTTTATTTGATATCTATGCATGGAAACAAAATTTAGAACATTTCCAATTATTGTCCATCCTTGTTGAAGTTGACGCTTGTGGTTCTGATGATCTTGTTTTCTTCGTAGGTTGTTCATATTCATGTTCTGAGTCTGCATAATCTGCCTAATAATGTAGAAGTTCTTATTTTTGAGGCTACTTTCACGTGCAATTCTCCGAATTGAGTCCCAATGAGCTGAAATTTAATTTATCTAAATTTATAAAAAAAAATTCACATGTTTTTCCATCAATTCAGAAAGTTTCATAAAGTTATTCAGCTGTATTATGGCAAATATTCAATATAAATTTAAATATTTCAGTTAGCAAATCAGATGTGTCCACACTCAGAAAACAGTATCAAATGTGGCCACCGAATTTGTTGCCAATCGAATTCTACAGAAATGTTATTACGTTCCACAAAATTTTATTTTTAGAAAAATTTTATTTTTAGATTTTTCCGGTATCGAACCTGGGCAATCAGATTCATAGTTCACGCTCTTGCTTACTGCAACATAACTAATTTTAATTTTCTTTGATATATTTGCCATTTAAACTTGTGAATATTTTATTTTAATTAAAAAAAATAATTTTTTAAATGTTTGCCTTTTCCGGGATTTGAACTCGGAAATTAGAAGTACTGAGCTACCTCTCTACCCACTACACCACAAACAATAATACATTTTTATGGCTAATTTTGAATTTAAACAATTCGTTAGGAAAATAAATATTATGTAGTATAAAATTTGTTTATCAATACCAATCAAAAGTGACGTCTATTATCAATACAATCCACAATTCGGTTGCTTCTACTGAAAACCTAATTAAATAATATATAACTGTATTTGTATCACTTATAAATATCGACAATTTTTTATTAAATTTGATAGATTGCACCCATTTTCTTGTATATTCACTAAATCAGTTGTTGCTTACATCGCACACAAATATTAAACTAATTTTACATTTTTTAATTCCCAATACAACATTTTTGTTTTATTAAAGAATTTTAGTTTGTTCAGCAGAGAACTGCAAATGCTGATTGCAAAACGTTCATACGCAATCAACACAAGAATAAATATGTGTTTGCGTTCAAACGTTGAATATACTCCAACACACATATTTGTTGATGATTTTAAATCAATCAAACGACGTGCAAATTGTTGTGTCACTGATTTAAATTCAACGGTCGTTTTTATACCATTGATTTTATTCTGTTCTTTCAAGTCTACAATAATTATTTTGATGTAGAATAAATCAGAAAAAGCAATAAATAAAGCGTATGAGTGTGTTCATAATTAAAACAAAATAGTTTCTTATCTATAAAAAGGGGGTGGTTTTGAAGAAACACATTTCATAAATTAGGGTGGGTCTAAAATCCGTTTTTTTATAATTTTTATTAGTAATACCAAAAATATTGTTCTCTGTGAAATTTTTTTTTTCTAATTTAGGACGATATCGCAGGCTCTCTCAATCCGGTTAAAGTTAAATATTGCCTAATTTTCTAATCAAAATAGATGAAAAAAAAATTAGACAATATTTAAATTTTTCCGGATTAGGCAAGCCTGATTTATCGACCTAAATTTTTTTTCCAAAACAATATTTTTATTTCACAAAGAAGAATATTTTTAGTATTGTATTACTAATAAAAAATTCTAAAAAAGCGGATTTAAGTCCCACCCTAATGTACACAATATCATTTATGAAATGTGTTTTTATTTTGTTTTGATTATGATTACACTCATACGCGTTGTTTGTTGTTTTTTCTGATTTATTCAACGCTGACTTTTTGTTGAGTAATTACATTTGCATAAAACTTAATCGACAGATGATTCACACTGATCCCAATTCCGCGTTCAGTAACATGATGCTGATTTTATTCTACAGTGAATTTTGTTGAATTATTAAATGTGAACAAGAATTTTTGTGTATGATTAAATGAAGAAAAAAGTTGATTTTGCAGTTCTCTGGTGTACATCCGTATAATTTTGAGTGTATTGAATGAGTGTCCCAATGAATGAATAAAAAATTTCATTATTATTTCTCCAGTAATAAGCTTCACAATTCCCAAGTATTTAGCTTTATTTCGAAAAAAGAAACACAAATTTTTGACAAACAACTTTATATACTTCAATACACAAACTCTGTTAGGATTTTTAAAATACATACATACCATCAAGTTTATATTATTCTTCTTGTATTCAGCTCGTGTATTGTCATAAATTTTGTGCAATGTTTGTTGTTCAATTTAAAATCTTTAAAATTAATTTTGTTGCTACATAATTCCCTTAAATTCAAACAACTCAACTCTATATTCTGTGGGTATCATTAAAATCATCTTAATTTCCAAAACTAAAGTAGACAAACAAAAAAACTGCTCACTGACAATTTAACGAGTTTAAAATTGTGCCGACAAATCATTTATAAGGATACAAAAGTGGTTTTGTACTCTATCAAATCAATTAAAATTTTAAATTTTCCAGGAAATATAACACTAGTAGCAGTAGCAGTAGTAGAAGTCTTCCAGAGATGTGTTTTAACATTATAAATACAATACGTATACGATATGAACCACTTGTACTAAAGCTATTACTCACTTACAGTGTACAAGTGGTGAAGAAGTGGTCGGTATGAGTGAGAATGAGGTAAAACTAGTCACCTTTTAAAGCAGCTAAAGTAACAAAGTACTTTACTATCATTAAGTTCCCGTAATTTTTTTTTTCTATTTTTTGTGTATTTTTACGATGAATGGACCCACAAATTACTTGTTTGTTGTTGTAGTTGTTTCTTTTTGTAGAGTTATGTGAATAAATTCTATAGTCAAGGATGCTTTTGTTTCTGTTCAAACGAAGAGCAGCAAATACTTACTGGGGGTATAGAATATCAGCATAGACTATAGATTTTTTTTTTACAATAAATAAGAGTTCTTGCAACAACAACAAGAACACTAACACCATCCACAATAACAGCCTGATATTATAGAATAATTTTTTCTGTGTTGTTGTGTTGTTTTTCTTTCTTTTTTTTACATTATAACTGTAGACCAAAATGAAAAGGTACTTCATGTTATTCTATGTGCATATTTTGTAGACTACGAATAGCAGCAGCATTAGCACCATTTACACAAATCACCGTGGCGCACTTAAACTTTCAACTCTAACTTAATAATTCACCAATAACGTTGTTTGGTCATGTTGCTGTTGTTGTATGTTGTTGGTGTTTTACTTAACGTCTACTTTACTCACATTCTTGTCATTCTCGCCGCCCTTATCGTTGTCATCATATACAGACAAACAGTTAGGCAGGCAGGCGACTTAAGTCAAGCACCTGCTTAACTCCATATGAAAGAAGGTCTTTTAATAGTTATTTCAAAATGCTGGTAAATAGCAAAATATCGCTGAAATAACGTTGCAAACGCGAGAACCAATTGATATTACACCACAATGGCCACAATTGTGGTTTAGCTGTGACAACCAAACAGGCAGCCAAAGCAACAACAATAGTAGTAGTAGGATTCTTTTTGTAAAAAACTGAAAGTATCAATTGAGGACATGCAAACATATGTTTGTCTGTCTGGATGTATGCTCCAAGTCGAATTATACAGGACATTTATTGAGTATGTCTGTCATACATGCACAAGAATGCCTACAATTTACAAATGGTTTGGATTTTCTTTTTGTCCTTTTTGAATTTAAGATAGATGTGCAAAAAAAAATTGAGTAATTGCAATTAAAAATATAATGGAAGAATATGGAAATTAGTTTAATTTTTTAAGTTAAAACGACATTCTTAACTTACAAAATTACTTAACCCTTTAACCACTGGAGTCGAAATACGAGGTATTTTGTTATAAAATTTTGGTTCTAGTATAATTTTGGACTAAAAAGCACGAATGTGAAGTCCATTTCTAAAAAAAAATGAACCTGAAAGCGCCAGGTGGAAAAAATGAATGACGACCTGAAGACAAAAAGCTCGACTCAAACAAAAATATTTGTTTCACAAATCAAACACGCAACAAATTATCAAACAGCTTGAAGCTACTTTCCAAAAAAATTTCGAGTCGATTGAGCTGTTGGAAAGTATGTTTTTTTTTAAGTTTTAACCATAAATTATTTTCGTGTCTGTTTTGACAAAAATCTTGACAGAAATGGGTGTATCTATCAAACTATTCAACTGAGCTTGTTCAAACTGGCACTGTTCGATAGGTAAATTCAAACAGACAAAAATGTCATTGGCGATTATTGCACCAAAATTATTCCTTTGAATATAATTGGACTTTAGTGATGACCTTCTATAGACGGTCTTAGTGGTTAAGGGGTTCATTTTCAGTGTACATTTTCTTTGAGAATGAATAAAAATATCTGTTAAATTCAAAGTGTTTTATTAGCGGTTTACAGGGAAATTCTTTAACACGCGAATATAAAAACTAAACATACTTGTTCACGTATAAAATTGAAGAGTTTAAGATCGATTCTAAAAAAAATAAGAAGATATAGCTTTTGAATTAAGATAAAAAAAAACTGTAAAATATAAATTTCCCCTGAGTTATGAAAAAACGTTTAACACATTTTAAATAAAAAATAAATAAATGAGAATTTCAAAATAGTATTTTTATACCCTTCCACCTGTGGGGTGGAAGGGTATAAAAATACAATATTGACCTTAAACCCTATATACTATATATATTCTGGGTCCTTATGAAGAGCGAAGTTGATTTAACGATGTCCGTCTGTCCATCTGTGTATTGAAATGGGTTTTACGAAGACTCCAGACATGATGAGAACTTGATTGTTATATATTTCTGTTACATGTGATCCATTTCTGTTTGCTATTGAAAATCAGCCAGATCGGTTGATAAATGGCTGAGATATTAGCAAAAAACCAGGACTACCTCTAATTTTTTCCGTAAAATCCCTTTGTTTAATATGTATGTAGAATTTTACGCATAACAAACACATCCATTTGTTGAAATTCTTTTCTTTCAACTCTTCACCTTTTATACACAAACAACAAACACATACAAAGATTTGTCATTTTAATAAAACCCAAGCAAATCTGTTTTAAACGCAAAATTCTTTATTTACTTCTATTAACGACGTTTGCTTATGTCTTTCAATAGCTCAGTGGTCTAAGCGCTTTGTCACAAATACTTTTGTTTCTTTTAGTCGCGCGATCGAGCCCCGTCTATTCAACTGTTTTTGTACAATTTTTTATTTTTATATTTTTTAACACTTTTTTTTATTTTCTTAAGACTTTTTTTTTGTTATTTTTTTATTTTTTTTTTTTTGACAAAACAAATACGTTCAGCACAGTTGGCTTAACGATGTCGGTCAGCTTTTCTGTATAATTGGAGAACGAAAAGAGGAAAAGTTTCCAAATAAGGTGCAAGCATCTTGGTTATCAATACACAACATCTGACCATATGTGGGCGGGATCATTGAATTGGGCGTGGCACAAAATAGATTAATTTATATCTTAAAAATGGTAAGACGTAATTAAATACTTAATAAATGGGCTAAAAACATCAAAATTTTTATAAAAACTAAAATTTTAGAGCTGTAATATGACCTATGGATACGTCTTATAAATATAAAGTATTTTTGATATGATATAAGATATAATTATATGTGTTTCCATGTCAATGGTTTCGAATACCAGCCAGGGAGATACATTTTTTAGTGTTTTTTTTAATTTACTTAATATTAATATTTTTTTTAAATCTTTCAAATTTTAACTCAACGGGACAACCACTATAAGTTTTTAATATAAAATATAATAATTTTTGTTACGAAACTCCTTTAAATGGTTTAAATGTATATACATATTTTTTTTTTGTTTTAAATTTATCTATCTACATTTTTTCTCAGTCCATAAGATATTATTATATAAAATTATAAAAAATCAGATAAGTACAGAACCAATTTAGTCATGATATGTAAAAATTTTTCCCAAATTTCCAACTATTTAATAAGTCCCGAAGATTCTACTATATTTGTCAGAACACACCAAAACTCAAAACTTAACACACATTAAAAACCAATCAAATTCAAGATTACTCATAAGATTTCTAGTCAAATTTTAGGATGACCAACATATTATAAGTCAGATTTTGGGATCACGTATAAAATATTTAGGTGATCCCAAAATCTGACTAGAAATTTGATGAGCAAACTTGAATTTGTCTAGTTTTTGGTATCTGTTTTAAGTTTTGGGCTTTAATGTGTTCTGACATATATAGTATAATCTTATGAAATTCCGATGAAAACTATCAAAACTCCGACACACGTATATTTTTTTTGGTCTCCTTCACAAGAATCAATCGTCGGAACCCCGTAATTTTGGAAAAAGTATGAAATTGTTGTGCAGTGTAATGTTAATAATATAGATTTTAAAATGGAAAAAACAAATTTGTAGTGAAAAAAATTATGTGAAAAATTATTTTTGTTATAAAAAATTTTTTTTGGTAAACAAAAATTTTTGAGCTGAACACAAAATTCACCAGACGCTACTATGGAAAATTTAGAGCTACCTTTAAATTTTCACTCATAGCTTTTGAACCGCTGGATCGATTTTGCCCTTTTTCAATATCAAACTTCTAGAAGGGATGTCCATCTTCGCACCACCAGATGGTCTTCTTATTTCATAAGGATCACGAATATATATACTTTATGGGGTCAAAGACAAATATTTTTGATATGTACCCTTAAACTTGATATACCAGCCGGAGGAAAGATTTTTAGTTAGGGGATTATTTCAGGACTGTTTGTATATATTTCTATACACGGGACATAAATTTGATTATTTGGAAGGTTTAGTGCAAATTGCAACTTATCTTACTTTTAATTGCTTTTTAATTAAGATATACACTGAGAATATTTGTTAGTGTGTGGTGTAATAAAAAATAAAGGAACATACATTTAATTTTCAAAAAAATATTTTTTAACTTTTTTATACATCCGTTCAAAATGATTTACTGTTATATAACGATTTTTTCAGTTTCAATTATTCTTTTTCATTTGTTTGAAATTTAATAAAAATGTTCACATAAAACGGAAATTTTTTTTCTTCCGTTTCAAAAAAAATCAATTTTAATTTTTATTTAAATTGTTTGTTTATATACAAAATTATTTCAGTTCGAGTTACGGGAACTTGATATACATACAGACACACACATAAGGTCATTCACACGAAATGTGTTTATGAACTGTGTGGGTCTACATTTTTCAGATAAAAAATAAACAAAAGTACAAAAAACGGAAACAGTTTCAAATACATAAATGAATAATCATTTATTTTTACGGAATTAGTGGATAAAATGTTAACATTTATTTTTAACTGAATAATCATTTGTTTTTATTGATGTGTCAATAAACACTATTTAAAAATAAATAACAAAAACCATTTGATTTAAATAAAAAGTAAGTAGACCGGATTTTAAATGAAATATGATTTTTTTTGAATTGTAATAAATGTTATTTTAACCTACAAACTATTTTAAGTGTTAATGGCAAAAATCTTAAACTTGGTGGCTATGAAAACAGACACAACAAACATACGAAATTTTATTAAATTTTGTAAGTTAAAATTTTGAGAATTTTTGTTGGCCTAAATGAAACATTACTATGGCCCTGTACCAATTTAAACTGCTATACTTGAAACCTTTGGTAAATAAATTAATTAAAATTTAATTTTTGTGTTTGAATTATACATTTTAATTAAAAGCTATAAAATATGAGGTAACAAAAAAATAGAATAATGTACTACGTGTTTTTTTGCTATTGTAGTTTTTGCTTTGTAAGATAAACCATTAACGTAATTAAAAAACGCAATAGGCTTAATTCCATTGTCTGGAAGCTGCTTTCTGTTTTTTTTTTTACATTTTTTCAATTGCAATAAGAGCAAATCCGTTAACAACATCTTAAGTAACTATCTATCACTAACACTACTCAACTTATACAATAGCTGCAGTAGTACTTTTGTAATCCTTTAGCCATCAACCAACAATATAATGAAAATGAATTATAAATAGCAGAGATGGTAACACGAAGGGAGTCTTTAAATAAGTATAATTTTATAAATATCAAATAATTTTATAAAAACAAATTCGTAAATATAAAAGCAATTGTGGGTTAATTTTATTAATCTTGTTTAATTATATTTTCTATAGATTTGGCACTTAACTTCTTGCGGAAACACTTTTTGTTCACCCCTTAAACTTGCAACAACACTGTTAATTTTTCAAACGTAACAATAATTGCAACCCACAGTGTATTGTAAGGTACGATACTTGATAAAATAACCAAAGTGGAGAAAAACACTTTGATGAAGTAATTAAAACTTAACAACACCACATGCCGTCAGTAGAAAAAAAAACAGATTTTAACTTAAGTTCTTACTACACTACTCAACAAAAAACTTCTTTTTAAAAAAATCTTTCGTAAAATATTTTAGTACTTATGTAAAAATCGAATTATACATGAACATACATGATCATACATGGGCTTGTATATGATCATACATGGGCATACATAGTCATATACGTCCATACATGATCTCATATATGACCATATATCTTCGGATCCGAAATTTGAGGGTATATGGTGATATATGTGCATATATTATCATACATGCTCATATATTATTCATGTATGCTCGTATATGATCATATACGTCTATATACCCTCAAATTTCGGATCCGAAGATATATGATCATATATGAGATCATGTATGGTCATATATTGAACAATGTATGCCCATGTATGATCATATACAGGCCCATGTATGATCATGTATGCTCATATATATTTCGATTTTTACATGGGTATCTTAAATCTGAAATTAAGTAAAACTTTCATGGAATTGTCTTTACAAAAAATTCTAATCAAACATATACAACATTAAATCAAATAAAGACAGCTTTTAAATCAAATCAAGTTTGTTTGCTTTTTAGTTTGAATATGTTTCTACTTTTTTTTTAAATGCGAAAATAAATTCTAAAATATTGAAATATTTATTTATTTAAGGCAGAATCATATTTACTTTAATAAGATTCATAATTAATTTTAAATTATATTTGTAAAAAAATAAGAGGTTAACTGAAATATGACATAAATAATAATTGATTTAACTATAAATTTTTCATCGTCTACCCAGCAGAAAATATTTTACTGATCAATATTAGCTATGTTTGAGCAATAAACTATAAACATTGGCTTATGTCTGTCCCATATAAAATTAATAAACCCAAACATTTCTTGTTAACTTTTACTCAAATCGCTGTGGGCAGGGGGTAGACATCCACCACTGGATTTTTAATAGTTCCAACGAGGTGGGAAAAAAGGGAAAAATTATCCCCTTAACAATCTTCTTTAACCCCTTGGGCTAGACACCTGGAATTTCGAACATGTGCTCCGTGCAGCCCATACACTAATATGATACTTTTTGAAATTTTACTACGAATGTGTTTAAAATGGTGTTTCAAAATGAATATGAATTCTTCCTCTTAGAGCCTGTCCAATCGGTCTTGCTTAGAAAGCTGATTTCTGAAATATATATTTTCTGACGTGTGAGCAAATTCACTGATAAAATACTTCTTGAAATTTTTCTCAGAAGCATGGTAAAATTGGGCGAGTGGAATTGAAATACTAGAACGAAATGATACAGAACAAGGAAGGATAGGAATTAAAACACTAAGCACAGGGAACGAAATGGAATGCGTGAGCCTGGATATTACACTATGCAACAGCCATTTTGTTATTTGGTTCTAGCATACTTTTTCTCATGGATTTGAACCTACTGAACACGAAAATGAATTTTAAAAATTTTTCTGTCGATTGGTTTGCGAGATACAAATTTTTTAATTTTTTTTTTTTTAATTTTTGGAGGTACACTTACTATTTTGAGCATATCTTTAGTCTTCTTTGACCTATTTTATCCTACTACTACTCAAATTAAAGACAATTGAGCCGTCTACAACATATTCTCAGAAAATTTTCAAATCGGGTTAGTAGTTTTGATGTTGGCGGCTTAAAAAGGTTAAAAAACTGCGTTTTTTTAGTAAAAATGTGGCTGAAAAATTCATATAAAAATTCATATAAAATGTAAAACGCGATGTTAACAGCGATTTTAATTTTTTTACGTATAGCTGACACTTTTCCAAAGAAAATAAGCCCTTACTTAACAAAATCTGATGACAAATGGCCGACTTATTATTTTTTTGGTAAACGACCGAAATTCCGCTATTTCACGATTTTTTGATTTTCATTATTTGCACAGCTTACCTACCCAACGCAAACGAATAAATACATTTGAACTTAATTTAAAATAAACAAATTAGTCTTCGTATATTATTTTTTAATTTATTTACAGCACTACATGCTCATACATATTTAAACATAAGGAGACACGGTTATCAATTGCATTTCAAAACTGTCTGTGAAAGTGTAAAGAAGTTAATATTTAGAAAACGCAAGGAAGACAATGAGTAAAAGACTACGTGTGTTCGAGTGTTTGAACGATCCAGACAATTTCTGCAATGTTTGTGGCCAGTTTATAAAAAAAAATCACGCACACAAGTTTACTCCAGCAGTACAATTGCACTATTTGAATTATTTTGGTATTTCACCAAATATCACAGAACCATGGACACCTAAGTCGCTGTGTGATCTTTGCTATATAATCTTAACCAACTGGGCAGCTGGCGGAAGGTAAGAATTTTTATTTAAACACATTATACATAGCGAATATAGTAATTTATTTTAATTTTAGCCGCCATATGAAATTCGATACACCAATGATGTGGAAAAAGCCGCTATGCCATTCCACAGACTGTTATTTTTGCCTCACCACAAACAGTGGGGTAGGAAGATTTTTTAAATGGAACTACGCTCAAGTGGGATCGTTTGCGCTTCCAGTACCACATTCGCATGATGTGCCATATCCAGTGTGCCCTGGTGCATCTCTTCAAAAAGCAGAATCGTCAGAAGAAGAGTCTGAGTCAAATGCAAGCGAATTTGAGCCGGGTGCAAAGCGAAAATTACTGTCACAGGCCGAACTAAACGATTGGGTGCGCGATTTTGGTCTCACTAAGGAGAAATCCGAACTTTTTGCGTCTCGGATGATACAGTGTGAAGTGAAAGTATCAGCGTACAGAAACCGTCACAAGGAGTATGCAAAATTTTATACAAAGAAAGACCAAATATGTTTTTGCAGCGACATTTCAGGCTTGTTCCAAGAGCTTCACCAAATTCACAACCCCAACGAATGGAGGTTGTTTATTGACAGCAACAAAGAGAGCTTGAAGGCAGTTCTCTTACATAATGGGAATGAAAAGCCATCTGTTCCTATTGCTCATGCGGTTCATTCAAAGGAGAACTATGAAACTATGGACATTTTGCTGAAATGCATAGAGTATAGGAAATACAATTGGAAAATATGCGCCGACCTTAAAGTTGTGGCCATTCTGTGTGGACTCCAAGGAGGCTATACGCGACATTGCTGTTTTCTGTGCCTTTGGAATAGCCGCGCTGATGATCAGCATTATATAAAAAAAAAATGGCCGGTACGAACGAAACCTGTAGTTGGAGAAGCGAATGTTCAGCGCAAACCACTAATAGAGAACCGTGAAAATATAATACTTCCGCCGCTGCACATAAAATTGGGTTTGATTAAAAATTTTGCCAAAAAATTAGACAAAGAAGGTGAAGCTTTTGCCTATTTACGGTCAATTTTCCCTTACCTTTCGCTGGCAAAAATTAAAGAAGGAGTCTTCGCAGGACCCGAGATAAAAAAAATGTTGAAAGATGAAAAATTCCCAAAGCTGTTATCACCCATCGAAGCCGCAGCATGGAATTCCTTCAGGCTTGTTGTGGAAAACTTTTTAGGAAACAACAAAAGCCCGAATTATAAGGACATAGTTGAGGATCTGGTAAAGAACTATGAAGCCATGGGAGTGCACATGTCACTTAAAATACACTTTCTGGATTCTCATTTGGATTTTTTCCCTGAGAATTTAGGAGACGTGAGCGACGAACACGGCGAGCGCTTTCATCAGGAATTGAAGGCTATGGAACGACGCTATCAGGGCAACTATGACACGGCTATGATGGGTGACTATATTTGGACCCTAATACGTGAGACCGATTGCAGCGAATACAAAAAACAAAGAAGAAGTCAGCAGTTTTTCCACATGGCATAAAATGTACACTTATATCTTTGTTTTTACTCATTTTTTTGTGCGTTGATTTGCTTAATTTAATTAGTTAGTTTAATTTCGTTAGTTTAGCTAATTGTGCGATACATTGAGCATGTAGTGCTGTAAATAAATTAAAAAATAATATACGAAGACTAATTTGTTTATTTTAAATTAAGTTCAAATGTATTTATTCGTTTGCGTTGGGTAGGTAAGCTGTGCAAATAATGAAAATCAAAAAATCGTGAAATAGCGGAATTTCGGTCGTTTACCAAAAAAATAATAAGTCGGCCATTTGTCATCAGATTTTGTTAAGTAAGGGCTTATTTTCTTTGGAAAAGTGTCAGCTATACGTAAAAAAATTAAAATCGCTGTTAACATCGCGTTTTACATTTTATATGAATTTTTATATGAATTTTTCAGCCACATTTTTACTAAAAAAACGCAGTTTTTTAACCTTTTTAAGCCGCCAACATCAAAACTACTAACCCGATTTGAAAATTTTCTGAGAATAAGTTGTAGACGGCTCAATTGTCTTTAATTTGAGTAGTAGTAGGATAAAATAGGTCAAAGAAGACTAAAGATATGCTCAAAATAGTAAGTGTACCTCCAAAAATTAAAAAAAAAAAATTAAAAAATTTGTATCTCGCAAACCAATCGACAGAAAAATTTTTAAAATTCATTTTCGTGTTCAGTAGGTCCAAATGCATGAGAAAAAGTATGCTAGAAACAAATAACAGACAAAAGTTTGTTATTTGTGACCTAGTGTTATTGATATTTATCGCTTTGAGTTTTTTTTTGTGATTTTTGTCCAAGCACCTTCCGAATTATTTATGTTGTTTGGTGTTTTGTATTTGGCCTCTTAAATACGAATCTAAAGTCAAGAAAAAAACTCTTTAAAGTTTTTAATTATATTTTAATCGCTTAAATGTATATCTAATGAACTTTATGCACAAACTTGCATGCAGCACGCGTGGTGGGTGCTTCATTTCGTTCAAAAGTTCTTTTTACATACGCACAAATTGGGCAACACAGCACTCTCTTTGGAAACAAGTTTGCAATATATCTCAATGTAGCTCAAGCATAAACCTACTCATTTTGGTTTGCGGAGATATTATACTGACTAATAGTCAATAATTCGAACAGTAAAAATCTGTCAGTGTCAAAGTAACATATGATTTAAGAGTATACCCTACAAGAAATTGCTGATGGAAACTAACATATACAGACTTATTTTCTAACACTCAGCAATTTTTATTAAGTTGTTGCTGTCGGCGTCGCCATGGTGGGGGTTTCATACAAAATTTCGATAAACATTTTGTCAAATTTTCTCTTTTACTTAATCGCACTTTGGCATCATTTTTATATACGTATTTGATCATCAATGGTTGTTTTCAAAAGTTTTAGTTTTTTTGTTCTTTTTTAAATAAATTTTATGCAAATATTTAAATTTTTTATATTATGGAATTGCGAAGATTTGTTAATAAAAAATGTTACGCAATGGCAATGCTGACTAGTCAGTTAAGACGATGTTTACGTCATTACTGATAAGTAAAATACTGTGGAGTGAGCAGTTCAGATATATGTTTTACTAGTTCATGAAGTTCACAAGTATAAGAGAGAAACAAAATCACACGTTTTTTCATATTGCCCTTAATAAAATGATAGAAACTCTGTTGTATATACACATCGGCAATGACCATCAGATGATGCATCAAATGACCGTCATTGTTCTTATAGGGATACCTGTATTTAAACCACCCTGAATTAATACAGTTTTGACAATTAAAAGGGTATTTCGGTGGTCCTTACGGGAACCTTAAAATAGCCTAGAACATTTCCCGACATGATTATACTCAACTAAGAATAAACAAAAGTTATTTGTACACATAAAAAAACTAAAATCAAGTTTCAATTCAAATATTTGTAAATACAATTAAAAATTTAATTGAATTTGGACCAGCAAAAGAATTTAATTGATATAATAAATAAATTTTTTTTATTAAAATTAATTGAAACTTTTCAATTATTTTTTTAACCATATAAATTCATCTTCAACATTTTTAATTATATTAATTAAAGCTTTAATAGAAGTTGTAACTAAAAATAACTTAAAATTTTAATCAAATTTTTTTATAAAATTCCACATTTAAGTCAATTAAAATTTTAATTCAATTTGATTCACATTCCAGATTCAAATCAATTAAAGTTTTAATCAAATTTTCAATATTTTTTTATCAAATATATATATGTTTATATGTATGGCATGACAATTTCAAAATACTTTGTAGCAAAAAGTTCATAGGAGTACCATAATAATCTGATTTAATTTTTAAAGTACCGACTTTGAATAATTTTCTACTTTAATTAATTGAATAATTTTGTGCTTTATTTAATTAAAATCAAATTAGAGAATCAATTTGAATTTTTGACTCGCAAATTATTCATTCGAGTCAAAATTGAATGATTGATATGAAGTAATTATAATTTATTCACGGATTCATAAAATTGATAATAATAAGAAATAAAATGAATTATCAAGCTCTGCATTAAAAGCAATACGCCATTAATAGCTTTTGAGTATCGATCTGAAAAATTTATCAAAATTTAATTTTTTTTATCAACAAATTTTCAAATCTGAAGGCAAATCCCCTTATCTGGCAACACTGATGTGTACACACTCTGATGCATACAAAAACTACATAGACAATGTTGTTTTTGTAAATTTAAGCAATGAGTACGGCTCTCTTTCTTAAAAAAAAATAAGTTTGGACGCTTTTTTAATACTCGTAATATTAAAAATATTTTTAATAAACATTTTTTTATTTTAAACTAGGAATATTTTTTTCATTATCAATTAAAATTTAATTGATATGATTAAACTTTTAAAATGAACAAAAAAATCAAAACAAAAAAAAATTTTTAATTGAAATTTTTTTGGCAATAATTTTTTCTGTGTAAACTTCTTCACAATATTGACCCATAAAGTAAATATTTATCCCTAAGTCAAGAGTTAAAAAAAAATAAATATCCTTAACTCAATAAGGCGATTTGATGAAACTTTGTGACTTTAGATTCGGCTTTGGGAGACCAAAATACTTTTAGAATAATTTATTAGAAGTCTGGCCAATAGCCTTGTCGAGTAGTGTTATTTTTGTTGTCAATGTTGTTGCTATTCTTTTTGTTGTTTCAGTCTGTATTTGTATTGTACCTTTAGTGTTATGGTAAGTGAGCGTATATTTTCATATTGTTGTTCTGTAACTTACTGATGTTTGTCGGTGTGTCTATTTGTATGTCTATGCCTGCACTCAAATGTTATTCAATTTTCAGCGAATATTGTTGCAACCAAATGTAAAATATTTACTATGTTCAAAAATTATATTATGTTTTAAATGAAGTTAAGCTTTTTTGGGATTTCAATTTAATGTGAAATAATTTTTATTTCTAGAGATAATAACAAGAATCACGATTTAGATGCAAATCGATATTTGTAGTTGACATAAGTAATTAATGGAGATTATTAAACACAGCTCAAATTTGTAACCCGTATATATGAACATTATTGATAATACAGGGTGGGCCATTTAAAATTTTTAATTTGTACTACCGATTACTTTGACTTTGAAAGGTAGAATAACATTCATTTTTATTTTTATTTTCAGGTTTATGTCTGACATTTGCGAAAGGGGACGCTATACGTTCGAACAAAATTGGGAAATATTTAAAACTTACTTCCAAAGTAGTGAGTCTTTAATGCAAACTGTAGGAAATTTATGTGTGCGTCAATTTGTGAAGCAAAAACTTTGCTGCTGTAGCTGAGAATAACCAAGTGTTCTTGGTTCATCAACATCAACTCGTCATCGTTCTCAGGAACTGAACATTTATCGTACTTCTTTGAGAAGAATTTTGCACAAAGACCTCGGAATGAAGGCTTACAAAGTTTAATTGGTCCAAACAACTGAAGCCTCATGACCATTCGATAAGTTTTCGCTTCGCCCAATGGACAGGAGATGAAGAAATTAAACGAAAAATCGTGTTTTCAGATGAAGCTCATTTTCATCTTGGTGGCACACGTGACACACGAGTCACTGTTTAGTGTGGATTTTGGGCTGGCGGCATCGTTGGGCCATTTTTTTTTTCGAAAATTAGCAAGGAGCCGCCGTTACCGTGCCATGCTCAAAAGAATGACATGGACGACATTTGGTTTCAACAAGACGGGAGCCCATATCACACAGCCAACGCATCCATCGATATTTTAAGCACTGTTTTTGAAAATCGAATAATTAGCCGAAATTGTGATGTCAATTAGCCGCCTCCGAGCTGTGATTTGAGCCCTTTGAACTATTTTGTTTGGGGATCCATTAAGGATAAATGTTACGCAAACCATCCAGACAATTGAAGTGTTTAAACTAGAATCAAAGTTGCCATTGGAGCCGAAACAATTGAAAATGTACTGAAAAATTGGGTTGATCGGATGAGGTACTGCCGAGCCAGTCGTGGTAGTCATATGAATGATATTCTGTCTCATTCTTAAATCACAAAATTCAACCGTTCCACGAAAACCAAAAATTTTAAAAAATTATTAGTACTTTTTTAAGCCGATTCAAATTTTTAAATTTTGAATGGCCCACCCTGTGCATGGGTATGCATGATCATATACATCCATGGAGAGTTCAGTATATGATCATATATGTATGAGCATAAATCAATAATGTGTGAGTTTATATGATCATATATGTAAATATACTACCAAATACCCTCACATTTTAAATTCAAAGATATATGGAAATATATGAGATCATGTGTGGTCATATATAAAACTACGATTTACGATGTAGTTGGGTTGAGTAGTTTGTATCTCCAGCACCGCGACCAAATAGATCTATTGTGCACCCTCTAGTATTTTCCTCAGTTGTTCTCCAGTGCAGCCTTGAGAAGCAGTATAATGTTCTTCACTTCTAGCTTCTTGTATTGTTCCTCCATGATATCAGGTCCGCCAAATGTGATAAATCGTAGGTATGCAAAGGCAGGACATTTAGCCATTACATGCTCCATG
Organism: Eustalomyia histrio; assembly: GCA_949748255.1. Taxonomy (NCBI): domain Eukaryota; kingdom Metazoa; phylum Arthropoda; class Insecta; order Diptera; family Anthomyiidae; genus Eustalomyia; species Eustalomyia histrio. Next base: position 12,495,465 of record OX456527.1, read on the forward strand.
GTCTCCTCATCTTCCATACAATATCTGCATGTCGTATCTCGGTTATGTCCCATTTTAAAGGGTGTCCCAAGAAGAACGCAATTTTTAAATTTTAAATAAAACACAAATAAATAAAAAAAAACGTGAAACTTTATTATATCGTAAAGTAGACAGAATGAGGTTATGTATGGAACAATATATCGTGCAGATGGCCGCTGCGGCTTTGCTGGCATGCACGCGATCTTTTAATGAAATTTTCAATGACCGTTTTGCATGAATGCTGCGGTATTTCATTAATGCAGCGTCCAATTTCCTCTTTTAAGGCTTGAGTCGTCGTCGGCTTATTCGCGTAAACCATCGACTTCAAAAAACCCCAAAAAAAAAATCGAATGGTGTTAAATCGCACGATCTAGCCGGCCAATTCTGATCTCCAAAACGCGAAATAACGCGACCGGGAAATGACTGATGCAGCAATTGAATTGTTTCTCTGGCTGTATGACATGTGGCGCCGTCTTGTTGGAACCACATGCCCTCCACATTCATTTCTTCAATTCTAGACAAGAAAAAACTGGTTATCATTTCCCGATACCGAACACCATTGACTGTTTGCGCTTGACCTGCCTCATTTTCATAAAAAAATGTCCAATGATTCCTCCAGCCCAAAAACCACACCACACAGTGACACGTTGAGGATGCATTTGCTTCTCGTGAATAACTCGAGGATTTTCCTCACCCCAAATGCGACAATTCTGCCTATTGACGAAGCCATCAAGATGAAAATGGGCCTTGTCACTGAAGATGATTTTATCGGCAAAATCAGCATTTTCATGTTGTCTCTCCAATACCCAATTAACGAACTCCCTTCGCTGTCTTCAGTTCCTGAGTCAATTGAACTTTGTATGCATGAAGATGAAAATCTTTCGTCAAAATTCGCTGCAAAGTGGATTTGGAGACACCAATTTGCTGAGCTCGGTGTCGAATTGAGGTGGATGGAGTTTGAGCGACATCATCACGTACATCGATGGCGCGTTGTTGTCTTTACATCACTAACAGACCCCGTTTCGGCAAATTTATCCATTAATCTCTTTACAGTTGACTCTTTTGGAGCATTATTGTGACCCCAAATTGATCGCAATTTGCGAACTGTAGCCGCAAAACTTTCACCATTTTGGTAAAAAAATTTCACAATGAGAATGCGTTGTTCATTCGTGTAGCGCTCCATTTTTACTAACCTCGTACCTTCTACTAGCAAACAATAACAATTGTTCAAATGTCAAACAATGACACTTCGAATGTTGCCAGATTTAAAAATTGCGTTCTTCTTGGGACACCCTTTATTTAGGATGTAATTACATGGATAGTGTCCTGTGAGTGCTCCGCATAGGAGTCTTAGATTTGGTCTGTTCATCTGAAGGGCTTATCTGTTCCTCTTTTCATTGTATGGTAAGAATTTCTTTTAATGTTTCAGTGATATCTGTTATATAGAACTATGCATGCACGATCATGAATACTCATTTATAATCATATACAAGACCATGTATATTCATGTAGATATATTTCGATTTTCACATGCGAATTAAATTTCATCTTAAATCAACGTAGATTTTTTCTCATGACTATACTCGTAGTAACACTCTACAAAGGGAAGCAAGCAGAAACAAGAAATGTGTAATCAATCAAAATTTTTTCGACAATCTCGGGTATTTCACGCGAAAACATACCAATTATTTGTTTATCTGATACTTTTTTAGCATAATGTATCTACCAAAAAAAATATATCAAATACAATACAATTTATTCTGATGATAGGAAAAGTTGTTGCAACTAAACAAAAAAACATCAACTAATACTACTACTTACAAATACTATTATAGTCGAGTTTTTTTTTCACAACATTTCTTCCAAAAAAAAAAGGTAAAAATGCCTTTTTATGTATCTAATAAAAATAAACAATATAGAGTGGTTTTTGAAAAATAATACTGCTGAAAAACAAAAAAAAAGTCTTATTTGTATTTGCCAAAAAAAAAAAATGTATACATTTTTATGGCAAGAAAGGCGAATTTATTAAGAAGGAAACCAGTTTTTAAATAAGTTATCACCAAAGTTTATTTAATACTTTCTTTTTAAATAGCTTTAGTATTTCCAATTAATGAGATTAAAAGAATTCGTAAGAGACAGAGTATAGTGTCTAGAATAAATTCAGTCATTCCAGCCTCTGACCTAATCTTAGGGTTTAGATCACGTGAGATTTCACTTCACATCTGAATGTTTCTTGTCTTATAGGAAACCTTTCTGGTGGACAAACGAGCTACAGATTAGTACAATCAGAAAAAAAGTAAGTAGAAAATTTTGAAAACGGGTTTTCATCCCACTTTACTATTTTTGTACTGATTTTTAGTAAAAAAAAGTTATTATTAAATAAATTTTTTTACTATTTACATTTTACAAATTAAAGAATTTTAACAGCATATTTATAAATTTTTGCTGCTAAAATTAGCAACACAAATACTGATTTTAAAAAGTTGATATTGAAAGAAATTTTATTTATGATAATTAAAATTTATACACACAAACTAAAAATTGCCTTAAAATGTTGCATAGGTAGAACAAAAGGGATTGGAAGTGAAAATACTTTTCAAAGCCGACTTATGTCCGACTTATGTTAAAATACAGGTTGGTTGAAAAGTTCCTGCGCTCACCAAGAGATGGCACTGCTAGCTCCAAACTTTTTTTCTCAAGTTGATATAACTGTCCTGAGAACACATGCAAAGTTGCAAGTCATTCTGTCAGTTCTTTCTTTGTTTACAAGCCATTTGAAGTTGACGTGTCATTGATTTTTTTTAATATGGAAAAAATTGAATATCGTGCAGTCATTAGATTCTTTGTTTCCTTTAAAAGCAAAGGAAATTTATGAATAATTGTTAGAAGTGTATAACGAGTCCTCACCTTCAAAACCCACCGTTGAATTTTGGGCTGGTGAATTTAAACGTGGTCGTACCAGCCTTAAAGACGATCACGCAGAAATCATTGAGCAGGTACATAATATGGTTAGTGAAGATCCAAGTTTGACTAAGCGTGAAATTGCTAATGCCATAGGCATCTCAGACGAACGAGTACTCCATATTTTACATGAAGAATTACGTATGAAAAAACTGTTTGGAAAGTTAGTGCCGCACACATTAACAATTCAACAAAAACTGTATCGAAAACAAATTTCTCAGCGTAATTTGGAGCGTTTTAAGCCAAATAAAACCGACTTCTTGCGTCGTTTTATAACTATGGATGAGACTTGGATCTACCACCATGATCCTAAATTGAAACAAGAACGTTTACAGTGGACTGAAGCTGGTTGTTCAGCTCCAAAGCAGGTGAAGTCACAACGATCAGCAAAGAAGGTTATGGCATCAGTTTTTTGGGATGCAAAAGGAATTTTGTTGATTGATTATCTTCAGAAAGGTAAAACAATCAACTCTGAATATTACTGCAGCCTTTTGGATCAGCTGGATTAAAAAATTCGTGAGAAAAGACCTGGTTTAAAGAAGAAAAAAAATCATTTTTCATCAAGACAATGCACCTGCTCACAAAAGTGTTTTGACGATGGCTAAAATCAAAGAATTAAAGTACGAATTGCTTGAACGTCCACCGTATTCACCAGATTTGGCTCCCAGTGACTACTATCTCTTCAGGAATCTCAAACAATTCCTTCGTGGAAAGCATTTTTCGTCGAATGAAGAGGCCATAGCAGCCGTAGACGGTTATTTTAAGGATGGGATAAAATTATTGGAAGATCATTGGAACAAGTGTATTGAGCTTCTAGGAGATCATTATGAATACAAAAATATATTTCGTAACAAAAACAGTATTCCTTCATTTCGAGCGCAGGAACTTTTCAACCAACCTGTACAATCAAAAAGAGGACTACTGATTTTCCATTATATTCAACCCATTTTGTTGTTTATTTTTAATCATTGCTTAATAATCGACAAAAGTAAAAACAATAGAAAGTCGTTTAAAATAACCATCAAATTTTTACTGACAAAAAGTTAGAAAAAACTAATTTTGTGGTTTGTTTTTCACATTGAATGTTTTTTATTTGTATGTAATTACAAAACAGAATACAACACATGCAGATGTATATATTTTTATTGGCTTTGTGTGTATGTATATTTGAATAATTTCTTGTAATTTTTATTGAAATAATATTGTATATAAACAAACTATTTTGGTAAAAAAACAAAAAGGAATTATATGAATTTCTATTTATTGAAGCAGAAAACATAAAATTTTACATTTAACTGAAAATATCAACTCCTACTGAATGTCTGCAAATTTTTATAGTTTGTTTTTTGAATGACTGATTCAAATAGTTAAAAAATATATTTCTATGAATTTCAATTGATTTTTCATTTAAAAACAAACTTTACGTATTACTTTTTAAATAAACTACAATCGGTAACGGAAAATATATTGTGAGTGTTGTGCAAAATTGTAGCCAAAGTTGTTCTTTCAAGACCAAGTTCCTGATCATGGCTTCGAATTGATGTTGATGGATTGTTTTGAGCACTTTCTTGAGCATCAGTAATGTTTTCAGCCGATCTTGCAGTACGTTGTGGTCCATGCTTGGGCCTATCACCTACAGACCCTCTTTCTTCGAAATCATTCACTACACGATAAATAATGCGTTTTGTTGGCACGTTGTTTCTCCCAAAAATTTCACGTAACTTTCTCATCGTCACAGTAATCGATGATTAATTCTGATAAAATGTTTTAACGATTAAAACACGTTGGTTTATCGAATATTTTTCCATAATTAATTTGCCACGTGTCTACTTCACGACTGCCAAACATGAACTGTCAAAACTAATGTTTGCCAAAATGGCGGCAAAACAAAATAGTATACCTTCCCGGCGGACACCCTATAATTATGTTAATATTTATTTATGCGGGTTAACATTTGTATATTTTATATTTTGTTTTATTATTTTCTGTATAAAGCTTCTTTCATAATTTTCAAATCGTATAAACTTTTTTGTAAACAAATGAGTTTTTAATCAATTATAATTAGTTTTTTTTATGCATTTGTGCTATTTCATTACCATTAGTAATGAAAATTTTAATGGAACAAATTTCATTAACATTTAATGGTAATGAATTTTTTTTCATTTGCATTAAGGTCAACTAATGGTAATGAAAAATTCCCAAGTATGGCATATATGCCATAGAGGTAGAGGGACACGAGGGTGGTTTTTAGTTCCTGAATTCAGGAGGAAAACACATACGATTCATGGGAACTTCAGACCTTTTAGTCTATCATCATTTCTATTGGGCAGACTCATTATAGCAGTGTTGTGTTGTGTTGTGACCAATTCGTGAATAGGGGTTGCCATCTCTTTAGTTCTGTGTAATCTGAAATTTAATCGTTTGCTTGTATTCTTAAAAGTATGTGTAAGGAATACAGTCGTGTATGCTTCTGAGAGGGAAATTTCAGTCTACCTTAATGGAAATTATGCAAGCAGCTCTAAATGTGTTGGCTGTATGGACAAGTGGAAGGGACTTGGAGTTAATTCCAACAAAACGGAACTTGTACACCCAGCAAAATCAAGTGCACGCAAAGAAAAAACATGATTGCAATATGATAACTGCTACAATATTGTGCTTGCTGCACTCGGGTATGTTTGTCACAACCAAATTATTTGGTTTCTAACCATCAACATGGTCGCTACCATCATTATTTAGTAAATGTTTACTATTTTATAATTGGCCCCTCTTATTTTATATTATGATTGGCTGTAACCATATTGTGGTAACAAAAATTCTGACTATGAATAAAATATGATAATTATGCAACGATAAAATGCTAACAAAAATAAAATAAAAACAATCATAAAATCATTTTTTACTAAAAATGGACAAATATCAGATGGGTAGAAAATACCTTTCACATGTCATTAAAACATTTCATTAGTTGTCCCATTAATTCATTAATTCCAGTTAATTTTTTTTTGTAGCTTTAGAAATTTTTTTGTACGAACAGGTTTCTTACACAAAATAATACATACATATTTATAAATTTATCTGATAAAAATTTTTTTAGATTCTATGGACTATTCCTTAAACTAAAATTCTCAGATTCTCCAAACTTTTTCTTAGATAAAAGTTCATATATTCCAAACAAACTTAGATTTTAAGGCCTTTCTTTGAAAGAAAAATTCATAGATTTTGAAAACTTTTCAACATGAAAATAACTTAGATTCTAAGGACTTTTTCTAGTAAAAATATTCTTAGATTCTAAAGGCTTTTTCTTAAAGAAAAATTTCTACAAAAAATCTTAAAAATGTCTAAGATTTTTTTTATTAAAAAAGTGTTAAAAAATCAAAGTTTTCTTGAAAGGTTCTTAGAATCTATGATTTTTTCCTTAACAATTTTTCTTCAAAAAGTCTTTAACATCAATTTCTTTAAATTTAAAGAGCTTTTTCATGGTTTCTAAGAAATTTTCCTTTAAGAAATTTTCTTAGATTATGGATCATATAATTATAATCCAGGAATCATAATATAGTTATGAGGGACCATAATATGATAATATTTTGAGAATACTATGATTAGGTGCGATCATATTATGATAAATTCAATATAACATGGTATTTAGATAATTTTTGAATCATAATATAACTGTAGGAACCATATTATGTTTAAAATATGGTAAATTTATTATAATATGATAACCATATTATAGTACGACTATGGTTGGCACAACCATAAACCCAAAAATATAAGATGCTCTTCTAATATGATTGCCCCAAACACATTTTTTCTTTGCGTGTGCCAACCAAATTTAAACGTATTTTGAATGCGACAACCAATAAATTCGGTTAGTAAAATCAAAATCAATTGTGATTGTTGAATAATTTGGTTGTTGTCATCAAAATTCAGTTGAATAACCAAATTTTTGTGATGGAAACTAATATTCAGTTATACCAACCGATTTTAGTGGAACACTTAAAATAGTTTGTAAGTTAAAATAACTGAAAATATCATTTAAAAGAAATGATATTTAATTTAAAAACCGGTCTACTTAATTTTCATTTCAATTAAATGCCATTTGTTATTTATTTTTAAATGTTGATTAATCAACTGACACATCCGTAAGAAACAAATGCTATAATCACTTAAAATAAATGTAAAAATTTTACCTATCAATTCCTTAAAAAATAAATGTTTTTTTTTTCATTTATTTTAAATTTTTTCCCTTTTTGTATTTTTTTTTTAATATACTAGTTCAATAAAAAATGTATGTATGCATAGCTATAGACACTTTTTGTGTGAATGTGTTTATGTATGTATGTGTGTTTATGAAGTTCTTGTAATTTGTATTGAAAAAATTTATATATATACAACCAATTTAAATAAAAAAACAAATTGAAATTTTTTGTATATTTTTTTTGAAACAGACAGCAAGCAAAATTTAAATTTGTAATAACTGTTACGGACACAAATAAACCACAAGTTTCCATTTTGTGGGTAAATTTTTTATTAAATTTCAAATAAATGAAACTAAAAAAAATGGTAAATGATAGTAAATTATTTCGAATAAATGTATAAAAAAGTTAATATAGATATTTCTTTGAAAAATAAATGAATGTTCCTTTATTTTTAAATGGAACGGAAAACTTTTTTATTAAGCTTTTATTAACTACATAATATTCTGAGTGCAGCAACCGAATTTGGAAATTCACCTTTCTAACAGAGAAAAGTGCTCTGTGGTCCGGAGATCTTTCGTCTTATTCTTTTGTAGATTTAAAACGCAAAGGCTTTTTATACATTAAATATTAAATTAATAAGGACACGCCAACCCCTACAGGTTGGTTGAAAAGTTCCTGTGCTCGAAATGAAAGAATACTGTTTTTGTTACAAAATATATTTTTTTATTCAATATAATCTCCTAGAAGCTCAATACACTTGTTCCAATGATCTTCCAATAATTTTATCCCATCCTTATAATGGTTTTCCGGAAGCTCTGTAAAATAACCGTATACGGCTGCTATGGCCTCCTCATTCGACGAAAAATGCTTTCCACGAAGGAATTGTTTGAGATTTCTGAAGAGATAGTAGTCACTGGGAGCCAAATTTGGTGAATACGGTGGACGTTTAAGCAATTCGTACGTTAATTCTTTGAATTTAGCCATCGTCAAAACACTTTTGTGAGCAGGTGCATTGTCTTGATGAAAAATGATTTTTTTCTTCTTTAAACCAGGTCTTTTCTCACGAATTTTTTCATCCAGGTGATCCAAAAGGCTGCAATAATATTCAGAGTTGATTTTTTTTACCTTTCTGATGATAATCAATCAACAAAATTCCTTTTGCATCCCAAAAAACAGATGCCATAACCTTCTTTACTGATCGTTGTGACTTCACCTGCTTTGGAGCTGAACAACCAGCTTCAGTCCACTGTAAACGTTCTTGTTTCAATTTAGGATCATGGTGGAAGATCCAAGTCTCATCGATAGTTATAAAACGACGCAGTTTTTGTTGAATTGTTAATGTGTGCGGCACTAACTTTCCAAACAGTTTTTTCATACGTAATTCTTCATGTAAAATATGGAGTACTCGTTCGTCTGAGATGCCTATGGCATTAGCAATTTCACGCTTAGTCAAACTTGGATCTTCACTAACCATTTTATGTACCTGCTCAATGATTTCTGCTGTGGTTGCAGTTTTTGGTCGTCCTTCGCGTGGATTGTCTTCAAGGCTGGTACGACCACGTTTAAATTCACCAGCCCAAAATTCAACGGTGCGTTTTGAAGGTGAGGACTCCTTATACACTTCTAACAATTGTTCATAAATTTCCTTTGCTTTTAAACCCTTCAAAACAAAGAATCTAATGACTGCACGATATTCAATTTTTTCCATATTAAAAAAAATCAATGACACATCAACTTCAAATGGCTTGTAAACAAAGAAAGAATTGACAGAATGACTTGCAACTTTGCATGTGTTCTCAGGACAGTTATAAGAACTTGAAGAAAAAAAGTTTGGAGCTAGCAGTGCCATCTCTTGGTGAGCGCAGGAACTTTTCAACCAACCTGTATTTACCAATACATTAAACACATTTCAATTCTTGTCAAACTAAAATCATTTAAAATACTATTAATGTGTTGCAAAATTTGTTTTAATATCTAAAGAAAACTTAATATTTAACCATCTTATTTAATAAAAAAAAATAAAACATTTTGTAAAGAAATTAAAAAAAAAAAAAATGTTGCCACAAAAACCTCGACTGTGCATCATCTAATTGAGTGTATAAATACCTATGGAACCTCATGAAAATCCTTTGGCAGACAATTGCAGAAACCTAATCACTACAACAGCAATAACAACAAATAAAGCTAAAAACAAATTTTCAAGAACTTTCATAGTTTTAAGGCATCTGGTTAAAGTTGGCTGGTTTGAATATTGTTTTGTTATTTCAAATGTTTGTATTGTTGCTATTTTTCTGATAATGATTTTCAAAATATGAAAAACAAACAAAAATTGAGAGAAAATTGTTAACAACAGCTGCAAATGAAAACTGTATAGTTTGGTACAATCGACAACTAAATATTATTGTTGCTAAAAAACAAAAAAAAAAAAAAAAAAAGCAACAACAATTAAAACTAAAAACATCATTGAACATTTTGCAAGCACCAGCAGTATGCCGGAGTACTGGTTTGTTGCACACACACTCTGCTACTAATGAAGAAACTAATTGCAACAATGAAACAAGTGAAACCAACAAATACTTTTGCACAAAATTTTGCAAATTTTAAATAGTATAGAAACAAAAAAAATCAGCTTCACATATCGTACGAACACTGAGAAAAATGGGTATATTATGTGTATACAGAAAAATCAAATATCCAGTTTCAATTAAAATATTTGTTTATTTATTTAAATATTTAATTGAATTTGCAAAACATTTAAGGAAATTGTTACACAGAATAAAATTACAAAATTCTGTTTGTAATATTGAACATCGTCCATAGAACATTTTTGTAAATACAAAAAAAATATTTTTTAAAAAGGCACCAACAATGGAATTTGTAAATACAAAAAACTTTTTGTTATTTTTTTGTTACTTAAATTTTTATTTTCAAAGAATTTTTATATGAAAAGTGACAATTTACAAATATTTCAAACAAAGAATTGTTAGAAATCGAGCTTAAATTTTAACAAATATTTTTAATTACTTTAAATTTTGTGATACTTTTTTCTGTGTATATGAATTAAATTTTTGGTTGGGTAATTTTAATTGACATTTTTTCAATTAAACTGGTAATTATATACACAGAAAAAAATATCACAAAATTTAAAGTAATTACAATATTTGTTAAAATTCAAATTCGATTTCAAACAATTTTTTGTTTGAAATATTTGTAAATTGTTACTTTTCATATAAAAATTCTTTGAAAATAAAAATTGAAGTTACAAAAAAATAACAAAAATTTTTTTGTATTTACAAATTCCCTTGTTGGTGCCTTTTTAAAAAATATTTTTTTTGTATTTACAAAAATGTTCTATGGACGATGTTCAATATTACAAACAGAATTTTGTAATTTTATTCTGTGTAAGTTAAAAATTTTAAATAAAATTTTTTAGAAAATTCAATTAAATTTTTAATCATATTAATTAAAAAAACTTCAAATAGTACACTGTATGAATTGTTATTTCTTAACTTTCGATTCATATGATCCATATTTATTAGGCTTTCCCTACCAATTGGCCATGATCAAAATAAAACTCGAACAACTTTTTTAATTTTTCCAATAACTGGGCGTAGCAAGCTGCGTCAAATATTGACCACTTTAGCATTTATATTTAATTTGTCATTAATTATAATTTAATGGAATTTGGAAAACAATAATATTAATATAATTTTTTGTGGGAAATTTGAAAAAAAAAAGAAATAAGAAATTTAATTATTAAATTAATTTATTTAAAACTTGGCTAAACTTTTCTTAGTTTCTTTTATAAATATTAAAATCTATCCATACAAATAGCTTTGGCGTGTTAGTGTCGATCCAGAATAAGAACGACACATGCAACAATTGTTGCTAAGAAAGAAAACACGCCCACAATAACGACGAACGACGGTGACTGCAAAAACTGTTATATTTTAGTTTAAATAGTACCGTAGAGATTCTTTACTCTTCAGTGTCTTCTTTCCTTATTAATGACCCAATTTTTTTTTTTTATTTTTACATTTTGATTTTATAAAACAAATAAAAAGAAATAATTATTTTAATAAAAATCTAAAAACGATGGTAGGTTGTTCATTCACGAGTATACAAAGAGAACCCTGTTAAGAGAACTCTGTTAGGACAACTTTGTTAAGAGAACTCTGTTAAGGAACTCTGTTAAGAGAATTAGAAACAAAAAACAAGAGAATAAGAAAAAAACGTTTTGAAAATAAAATAGATTTTATTTCACAACGTTCGACGCGTTTTAATTGTCAATTTGTATGGAAAAATAAATCACGTTGTTATTCCGGGCCGACACTTATTCGTCTTCGTTTTGAATAAAATTTTTATTGCATATTATCTTTATCAAATATTCAATTAAAATTTTTAATATTTGTAATGTGGCCAATTAGTACTACTGTACGAAAAGGGTGGTTAAATTTTAAGGGTCGATGTTAAATGTGAACCACACCTAAACGTCAAGTTTTTTCTGCATTTCATTTGACATTTCTCAATTTCAGACTTACTCAATTTGAACTATGGAAAGATACACAATCGCGTTAAAGTTATTCAGGCTTATTATGAAAATGGGCGTTCAAATCAAAATGCATATCGTGCACTTTGTGATTTTTTCGGTGAATTTAATCGTCCAAATGTGCGTACAATCGGAAAAATCGTGCAAAAAATTGAGCAAACCGGGTCTGTAGGAGATGTGAAAACACCAGTGCATGTTCGAACAGCTCGTACTGCAGAAAATATTGCTGCTGGTCGCGATAATCTGGCTGAAGAGCCGTCCACCTCAACTCGTCGTCGTGCCCAACAATTGCACCTCTCACGCTCGTCGTTGATGAACATTATGCATAAAGACTTGTATTTACACGCTTAAAAGGTACAATTGACTCAAGAACTAAAGCCTCTTGACCATTCCAAACGTCGTCAATGGTCAGAATGGTGGCAAGAAATGGCAACAGTGGATGATCAATTTTCGAAAAAATCATCTTCAGTGATGAGGCACATTTTCACCTTAAACAATGGCTCTTTTGTGCGACAAATTCAATGGCCGTGTTATCTCACGTGGTGGCGATGTCAATTGGCTGCGCCAAGATCATGTGATTTGACACCATTGGACTTCTTTCTTTGGGGTTATTTGAAAGAAAAGGTGTACGTCGATAAGCCAGCAACAATTCAAGAGCTAAAGGATGAGATAATTCGACACATTAACGGCATAGAACCTTAATTATGCCTCAGCGTCATCGAAAATTTGGACCATCAGATGGAGGTGTGCCGCCGAGCTCGCGGCGGCCATTAGGCCAATATTTTGTTTCATACATACCATATTATCATAATAAAAAGAAATGACAATAATTTCCTAAATAATATGTGTTTTATTCAAAATCAACATCGGCCCTTAAAATTTAACCACCCTTTATAATCAACATCATATTTATGTACTGACACATTATCGCCCAGCCAAAATTTTAACTAGGGCCGTGCAGGCAGACATCCACTAAAACGGAATTTTTAAAAATTCCTGCGGCGAGGGGCAAAAAAGGGTTTCACCTGCCCAAACCCCATTCATTATGATTCAGAAATTTAAAATATATGTTCCCTGTAGTATGGGCTAACTCACTAATAAGGAAACGTAGTAAAAATGGGGATATAAAAGGAAAAACTTTTATCCTTAAAGGCCGTTCAAACCGCTTTTTGCACTACTTCACTGACAAGGTACCGAGCGAAATTAAAACACTAAAATTAGTAGCAGAATAGAATGAAACGAGGAACGAAATGAAATAGAACGAGGAGCGATTGAAATTGAAACTCTGGTTAAGATAAACGAAATGGAAGGGAACGGAACGGAGAACGAGAGGAATTGAAACACCAAAAACAGGGATAGAAATGGAATGGAGCGAGTCCGGATTTTGTTGATATTTATCGATTTTTATATATTTTTTTTTTTTTTATTATTTTAGCTATTTTTCTATCCAAACCCCGTGCTAAAAAACAATGGAGTATGAACTAATTCACTAATAAGATACCTATTGGAATTTTTGCCAGGAAAGCAGTCAAATTGGGAGTTTAAAAGATTAAAATTACCTCCTTTAATTGCCTGCCCAAATTGCTTTGGCTGGAAATTTAAAATTCAATTATCACTTATAAGGTAATTTTTGGAATTTTTATCAGAAACGTTTAAAATGGTTGTTGCGGATGCTGCCCACACGATTTTGGCTTAAAAGCTGAAATTTAAAAAGAGTATTCTTTGGTAAATATTTTCGCCAGGAACTTGGTAAAAATGCAAATTACACAGGGGAAAAGTTTGCTCCTTTGCGGCTTGCCCAAGCAATTTTGGATAGACACCTGAAATTTAAAATATATTTTCCTTGGATAATTGGCTTAGTCAGCAATAAGGTATTTTTTTTTCTTTGTCAACAGAAACGTGGTAAAAATGGGGGCCAAATTATTGACTTTAAATTTGTAATTTCCAATATGTGTTCCTTGGGGTATGAGTTAATATACTTGCTAATTTTTTTTTAAACAAGTTTTTAATTAAAAATTTGGCTAGTTAGTTGCAGCCACATTTTATATATTTTTCCCAGTAACTTTTCGTTATTACTAAACTTTAATAGTTTGGATATTATGGGAAAATTCTGATACTCTGCAATAACAATCAATGAAATTTTTAGGCAAAATGCAACCGGAACATTAAATTTATTACTTCCTTTTTTATCAGTGTTAATAAACACAGCTTTTGACAAATACAAACACATTCACCTAAAATACCTCAACTATCTTAGAAATGTAGAACAACAAATTAGATAAAGATACAATAATAATAACAACATCAGAAGCCATAAGCAAACATGACCATGTTATATTCGGAACGAAGGCAAAAATTTCCTTCCAAAAAAACAAAATTCTAAACAACCAATGAACCCAACCAATAACAAGAATATTTTAGACTACGAAACAGAAATGGAATTTTTCCTTTTTTTCACCATTTTGATTGTAGCTTTGGTTGTTTGTTGCTGTTGTTCATAAGTATCATTTACCTAAACTTTCTTACTAAATAGTATATACATATAGATTAGTGTTTGTATATAAGGAATATAGGCAAGTGTATTTGTATGTATGTATTAGCATTTATTGTAGATTTTGTTATTGTTGTTCTTATTTGATTATATTGCTTACTTAAAATGTATGCCAATAATTGCTTAAAGTAAATTGGAAAAGTTATTGCCATATTCATTAGTCTACAATACAAGTTTATTTGAATGTTGGTGTAAAGAGAAATTTCTGCATTGGATTTGGAGGAAAATGCATAAGATTTTTAATATTAGATGAGATAAAAAGTTAGTGTACAATGAAAACTTACAATATATTGTACGCGTAATATATGAATATGATTATATATTCCCAAGAAACATTTTTACGGATTCTCCGACGGATTCATGAATCCGGTTCTACTGCACGTTTATGGACCGTAAATACGTATCCGTCAAAGCATGTACGTAAACGGAACATTAACGGTCCGTATAATTGAATTTTTGAAAACAGTACGTTTTGATTCCGTTTTGGTGCATCCGTATTGTCAAATACGGACCTTCTCGATTTTCATTAGTTTTTCTTTCGTTGCTTATAAATTCGTTTTGGTGTCAACAACGAATAATTGAAACATGTCTGTGATCATTACACGGTCGCGCTAATGTTTAGAAAAACAGATACATAGAAAATAAATTTAATAAATTTAATTTGAGGTAAATAAATATGAAATTTAAAACAAGTTTTACACATCATTTCGTCAACGCCAGTAATTAACCAAAATTAAAATTGTGTTTTAATTTTTCATGATATTCAATGGGCCATAACCGCAGTGATGGATAGAGATGCAAGATATGCTGGAGATGAATATTTCATTTGTAAAAGTTTTATTTTGTTATTTTATTTAATAACATATCTATAAATAAATTTAAAGAAAACAACTATAATTTTTTATTCCAAATTAACAAATTTAGGAATTTATATAAATCCGTTTTTTGTTGAAAAAACGTTAGGAATACGGATCCGTAAACGGTCCGCCATTGACGGACTTTCAACGGACAACTCCATTTTTCATCCGATATATCCGGTCCGTAAACGGTCCGTCATTGACGTTTTTAAACAGATTCGAATCAGTTTCGATGTTTCTTAAAATCCATTTTCTGGTCCGCATACGGATCCAGAAAACGGTACGTAAATGGAGTTGGACTCCGTTTATGACAGACCGAAAACGGTACGCAAACGGAACGTATTGTTTGTTGCGTTGTATGTATATATATTATGCGAAAACAGTATATATATGTTAATTATAGGTAAATACCATTTATTATTACATATCAGAGAACTGCATTTGCTGATTGCAAAACGTTCATACGCAATCAACATATAAATAAATATGTGTTTGCATTCAAACGCTGAATATACTCCAACATACATATTTGTTGATGATTTTAAACCAATCAAACGACGTGTAAATGATTTATAATCATCGGTTGTTGTTAAATCATTGATTTTATTCTGTTCATTCGAGCCAACAATAATTATTTTGATGTAGAATAAATCAGAAAAAACAACAAACAACGTGTATGAGTGTAATCATAATTAAAACAAAATAGTTTCTTATCTATAAAAAGGGGGTGGTTTTATAGAAACACATTTCATAAATGTTATATGTATATTAGGGTGGAACTAAAATACGTTTTTTAGAATTTTTATTAGGATTTTTTTTTTTTTTAATATAGGTCGACATCTCAGGCTCGCCCAATCCGGTTAAAGTAAAATATTGCCCAATTTTCCAATCAAAATAGATGAAAAAAAAATTTAGACAGTATTTAAATTTTTCCGGATTAGGCAAGCCTGAGATATCGACTTAAATTTTTTTTTTCAAAAAAATATTTATATTTCACAAAGAAGAATATTTTTATTACTAAAAAAATTCTAAAAAAGCGGATTTAAGTCCCACCCTAATGTACACAATATCATTTATGAAATGTGTTTCTATTTTGGTTTGATTATGATTACACTCATACGCGTTGTTTGTTGTTTTTTCTGATTTATTCAACGCTGACTTTTTGTTGAGTGATTAAATTTGCAGTAAACATAATCGACTTATGATTCAAACTGATCCGAATTACGCGTTCAGTAACATGATGCTGATTTATTCTACAGTGAATTTTGTTGAATTATTAAATGTGAACAAGAATTTTTGTGTATGATTAAATCAAGAAAAAAGTTGATTTTGCAGTTCTCTGTTACATATATGATATACATTTTATTACTTGAAATCTTATATGACAAATAATTGATATTCTATATGTATATATATTAAAAATTAAATGTATTTTTTGAAAATTTGAATTTTTTTCAGGAATGAAAACAAAAAATGGAATATGATGATGTTTTTAATTTTTAACTCATATACGTTCATATATCATTTCCTTAGGAAAATCTAAACATCTTTGAATTTATATTTAAATATACATAGGAAATATTATTGCCAAAAAAAAAACAATTAAATTTTTTTTATTTTTTTTTTTTAGTTCATTTTCAATTAAAATTTTTATCAGATCAATTAAATTTTTAATTGATAATGAACAATAAAAACTATTGACAACATATAAAAGTCATATTCTTTTGATTTATTTCTTCACTTTTATTACAGTTATTATGTAGTATTTGTATGCATCAGAGTGTATACACATCAGTGCTGCCAGATAAGAGGATTTGACGTCAGATTTGAAAATTTATTGATATAAAAAATTAAATTTGGATAGATTTTTCAGATCAATAATCATGTAATTTCTTATTATTAATTTTATGAATCTATAAATAAATTATAATCACTTCATATCAATGATTCAGTTTTGACTCGATTGAATAATTTTTTTTTTTTAGATTCTGTTCGCGAACAATTTTTGGTAATTTGATTTGTTGAAATTTAATTAATTTGATTGATTCTATGAAAAGAATCAACAAAAATGACATTGATTCTCTTAATTTGATATTAATTGAATGTAGTAGAAAATTATTTAAGCAAGAAACAGAATTTTAAAAATCGATTCGTTGAAAATTGAAACAGATTTTAAACCCAAATCAAGGAATCATATAAAGATCAATTTTAATATTTAAAAAAAATTGTTCAAATTTTAATTTGTTTAAATTTGAATTCTTTTATGAGGCCACCCTTTTTTTCTTTTAGCAAATAAAATCTGCGAAAAATCATTTTAGAAAAAAGGAAAATTTTATTATATAACAATTTGTTAAGGAACAAACTTTTTTGACAACACTGCGGATACGAATGCACCAGTTATGATAAAGTTGGTACCATAATATTGTTGGTGGTGCTATTGGAACCACAAAAGTACTATGGTATTCCTATTTACTATTTTATACAAAGAATTTATAAATTTTCATGCGTAGATGAATTACACACAAACATACACTCACATTATTATATCGTTAAAACAACTTAAAATACATATTAAATCAATCGAAGATATAATCACTACTGATTTTTCATTATATTCTGCCCAATTTGTAGTTTATTTTTAATCATTGTTTAATAATCGACAAAAGTAGTAAAAACAATCGAAAGTTTTTTAAAATAACCATACATTTTTAACTGACAAAAAGTAGAAAAAAAACGATTTTTGTGATATGTTTTGCAAATTGAATTTGTTTTATTTGTATGTAATTTTACAAAACAAAACACACACAGATGTATATATTTTTATTGGCTTTGTGTGTATGTATATTTGAATAATTTTTATTGAAATAATTTTATTATTAATACAAACTATTTTGGTGAAAAAAGCAAAAAGGAATTGTATGAATTTCTATTTTTAGAAACCGAAAACATAAAATTTTACATTTAACAAAAAATATTAACTCCAACTGAATGTCTGCAAATTTTTATAGTTTGTTTTTTGAATGACTGATTCAAATAGTTAAAAAAAATATATTTCTATGAATTTCAATTGATTCTTCATTTAAAAACAAACTTTACGTATTACTTTATAAAATAAAACTACAGTCGGTAACGGAAAACATATTGTGAGTGTATGTATATTTGATAAAAAAAAAATATTGAAAATTTGATTAAAATTTTATTTGATTTGAATCTGGAATTTTAATCAAAAATTTTATTAAAATTTTAATTGATTTCATGCTGGAATTTCTATAAAAAATTTGATTAAAATTCTAATTGATTTTTGGTTAGAATTTTAATTAAAGTTTTCATTGAAAATGTTGAAGATTTTTGATTAAAAATTTAATTGATTTGATTGAAAAAACAATTGAAAAATTTCAATCAATTTTAATAAAAGAAAATAAATTGATATAACAAATTCTTAAGCTGGTGCGAATTCAATAAAATTTTTAATTGTATTTACAAATATTTTAATGGAAACTCGATTTTAGTTTTTTCTTTTCTCTTTTTTATTTTATATCATTGACTTAGAAGGTCAGATTAAAATAATTTAAAATATATTAAAATAATTTAGAAAAAAAATATAATATACTTTTTAATTAGAAAGTATATTATATTTCTTTTAGAAATACATTTTTCTTGCACCCAATCTAAAATATATGAAATTTCCTTTATTTAATAGCTTAAAATTTCTTAAAAATCATTTATTTCTTCTTTAACTTTAATACTTGAAAACATTGAATAAGATTTCGTAAGTTGTTTTGTAATATTATAAAAATATGTACAACAACAAAAAAAGTGTTGATAACTTAAACTAAAGTTTGTTATAAGTTTTCCCATATGTATTTAATGGTACAATTAGTATTTTTTTGTGGGTGTTTTAATGTTGCTTTTCCAAAAAAAAAAAAGAATCTTTAAAAACACTTTAAAATAATGGTTAAGTATGAAAATCTTATGAAAACTGAATATAATTGTAATTCGTTTTCTTTTTCTCATTTAAAAAAAAAACGTGTTGTACTCCATGGCGTATACTTAATATTAGAAATTTTCTTAATGTGAGTACATCACTCATACGTTATGATTTTTTAAAATTCTCTATGTTACCATAAACACACACTACATTTTTGTGTAGATTCATTTAAATTCAAATCACTTTTTTTTGAGAACTGTATGCCAAAATTTGTGTGTGTGTAAATAAAACGTACGTAGAAATAGGGTGATAAAAATAAGTGTTATAGGTTTAGAGAAACGTTTGTAACAACACGATGCAATATGAAAAAGCAACATCAGTAACAATTTTGTTATTCAACTCAGCAAGTGATTCTGAGTTGATTGCTATACGCCCATTTTTATTTTTGGTAGTTGGGTAAACATCAGCACCATTGAAATAAAGCCTGTTCCACAGAGTGGTTCAAGGTACAGTGTGGGGCAAAACATTCTTCTGATTTTCATTCCCTACAATTTTTATTTAAAGTAAAAACTCATTTAATATTTAACTGATTATGTTAATTCGCATTCATAAATTTTGTTTTAATTAATTATGAAAAATTATGTCCGACAAATGTCCGCCATCGCCGTTGATGCAAAATTTAGGCTCTTTTGATTACATTTTGCATAACTTTGCGCAGCATTTGGGTCGCATGCAGTGCAACCACATGTCCTCTACATCCAAATCGACAACTTTCGGTAATAAAAATGCAGTCAGCATGGCTCTATAGGGATCGCTGATTACTGTAGTAAAAAAAATATGCTTCAATCACCTTTTTCGATGTATCTATACACCACACGCTAACCTTGTTAGGGTGTAATACTACTTCATAAATTATTCCGATAAATACTACTTCATAAATTAGTCCGCCAAACACGGAGAATTTTGCTTATTAACGTAGCTGCTAAGATTGAAATGAACCCCATTGCTCATGACCAATTTTGATGCAAAATCATCCACTCAGTCATTGAGTTCAAAAATATGAAAATCGGATCATATTTGTGTGTAGTCTCCATATAAGTGCACCTTCCCGATATTTGATTAAATCTATTGTACTTTTTAGTATATTTTATTTTTATTGATACTTGGTATTAGCGTACCATATAGTCGGCATGCCCGACTTTAATTTTCTCATAGCCTCAAATATTTTGACAAATCAAATACTGACAAAAAAAAATAAGGAAAACTAAACAAAATAAAATTTAAAAAAAAACAAGAATAATAGAAAAATAAACATTATGCTGCATATGGTACGTGTTGTCTATTTGGATGATGATGTTTTTTTCCGGTAGCTTTTTTACCACAAAATAAATAACACTGAATATTTTTGTACAAATAATATAATTGCGTTTAAATTGAAATTCCAACAGAAATTTAACAAATATTTCTTTACCAAAAACATAAAAAAAAGAAACTCAAGTGCAAAAAAAAAACTTTACAACAATATTACAAGTACTATTATTATTATTATTTGTACAAACTATGTTTGTATATTAAAATACGTATGTATGTATGTGTAACTGTTCTATACGGTATTCAGCTCATTGTATTGTATAGTATATACACAACTATTTTCATTACGCTTAACAGACATCGTAAGTGCAGACAGCCATCTAACAGCCTGACATCAGAAAAGTCAGACATCATCTTGTACTAGCTATACTTTTTTTTTTGTTTAGCTAGCTAAAAGAAAAAATTAGTAAATACTCGTACTATAACTGCTGGTGCACATTACTTGTACTACTACCAGAGCGAACATCAAGCAACAAATGGCGTTTTGTAGACACAGTGGTTGTAGAATAGTTTGATTGGAAATAGTTTTAAATTTAGTTTTATTTTTTTTAAATATTGACTGTATGTTATGGTTTAAGTTTGACGGGCAAATAACAGTGAGTGCCGCCGACTAAAGCTACATTATAATAATGGCGCCCAACTTGGGGCCTTTATAAATTAATTAATTTTAAAATATTTTGAACAGAGTTTTTTAATGTTTTTATAATTAATATTTTAAATACAATGTTTTGTTTTTCATCCATTTAATAAAGTTTATTTTTCAAAGAATATCTTTTAGCAATTCACTGTAAAAATCATCCAAAATATACAAGATGAGCATGTAGTGTACGAGTATTGTCTTCTTGTTGTCAGAATGTTGTTTTGTTTGAATTACTCTCATGGGTGTAGAGTGTAGATATTAAAGTAATAGTTTGTGTATGTTAGTGTATTATTATTAAATTTTTTTTTAACATAATACGAGTACATATTTGGTCGGTCCCCTATTACTAGTAGACATAAGATTTTTGGTATGTTTTATATACATTTTCATTTCTATTATTTTTATTTTTTTCCTGATTTATATATTTTTTTTTAGTTAAGAAGAAGACGGGCTGCAATGACACTGACATGAAGAAGACGATGATGTTGACAACAATAGCAATAGCAACAACAACAACGAATCTGATGCAATGACAACTGTCACATGAATCGAAATAATAGGCAAATATTCTAGAATTTATTTTGTTAAAAGACAAAAAAATAAAACTAAATCAAAATCAAAATCAATATGAAGAAAACAAATGTTGTATATTCTGTTCCTGTGATCATACCTTGTTGTAGTATTTCTATGTGATTTTTTTTTACAAAATTCAATGTTTACACTGCTGTAGGCTTAATTTCTTCTAGTTTTTTGCTCTTGTTGTTCAACAGTTTTTTTTTTTTTTTGTATATTTTCCTAAAAGATACCATTGTGTATTATCATTTGCGTATTTTTTGTTTTATTTTGTTACAATTTAATTTAGAAAAAATATGTAAAATTCTCTTGGTAATACTTATATGAGACTTATCAGCTAAAAAAAAGTATGCCGTATCAGTGTCAAACTTAAAAACATGGAACAACTTTTTAACTATTTTTAAAAAATCAGGGAAGTATGTACACCCAGAGAAAATATTGGTTGCAATTCGATCAAAACCATTAGCATTTATTTGTAAGGACTTAATGTTATTTGGAATAACCTAATATCCATTAATAAAGCAAAAATGTTGCATTGGGAATTAAAAAAAGGGAAAAGAAACTAAAAATCAATCCTATTATTCAATTATTGGTATTTCCAATCATCTTTAAAAATAAAATTCGTTTAGTATTTGTGTGCGGTGGAAGCAACCATTTATTTAGTGAATATATTAGAAATTTGATACAATCTATCAAATTTATTAACAAATTTACGATAGACAAAAGTGGTAACTACAAGTACGGTTATTTAGTAGAAGTAACCGAAATGTGAATTGTATTGATAATAGACGTCACTAATGATTGGTATTGATAAACAAATTTTATACTAATATTTATTTTCCTAACAAATTGTTTAAATTCAAAATTAGTCTTCAAAATTTATAAGTGTTTGTGGGGTAGTGGGTAGAGAGCTAACCTAGTACTCCTAGTTTCCGAGTTCAAATCACAGAAAAGACAAACATTTTAACTTTTTTTTATTAAAACAAAATATTCAAATGTTTTAATAACAAATATATCAAAGAAAATTAAATTAAATTGTGGTGCAGTAAGCAAGAGCGTGAATTATGAATCTGAATGCCCAGGTTCGATACCGGAAAAATCTAAAAATATTTTTTTTTTAAATAAACTTTTGTGGAACGTAATAATATTTATGTGGAACATAAATATGAAATTCCCAGCAAAACCACACATTACCAAATAATGGGTAAAGTAATGTATAGCCATAGGGGCTGATGGATTACTTTACACTTTCCTTCATTGATGAATTTTACAGGCGATGAGCCTCAAAGTAATGTATATACCCATTACTTTACGAGAATGGAAAAAGTAATGTGTCTAAAAATAGATTTTTAAAAAAGAGGAATTTTTATTAAAAAAAATTATTACAAATATTTAATTTAAAATTTTTGTAATAAAAAATAATGTGGTCAAGTTGGGAATCGAACCAGGGAAATCTGGTTGCCAGCCAAGAACTCTACCCACTAAGCTATCGACGCATATAGTATTTAATTGCTTAAAACTTAAATGAATTGTTGCGCTTCGTTTTTTCGCTAGTGTTATCGAAACAAACATACATTACCCTTTTGCTTACAAAAAAACACAAAAATATTTCAATTATTACTTTACATTTATAAATCATATATTACGTAGTCAATAATGAGTAACTTATTACTTTATGCTTGCAAATAATGAAAAAGCTAACGAGCTATCATTACAAGGTAACGCATGAGAATATCGCACCCATTGACAAAGTTTTGCTGGGTTAGTCAACTGAATATTGGCTTTGACAACTAAAACTATGATTAAATATGAAGATAGTTGTCGTAACCGCCAGAATTCGATTGACAACAAATTCGGTGGCCACAACTGATACTGTTTTTTTGATGTAGTAAAATTTAGCATTTGTTTTTAATATATTGGTTATTATAATTTAATGAAATTTGGGAAATACTGGAAATTAAACAGCCCATATAAAAAAGATTAGATCTGTTTAGATTTGTTTGGACGTAGTTAGATATTATTGATTATAATTAGATCTGGTGCCAGATCTGGTCATATATGGTAAGTTATGGCATATGTGATACATTTGATGGCCAGATCTGATTAGATCTAGTGCCAGATCTATTCACATCCAAAGGTACATAGCTGGAAAATTGGTTTATTTATATGGAAAGATTTAAGCAGATCTGCTCATATAAGACCATATCTGGTACCAGATATGCTCATGTCTTTCTTAGACATGTATTTGCCCGTGTGAAAAAATTAGATCTGATCAGATCTGCTAATCTAATTAGATTTGGTGCCAGATTTGATCATATATGATTAGATATGGTATGGACTGATTTGACAAGATCTAGTGCCAGGTCTCTTCATATCTAAAGGGATCTGGAAAATTTGGTGATTTTTGTGGACAGATAAAATAATATATTTTCATATGAGAACAAATTTGGTGCCAGATCTGTTCATGTCAAAGATACCAAAATAAAAATGTATATGGAAAAAAAATGTTTTTTATTTATTATTTCTTATTAAATCTGATGAACATATAATAATGACCAGAGCAAACTAGACCTGGTTTAATCAGGTCTATATCTAATTGGATCTCAAATCTGTTCCAATTTTGATCTAGTACCATCAGATCTAAGAAAATTTGTGCAGATCTGATATTTCACGGGTATCCAGATCTCAGTTCGTTTTTTTTTAAGAATTACATGGTAAAAATATTATTTTATAGTTTAAAATTTTATCGATAACATATTATCCAAGTCCAAATCGATAACATATTATCCAAAGTTGTTAGCGCGTTAAACTGTTACACAGAAGGTTACGGGTTTGATCCCCGGCGACGGAAACATCAATAAGAAAAATAATATGTATGAGTTTTTATCTCTCATATATATCTCAACGTTCTCTTCGATGTTCCCCATAGCGCTTAATACCACCGAAATGAAATCACAAAACAGGAATATGAACTAAAAAGCTTTAATAATTCCGCCAACTCTTCTAAGAATTAACAACTCGCGCAATTACGGTGTTGCCATTTTTAAGCCCTTCATCTTTCAACACCATTCATCTTTTCTCTATGCCCTTTCCAAAGAAAGCAAACCATTAATTAGTAGGAAGAATTTCCTGAGTGTTGCCCCTCTTTCCAAAAAAATATAATGGTACAACTGGTCTGCTTAGATTTTATCAGAAATTTGATCAAATCTAATCTTTTTCGAAAAAATAAAAAATTTGAACAAATAAAGAACTACATAATTGTAACTTTTTATTGTAATAGATAACAAAATTTATCTAAAAATCTGCCATTTTTTTATATATTTTTATTTCCAAAAAAAGGGTCAGATATCGATTTAAAATTATCAGCGTGTTATTGGCCTTCGTTTTAGAAAAAATATTCCTGTACTGGATATTTTTAATAAAAATGCAAATATTTGCTCTATCGTATAATAAGAAAGTAAGTCTATACGTATACTTGACATTATATTAAGTATACGTTTAGATGCCACTAATATGTAGAATAAAAAAATATTACATTTTAAAGAATATTTGTAATTTGCAATATTCAACAAAACATTTAGGTTAGGTTGAAAAAAGAGGAATCGGAAGTAATGATACTCTTCACAACCGACTCGAATTTTACTGAGGACTACTCCTTTACCTCAAACACTCGCCGTTTTTCCAGGGCTTGCGACTTCAGTCAAGACAAGATTTCTTAGAAAATCGTTGGTTTACTTAAGTATGTATAAAGCAAATCCAAAGTCAGAAATGTTTAATGTGATTGGTTATGTCCAGAATCAACACCGCTGTAATTTTCAGGCAATGCAGCAATAACTTTAAAAAATAAAATTTTTTGGAAATTTTCAGTTTTTTTTTTTTGGGGAATTTGTAGGATTTTTTTATCGTATCCCAAATTTGTTTCTATTTGATATATAAAAATATAATTTAATTCAAAATCTATTCTTATTCTTTTCTTAAAATATATCTTATTTTCTTTATAAGAATACACTTAATCCTGAATTGGCCTTTTACAATGCATTGAGGTGGCCTATTACATATAAGTACTTCTGTTTTATAAACTTTGCAATAAAATAAACTCTTTTTATTTATAATCTTGTTGTTTATCTACGAATATCATCTAAAAATATCAAACATAACTGGCAATTATTTGTGAAAGAATTTAAATTGAATATTACTTTTTTCCTCTTCTTCTTTGTATTTTTTTATCCTTTTGTTTAGTAGTTTTGTCTTTAGATGTGAAATATGTATGTAAGTGAGTACGCAGAAAAATGTTATATACAGGTTGGTTGAAAAGTTCCTGCGCTCGAAATGAAAGAATACTGTTTTTGTTACGAAATATATTTTTTTATTCAATATAATCTCCTAGAAGCTTAATACACTTGTTCCAATGATCTTCCAATAATTTTATCCCATCCTTATAATGGTTTTCCGGAAGCTCTGCAAAATAACCGTCTACGGCTGCTATGGCCTCTTCATTCGACGAAAAATGCTTTCCACGAAGGAATTGTTTGAGATTTCTGAAGAGATAGTAGTCACTGGGAGCCAAATCTCGTGAATACGGTGGATGTTCAAGTAATTCTTTGAATTTAGCCATCGTCAAAACACTTTTGTGAGCAGTTGCTTTGTCTTGATGAAAAATTATTTTTTTTTTCTGTAAACCAGGCCTTTTCTCACGAATTTTTTCATCCAGCTCATCCAAAAGGCTGCAATAATATTCAGAGTTGATTGTTTTACATTTCTGAAGATAATCAATCAACAAAATTCCTTTTGCATTCCAAAAAACTGATGCCATAACCTTCTTTGACACGTCCACTTCAAACGGCTTGTAAACAAAGAAAGAATTGACAGAGCTACTTGCAACTTTGCATGTGTTCTCAGGACAGTTATACAAACTTGAGAAAAAAAAGTTTGGAGCTAGCAGTGCCATCTCTTGGTGAGCGCAGGAACTTTTCAACCAACCTGTATTATGTGTATGTAGGAAAAAGTAAACATGTGTCAAGTGTATACAATGAAACTTCCGAAAAAGGGAAACTTCCAATAGCGGACAACGTCATTAAACAGATAATTTTTAGGGAAAAATATTAACATTCACCTTGTTCTAACGGACATATTCTGTGTAACTTACGGCGTCAGATATTGAGAGTTTTCACTGTATATGTTTTTTTCTAAGAGCTATAGTAACTGTATAAATAGTGAACAATGATTTTTATGCAGGGATTAAAAACGTATTTTTTATGTGAAGGTCTTCTTGCTAAATCTGCTTAAGTCTTGTAAGCGACCCTAGCGGGCAAAACCTTCTATAAAAATATAGCATTCTTTTAGTAACAACCTTATAAACAAATTCATTATAATAATGACGTTTTTAGTCATTTAATGAAAATTATTAGTTAAATTATGAGATTTAATGAATTCAATTCATTAATAGTACAAACAAAAACTCGACTACTGTAGAAGCACATTAAGCCTAATTTTCACAATGACCCGTTAGCTTCTAACTGGAACTGTAATTAACACATTTTTTGGAAGTAACATAAAATTTAAATTTCAGTATTTGTTAAATTTAACGCAACATTCAGTAATCGGACTTCAATATTTTGCCAACAGTCCAAACCGCTGCAGCTAGAAAGCTAAAAATGGGTACATAGGTTCCTTCTCCGTCGTTGTTATCTACTAAGATAGGACTTTTGGAAGAGGAGCGGCAAAAATTTGAAGTCTCCCTCTTGATAGCCTGCCCTAACCGCTTCGGATCGTACATGGGACTAATTAATTGAATAGACAATTAGTTGATGATTTCATTGCATTGATATCAATTGTAATACAATTATTTTTATTACCATTTTTTTAATAATGTTTGATTTCATTGATTAATGGTAATGATTTTTTTAATTCCATTGCAATTAATAATTAATTAATTAAAAACAAATAATTAAAAAATATAAAATTATATTTATACTCTACTAGAGTAAAATTTTGCCGTTTTGCCCTGTCTCGCTTAGTTTTCGAAACACAAAATGGCGAATACATCAAAAATTAATCGAGAAAGCCGAAACGGGCGAAATTTTTGCTCTTTTAGAGTGTTAATATACTGCGATAATAAAAATAGGCCAGCTTTGGGAAAGAGGAATACATTTAAAAACAGTCTATGTAAAGCAATTTAAACATCCCTTTTTTTGTAAACAAATGCATTAGTTCGATATCATTAGCATAAATAAGACAAATGCCAATGCCAGAAAATTTCATTACCATTACTCAACTAATGCTAATGAAATTTCAATGACAATGAAAAAATCCCAAGTATGCTTCGGATAAAAATCTGAAATTTAATATGTGTGTTCCCTAAATTATTAGATCATCTACTGGTAAGCCCCTTTTTGAATTCTGAAAATTAAAGTATGTGTTCCATGGAACTGATGTTCCTTTTTTTAATTTTAAGGCAGGATCGTAGTGAAAAAGGGGTTCAAAAGAGGAAAAGTATCCACCTTAACGACCTGTTCAAATCGCTTTGGCTAGGGACTTTAAAATACGTAGCCTTTGGAGTATGGGGTAATTTACTAATAAAATACTTTTTTCGCCAGGAGCGTGGTAAAATGGCGATTCAACCGGGAAAGTACTCCTTTAACAGCACCAACTGCTTTGACTATCAATCTGAATTTGAAAGAAGAAATGAATTAAAACACAAAAATTGGGAAACGAAATGGAATGGTGACTGAGTTTCAAACATTAGGCAAGGGAAACGAAATGAAATGGAACGAAATGTGAAACTGAAACACTACACATGGGATCGAAATGGAAAGAAGCAGGAAAAGAGTGGAATTGAAACGTTAGGCAAGGGGAACGAAATGGAATGGCACAAGGATTAAGAGGATTCGCAACACCTGACATGAGGAACAAAATGGAATGAAACAGGGAACGAATGGAATTAAAACACCATACAAGGGGATCGAAATGGAATGGCATTGAAATACTAGACAAGGGGAGCGAAATGGAATGGAATGGGGAACAAATGGAATTGAAACACTAGACAAGTAAATGAAATGTAATATAATGGATAACGAGTGAAATTGAAAACTAAAAATAATTTATGAAACGCAACAAAGTGAACCTGGATTTTTATTGATTTTTCTATTTCTATGGAAATTTCCATCTTTTAACATTTATAAAACAAAAAAAATGCACACAAACAGGTGTATTTAAAATTTGTTTGCTTCCAGCAACATTTAACATTACTATTGAATGAAAAAAAGAACAAGCATCACTATCAATTAACATGTTTTAACTTGTTGCTTGTGGTTAGAAAAAATTCGTAGAATCTTGTGTATTTTTAAAAGGTTAATCTGAAATTTCTTGGAATATAAAAGTTTACAATGAGTAAAAAAAAGGTTTGATTTTATTGTTTCAGTTATTATACACTTAAAATTGTTTGAAAGTTAAAATAACAGAAAATGACATTTACAAGAAATAATACTTTATTTACAAAACTGGTTTACTTACTTTTAATTTACATCAAATGGTTTTTGTTATTCATTTTCAAATGTTGTTTAAACAACTGACACATCCGTAAGAAACAAACAAATAATCAGATAAAATAAATGTTAAAATTTTACCCAACATTTCCGTAAAAATAACTGATTTATTCATTTATTTGAACTGTTTCCGTTTTTTTGTATTTTTGTTTGTTTTTTTATCTACAAAATGTATGTATGTATGTATGTCTATAGACACATTTTATGTGAATGTGTTAATGAAGTTCTTGTAATTTGAATTGAAATAATTTTGTATATAAGCAAATTAGAATATTTTAAATATTTTCTTTTTATTTTTTTTTTTTTTTGAAACAGACAGCAAACAAAATTTAAATTTGTAATAACTATAACCAACACAAATAAACTACAAATTTCCGTTTTGTGGTAAATTTTTATAAAATTTCAAACAAATGAAAATAATAAATGAAACTGAAAAAATCAGTAAATGATAGTAATTCATTTCGAACAAATGTATAAAAAGTTAAAATAGATATCTCTTTGAAAAATAACTGTGTGTTACTTTATTTTTAAATGGAATGGAAAATTTTTTTATGAATCTACAAACAGTGAACTACATAATATTTCGATCATACTGTTTTTTTTTTTTTAATATTTTTTTATTGATGTTCTATCAATAACATCACAGTGATTTACTTCAGAAAAAAAATCATACAAAGAAGGTTTAAGGGATTTTTTTTCCATTTTTACGTTTTTCAAAAACTTACTGTCTCTTACAATAACTAAAACGGGGATTCTAAAAAATGTCACGGTTTGCAAATATGGGAATAGTCTCCTCCTTTGTTCGACAGCAAGTTCTTTTTTACATATTCTCATATTATCGTCTTTCAAAGGCATTTGTATAAAAAATACAAAAAAAATTAATTATTTTCCTAAAAACTTAAAAAAGGAGTTAACCAACAAATTACCGGGTCAAATTTAAAACCGTTAGAAATACCAAAAACGTTATTTTTGGAAAACCGTAGCCGAAACCAAAGTAAAGAACAAAATTGTACTTGTACAAAAACCGTATCCGTTCTTGGATGAATACTGTAAACGCTAAAATACCGATTCAAGTTGAAAACTGTAACCTATTGAAAACCATAAACTTTATTGTAATCGTCACCAAAATTAAGTAGAAAACCATTCTGGTGTGAAAACCGTAACCGCTTATAGTTGCTATCCTTAGTTTATCGTTACCATTTAAATTTTCAAATGAATTCTTTTTTTTCAAACCCTGCATTGTTTGTTAAAATTAATTCTATTATCCATAACTTTTCTTTTCAATGTATTGACATTAAATGCGAAAAATTTACGCTGGTATTAAAATTTATATTTATTTGAATTGCATAGATTTTGCTGCAACTATGGCTAACAAATAACATCAGTATACATATTTTAAATGCATATTTACAATATAAATACACATATTGTATCACACATATGAACATTTTTTCTATCCAGTATAAAAAAAAATTATATATATTTTAATACTTACACCAAAACAACAAATTCATGTTAATATGTGTGTGTCTCAATGTACACTAAGAGAATTATCTTCATCATATTAATGAGCTTTTGCATAATAGCAATGAAATGGCACGGAAAATCTTACATTGGAACTTTTAATTAATTTTACACAAGTAATTTCATTTAAAATTCCTTTCAAAAAAAGTATAAAGCTTTTTTTTAAATAATTTTAAAGAATTTCTCGTTCGCTTTATAAAAAAAGTTTCATAAGCTTATTGAAAAATTTCATTATCTTTCGTCTAACATAATTTTTTTTTCTGTGTATATGTGGCATTGGAATTTTTGCTATTTTTCAATCATTTTAATTTAATTTTACCATCATGCACTCTCACATACACACACAATCTATTTTCTGTTTTTATGCAAATGGTATTTGAAGTAAAGTTGAATTTTAAACGGAAACGGAAGTACGCGTACTGTTATAACAATCGCCGTCATATTAGCTTTACAAATTGTCACGCAATATCAATACTCCTTCTACACCAATATTGCACACTACTTTATGAAATGTACAAAATAAAACCCTTGTCATATTATATAAATATGAATGTAGAATGTCTATCTATTTCAACCACCAAAATGTATAAAATATCAGATGAAAAACAGTATATTGTCTACAGAAATGCAAAAAGGCATAGCAATAAATGTTTTTATCAAAAAAAAAGACTTAATGTTTGAATATATAGATTGGATAGGATGGTGTGGCAAGATCGGGAGCTGTCGTGCAGGTTGTGAACTGGACAGATAGCCTCTTGGGCTGTAGAATAATATCTACGGAGTGGGGTAGCGCCACTATTGTGGACATTTGTTGTGAACGAGCTTCTTGGGGGGCTTAAGTGAGTTTCGACTGGGATAACTGTGTATGAAGAAAACGTAGCCGTTGTCGTCACTGGAAAGTACTTGGATACTATTAGTTCTGTGATGAAAACTAGACTGGGGGTAATAAACCGGTGGGGGGCAGAGTGGGACTAAGTGGAAACTCAATATTGAGGGGAGGGTCAGAAAGACGACAAATTCGCTCTATGCATGTAGGAAAATGCTCTGCAAAACTTGGGACCTTATACGGCACTGGCGCGCTTCGTAGTACGTCAACTGCGGCACTGGATGCTATACGCTTGGGGACTATGGGGTAGTTTGTGTATATGTCTTATGGTCATGGAAAGGTCATTAGGAATTGAAATTTTTGTGCTTACATTACTCCTATTTTGAGCTTCAATGAGGGACTCGGCGTCACTACAGGGGACTATAAATGGTAGGCAGAATGGTTCTAAGATGGGCGAGGGAGTTGTTTCTGCGATTTTTTGTTGAGAGCTGTGTGTCGGGGAGTCGTTTAAACTTTTTGATTACTGCAGCATTTTTTAGGCAGACAAAATGGCTGCAGACCTTTCTTTTGTAGGACAATTGGTTTCTACGGCAAATTCTTTATTGATACACTTAAAATAGTTTATAAGAAAATGTCATTTACAAGAAATGATATTTAATTTAAAAACTGGTCTACTTAATTTTCATTTAAATTAAATGCCTTGTGTTATTTATTTTTAAATTTTGTTTAAACAACTGACACATCCGTAGGAAACAAATGATATAATCAGTTAAAATAAATGTCAAAATTTTACCTACCAATTCCTTAAAAAATAAATGTTTTTATCACTTTTTTTTTAAATGTATGTATGCATAGCTATAGACACTTTTGTGTGAATGTGTTTATGTATGTCTGTGTGTTTATGAAGTTCTTGTAATTTGAATTGAAAAATTTTGTATATATGCAACCAATTTAAATAAAAAAACTAATTGAATATTTTTTTTTTTTGAAGCAAACAAAATTTAAATTTTTTAATAACTGTTAAGTACATAAATAAACGACAAATTTCCGTTTTGTGGGTAAATTTTTATTAAAATTCAAACAAATGAAAAAAAATTAATGAAACTGAAAAAAATCGGTAAATGATATTAAATCATTTCGAAGAAATGTATAAAAAAGTTAATTTAAATATTTCTTTAAAAAATAAATGAATGTTCCTCTTAATGGAACGGAACACTTTTTTATTAATCCGTCGATTTGACATATTCATCGATTGTTCAAAGGTTGAGTCTTTAGGTAGACTTTGTGCCAGCAGAAGAATACACATCTATTTGCGTCGTTGGCACCGGGGCACTGAGATTCTGGACGAGCTAGCGAAGCGCGGGGTCCAGTTCATGTGGAAGTCCTACGATCCTAAGGCGACGGGCCTTATGTTATCCTTAACGAGAAGCTATTGTAGAATACTGGTGGGTGTACTGTTGGGTCTCTGCTGGACTGCGATTCTTGGCAAGAGAGCGACAAAACTGGCGAGTGACAAAGAGAGGCGGTGGAGCATATTATGTGCCACTGTCTGGCTCTTGCGCGCTTCAGCGCGCAGCGGAGATTATCCCTTGCACGATCTGGAGTTAATCTCTGGAAATGACCATTTAACTTGACTGTACCCACAGCGCCAAATCCTTTAGAGGTTTTACTATCCTAACCTAATACACTCATTTGGCATAGAAGTAATTGACGCCCATTGTGCCCCAGTGCAATCAATAAATTTCAAATAGTATTCGTTTTTAATTTTTTTTTCTATAAAACCAGTATTTGTCTATATGTTACAGAAGAACTCAAAATGTTAAGATATTAAGTTTCATAAAAATTATTTGAATGACATAAAAACTAGATTTAAAAAATTGCATTGCCGCGTCTTTTTACGTTTTTGTTGACGATATACTGACAAGTTCATGTAATATACACTCGAAAAAATTCAAATTGTTTTGCTGTAAAATGCTCAAAGTGAATATCTCACATATAATACGCCTGCCTCTTATATATCATTAAAATTAAAAATTTTTTAAGACATACAAAAGTTATTAGAAAATTAAAAAATTATTTTGAGAAAAAAATTTTTGGAGGGAATTTTAGATAAAAAATGTGTACGCTGTTACAGTACGCCTACTTCTCATATATCAAAATAAATAATTTAAAAAAAAAAATTAGCGGACAAATATTAATATAAAAATAAAAAAATACCAAAAAAAATCTTTTGTGTGAATTAGTTTATTAATTAAAAAAAAAATTTTCGCGAATTTGTTTGCCTTGTAAATTTTCTTTAGATAAAAAAACTTTAAAATTATTTTTCTTCTTTTTTGGCGAAATAAAATAAATAAAAATATTTATTTCTCGAGAAAACTGATTTTTTTCTACGAAGCGAAATATACGTCGAATAACTAGCTCTCTTCAGGAGCAAAAATCCATTATCTTATAACATTTTTTATTAGGTTTTCATAAAGAGAGAGTTTCTATTCTTATTTATGCATTTAACACATAGACAACTGCGGCTACACGACTACAACCTGTCAAAAATAAAATACACACCCCAACATACTAAATGACTTGAGAAAAATATTATTATAAGCTTACAAACACAAGCCTTAAGCTTGAAAAAGACTTGAGAATATATTGAAAAAGGCTATCGTAACAATTGTAGAAAAATCAAACCGGAACCCTCGTGAAAATATTATGTGTGTATGATTACTATAAGCTTATTCTTGCAATTGTAGAATAAGCTTACAAAAATAATATATTATTAATAGTTGAAAAAGAGAAATCATAATTATTTTCTTTAATTTCATTTATTTTTTATTTTAATTTTAAAAATAAATAATAATAATTCATTTTAAATATAAAAAATAATAATTCATTTTAAATATAAATAATAATAATTAATTTTAACCATACATAAAAATAATTAAATTTAATATGCAATTGCACGTTCACTATATAAAATTTACAACTAAATGTACACTCAAAACACGTTTGACAAATTTAAAGAAAAATTAATGGCACTTGTTGTATGCATTATAAGCGTAGAACAAAGACAACAAGACTAGAATGTATTGAAAAATATTTCTATTTCAATCGTCATATTGCGTTGTTCAATATGTGTATGCTGTTTATACGCATACTTTAGAAAAAGTTATGTATAATAATCTTTTCTCAAGCATTGTTAAATACTGCTTGTGAATTCACTATTTATATAAGCTTATTCTCAAGTTGTATTGCAGTTTGATTGCTATATGGTACATTGGGACGTTTATATGAAAACAATTATTTTGACACCAACACAGCTACATGACGACTTTTGCCGCAGTAGCAAACTGGGGATAGTTTCTATTTTTGTTGCCTACAAAACAAAAACAGTGTTGACAATAATAATAACAAAATATGTAAAACAAATTAGTGCTATGAAATTTTTTTTTTTTTTTTGTTAATCAAAAAAAATAGAACATCGCAAAAAAATTGCATTAATAATCAAGAGGGGTTGTATACATAAATTTATTTATTTTTACGTTATTATAATGTATTATAATTAAGTAATTGTATTTTTAAGTTAAGTTTTTTACGAGTTTACAATCATGCATGTTGTTTTATTATAATAAAATAAAAAACAATGTCATTGGTTTGAAGTTGTAAGTACTTTATTGTGGTATTTTGGAAATTTATTTACTTTATGCACTAAATTTGTGTTGTCCACTATTTCAGCAATGGCTGTTACAAAATTTACAAAATATTCCTCAGCCATTATTTAAAAAAAAAACACAAAAAAAAGATTAATATTAATTAAAATGTCAAATTTTTAGGATCAGCTGCTTACTATGTTGCTGTCGTTTTCAAAAAAATAAGGAGCTGACTACACGACTACAATTGGCAACGCGGCAACATTTTTAAATGAGAGGGCAACATTTTCAAAGTTGTTAAAGTGTTGAAAAACATTACATTTGGTGTATGCAGTGCTGCCACATAAATAGTGTGATTTTTTATCCCAGTTTTTGGGATTCTTAACTGTTTCCCAGTTTTTTCATGAAAACAATTTTTTTTTTCAAATTATTGCATTTTTTATAGGTTTTTAGTTATATGTTGCAACAATTAATAGCATATTTATTCTCTTTATTATATATTTTTACCATAGAAATGGGAAATAATGAATATGAACAGACATAGTTGGTCAATGTTGTGTGTACACACTTTAATACTTTTCATGTCACAATGTTATGTTTGAATTCGTAACTATTATTGTGTTAAAACAATTGCAAATTTTTGTTGTATTTTTTTACTTTATTAGACATGTCTAATTTTAGTAAAAATAAATAGTATATTGAACAAATATTATATTTTTATATGAAAAATCTGAAAAAATACATGAATAAAATAAAAAAACATTTTTTTTTATGAAATAATCTGAAAAAATCTCTAGCATACCAAAAAACGGCAAAAAATATATAAAATTGGTTTTATGGCAGCACCGCTAAACACTTCTAAAAGTTGCCGACCAAAACTCACCTTTGTTGCCGCCAAACTATGTTCGTGTTCTAAGCGAGTATTAAAAAGTTCGTGAGAGAGAAACATACTCTATAGAATATTATATACTTTTTGGCTCGCTGTAGGTAAAAAAGCTCTTTTGTAAAAGCTTGCACATTATGCATATGGGTTGGACGCAACTGGTTTAATGCATTAGGAGTGCGCAAACCGGTTGCGCAAATGAGCTTTGGAGAGAGAGAAATATTTTCTCAGTTCAGTTTAATCAAACCCACAATCAAGTCTACGGTCCATATATACTGCAGGTTATTTTTTAAGTTTAATTTTATTGAAATATATTCGATGCAAACGCCTACATATCATATATCTTTCAAATCTAAAAGCTCAACAAAAATCCTGAATTATGACTATGTATTATGAAATTTGTTGTAAAGGGTGTCCCAAGAAGAACGCAATTTTTAAATCTGGCAACATTCGAAGTGTCATTGTTTGACATTTGAACAATTGTTATTGTTTGCTAGTAGAAGGTACGAGGTTAGTAAAAATGGAGCGCTACACGAATGAACAACGCATTCTCATTGTGAAATTGTTTTACCAAAATGGTGAAAGTTTTGTGGCTACAGTTCGCAAATTGCGATCAATTTGGGTTCAGAATAATGCTCCAAAAGAGTCAACTGTAAAGAGATTAATGGATAAATTTGCCGAAACTGGGTCTGTTAGTGATTTAAAGACAACAACGCGCCATCGACCAGGTCGATCGACCGAAAATGTGATGATGATGTCGCTCAAACTCCATCCACCTCAATTCGACACCGAGCCCAGCAAATTGGTATCTCCAAATCCACTTTGCAGCGAATTTTGACGAAAGATTTGCATCTTCATGCATACAAAGTTCAATTGACTCAGGAACTGAAGACAGCTGACCATGGACAGCGAAGGGAGTTCGTTAATTGGGTATTGGAGAGACAACATGAAAATGCTGATTTTGCCGATAAAATCATCTTCAGTGACGAGGCCCATTTTCATCTTGATGGCTTCGTCAATAGGCAGAATTGTCGCATTTGGGGTGAGGAAAATCCTCGAGTGATTCACGAGAAGCAAATGCATCCTCAACGTGTCACTGTGTGGTGTGGTTTTTGGGCTGGAGGAATCATTGGACCGTTTTTTTTATGAAAATGAGGCAGGTCAAGCGCAAACAGTCAATGGTGTTCGGTATCGTGAAATGATAACCAGTTTTTTCTTGCCTAGAATTGAAGAAATGAATGTGGAGGGCATGTGGTTCCAACAAGACGGCGCCACATGTCATACAGCCAGAGAAACAATTCAATTGCTGCATCAGTCATTTCCCGGTCGTGTTATTTCGCGTTTTGGAGATCAGAATTGGCCGCCAAGATCGTGCGATTTAACACCATTAGATTTTTTTCTTTGGGGTTTTTTGAAGTCGATGGTTTACGCGAATAAGCCGACGACGACTCAAGCCTTAAAAGAGGAAATTGGACGCTGCATTAATGAAATACCGCAGCATTCATGCAAAACGGTCATTCAAAATTTCATTAAAAGATCGCGTGCATGCCAGCAAAGCAGCGGCGGCCATCTGCACGATATATTGTTCCATACATAACCTCATTCTGTCTACTTTACGATATAATAAAGTTTCACGATTTTTTTTTAAATAGCTGTGTTTTACTTAAAATTAAAAAATTGCGTTCTTCTTGGGACACCCTTTATATTACAATAGTATGTGATGAAAAATTTCATTTGAAGCGTGGACTTACCTGTCTCTCATATATCCTTTTTTGGTAAAAATGATTGCAATTATTAGTTCTTTTCAATTTTTTTTTTTTTTTTTTTGTTTACTCAAATTTAATGATTGAAAAATATTTATTACTTATTTGAAAATAAATGTTTTTTTACTTAAACATAAAAATTTAATTTTTGATGTGATTAATTTTTGGACTAATATTCATTGAGTAAAATGAATTCTGTGGAAAAAACTTCTTGTAATATTTGTAAATTCTAATACTTGTGGTGATTATTTCAAAAAATTGTGTTGCATTTTGTTACTCCATTTCTAATATCTGCAAAAATTTAAATTTTTTGAGATAGGGAGAAAATTTGTTGTTTAATAAATTTAATTTGTCTATCACCTTTGAATTTACTTAAGTAAATAATGGATATCTATTTACTAACCTTTTTTTCTGACTGTTTTATTTTCATAAATAAAGTTTTATTTATTTTTTTTTTTTTTAAGTTTTAGGTTTAAAATGAAATTGAATGTACACTATGTACATATGTATTAAAAAGGACTATAGTCGTCGTTACTACAGCCAATTCTTACTTGTGTTTTTTTTTTTTTTTTTTTGTAAAATATTTTTGTAATGCAATACAAGCTCCCTTTATGTGAGATATAAAATATCAAATTTACGTTATAACCTTATCACCCCTTTTAAAGTCATAGCACACAGTGTGTAAAATATTAAATTGATTTTTTATATGACGACAAAAGAAATCATCATACACATGTAAATGTATTTTTTATTTTGCAAAAAAAATACCGTTATGTTAGTTTAAGAAATTATTTGAAAAATGTAGAAAAATCTATTTACAAACAAAAAAAAAAAAATATTTATATTTGAAATTGGTTCAATAGTTTATTGCCCATAAGCTCGAAAAGAAATATAAAATAAATTCTGGATGCTGTAGAAAAGCCTTTGCTGTGTATACATAAGGAAAAATTAAATACTACACTCAGAAAAAAAAGTTAGTAGAAAAATTTGTAAACGGTTTTTAATCCCACTTTACTATTTTTGTACTGATTTTTAGTAAAAGAAATTATTATTTAGCAAATCTTTTAGCTTTTTACATTTTACAAATTACAGATTTTTTACAGAATATTAACAAATTTTCGTTGCTAATTTCAGAAATCATTTTAAAAATTTTTGAAAACCGATTTGCTAAAATTAGCAAAAAAAAATTACTAATTTTACAAAAGTGGATATTGAAGCAAATGTTATTTCTAATAATTAAAACCAATACAAACAGAAATACTTAGACTTATACAAACTTAAATTGCCTGAAAATGTTACATAGATTAAAAAAAGGGATCGAAAGTGAATATACCGACTCATGTCTGAAGATAGGACATCCGCTTAAAATAGCACTGAAAAGTTTTATTTTAGTTCTAAAAATTAGCCCTAAAACCAAGTAGAATTTGACCTTAAGAGTAAAAAAAACTGACTAAAATATTTTTCAAAACAGAAATTACCAAGTTAAAACAAAATGATTAATTCGTTTAGGTTTTGACAATTTTTAAGATTTTTAAGCCTTTGATTATTTTATTAATTTTGTATAAAATATTTTTTGAAAAAATAAATAAAATAAAAAAATTTTGATGCTCGATAAACAAAAATAAATTTAAAATTTTTTACTTATAGTAATAATATCTAGTAATTTCTTTTGCTGATTTTAGCAAACAGATTTTAAATTCCACTTTACAAAAAGTATACTAAAATTTAGTAGCGGCTACTAATTTTTCTACTAATTTCATTGTACAAGGTGGGGCAAAAGTAATCCTCCTATAAGAAAATGCTATAAATTTTGCGATTGGCCCCTAATGTCAGTTCTGTTTTGACATTTGTGTCAAACGTGTATTTGCGAAATACACGTTAATAAACAATGTTACGCTACACTGCTCCAGAACGCGGAATATTGGTGACTATTTATTTGAGCAATAATGAAGATGATTTTTCATCAAAAATAATCATGAGTTACGATTTTGGGGCACTGAAAATCCGCGTGTAACCCACGAAGAGCCATTACACCCGCTCAAAGTCACTGTATGGTGTGCTGTTTTCGCTGGAGGAGTCATCGAACCTTTTTTCTTCGAAGACGTCGCGGGCCA
Source organism: Eustalomyia histrio (assembly GCA_949748255.1). Classification (NCBI taxonomy): domain Eukaryota; kingdom Metazoa; phylum Arthropoda; class Insecta; order Diptera; family Anthomyiidae; genus Eustalomyia; species Eustalomyia histrio. The sequence goes on from OX456527.1 coordinate 12,535,410, forward strand.
AACGGTTACTGTGAATGGTGAGCGCTACAGAGCAATGATCAACGAGTTCTTTTTGCCTCAACTTGATGAATTGGGATTGAAAAACATGTGGTTCCAACAGGACGGTGCAACGCCACACACTGTACGTGCCACAACCGATATGCTGAAGGATGCATTTCCCGGGCGCCTAATCTCCCGTTTAGGCGATTTGCACTGGCCAGCAAGATCGCCTGATTTGACCGCTCCAGACTTCTTTTTGTGGGGCTTTTTGAAGTCGCGGGTTTATGTCAACAAGCCTCAGACTCTTGCAGCTCTTAAAGACAATATCCGTCAAGAATGTGAGGACCTATCGCTGGAAGTTTTGGCCAAAGTGATGGAAAATGCCAAAAAACATCAGAAGGTTATTTTTGCGCAACCCTGTACTACACGTCGGCAGACATGTGCTGCTAAGATTAGCAAAAAATACCGCAGGGCTCAAATTAGCAAAATTTCCCGTAATAACAGCAAAATTTTCAGTTGCCATTACAGACTTTTTTTGGTGAGTGTAGGGATTGGGAAATTTGATATACAAAAATAGCAATTTCGCTAAATTTTCCTCCTTTTTATCGGTTCTGGTAAAGCGCCTGAAGTAAACAATTAAAAAAAATGTTAAAACCGCTTGTTTAGTCTTTTTCATGTAATAATGAAAATTTTAAACACCTTAAGAAGTTATGACTGCATATACATCTTTATCTAATTGACCATATTAATATCACTTATACGCCTGCTATATCAATTAATTTTCTTGTGCACAATTAAATTTTTAGTAAGATAATTAATATTTTTTTTATTAAAAAAATATACTGCAAATTTAATACTACAATACTATAAATTTTTGTTTTTGCCCATAAAAAGAATAAAAATATGTATATGTATATGTTTATAATGCAACAAAGTCTATTTTGCCTTTTGACAAAGAGGAAAATGTTGATATTTGCCGCATTTGACCCTATATCCCTAGAGTGTTATACATGAACAACAAGAGTCAGCAACAGCAACATCAAGAACAACATCAACAACACAGTTAAGTAAATAAAAATTGCATGCAACAATGGCCCACAACACACATAACATAAGCAAGTCAAAATAAAAAATAAAACCAAAATAAAAAAAAAACAAAAAACAAATGGTGTACACATGCTAACAACAACAGCATGTGGCTGGAATGTTAAAGTGTAATTTTTAAAATAGTACCCAAAATGGTACTTTTTAAAAATATATAGTCACTTTGCTCAGCGGCCATGCTAAAGCATTGTGAATGAAGCTTTATGGTGATGAAAAAATGTTTATCCATATTTAAAAAGAAAAGGTTAAATGAGCAGTTTTATTAAAATTATAAAAAATACATTAAAGTTTTATCAAAAAACAAGGTATATCAGAAAACCCATAAATAATTTTCGAAATTGTGACAAATTTTGTTCAAAAAAATGTGTAAATTTTCCACTAAATTAACTTAAAAATGTGTAGTCCTACTAGTCGTATGAGTTTTATTTTTGCAATGCTTTAACGTGTTACTTATACGGCTGGTAATACTCATTTTTGTGCAAATTTAGTGAAAAATTTAAACATTGTCACAATCGATAGAATCGAATTAGATTAGAAACAGCCTATGTTTTGCGACCAAAACCCTGTATTTCATGCAGCGTCATTTTTCCTTAAATATTGAGGTTCCCAATGAAACCAAACACCCTAGAAGCTCAATACACTTGTTCCAATGATCTTCCAATAATTTTATTCCATCCTTATAATGGTTTTCCGGAAGCTCTGCAAAATAACCGTCTACGGCTGCTATGGCCTCTTCATTAGACGAAAAATGATTTCCACGAAGGAATTGTTTGAGAATTCTGAAGAGATAGTAGTCACTGGGGGCCAAATCTGGTGAATACGGTGGATTTTCAAGCAATTCGTACTTCAATTCTTTGAATTTAGCCATCGCCAAAACACTTTTGTGAGCAGGTGCATTGTCTTGATGAAAATTGATTTTTTCTTCTTTAAACCAAGTCTTTTCTCACGAATTTTTTCATCCAGTTGATCCAAAAGGCTGCAATAATATTCAGAGTTGATTCTTTTACCTTTCTAAAGATAATCAATCAACAAAATTCCTTTTGCATCCCAAAAAACAGATGCCATAACCTTCTTTGCTGATCGTTGTGACTTCACCTGCTTTGGAGCTGAAAACCAGCTTCAGTCCACTGTAAACGTTCTTGTTTCAATTAAGGATCATGGTGGTAGATCCAAGTCTCATCCATAGTTATAAAACGACGCAAGAAGTCGGTTTTATTCGGCTTAAAACGCTCCAAATTACGCTGAGAAATTTGTTTTCGATCCAGTTTTTGTTGAATTGTTAATGTGTGCGGCACTAACTTTCCAAACAGTTTTTTCATACGTAATTCTTCATGTAAAATATGGAGTACTCGTTCGTCTGAGATGCCTATGGCATTAGCAATTTCACGCTTAGTCAAACTTGGATCTTCACTAACCATATTATGTACCTGCTCAATGATTTCTGCTGTGGTTGCAGGTTTTGGTCATCCTTCGCGTGGATCGTCTTTAAGGCTGGTACGACCACGTTTAAATTCACCAGCCCAAAATTCAACGGTGCGTTTTGAAGGTGAGGACTCCTTATACACTTCTAACAATTGTTCATAAATTTCCTTTGCTTTTAAACCCTTCAAACCAAAGAATCTAATGACTGCACGATATTCAATTTTTTCCATATTAAAACAAATCAATGACACGTCAACTTTAAATGGCTTGTAAACAAAGAAAGAATTGACAGAATGACTTGCAACTTTGCATGTGCTCTCAGGACAGTTATACCAACTTGAGAAAAAAAAGTTTGGAGCTAGCAGTGCCATCTCTTGGTGAGCGCAGGAACTTTTCAACCAACCTGTATAAGTAAAGTTTTTACTGAAAACACAATTTCAGTGATTTTCTGGTTCATATTTCCCTATAAAAATTATCACCTTCTAGCAAAAATCTGTGACCCTAGTTAGTGGGTCGTCAATGAACAACTCCGCTATCCTCGTGTGGGCCCGCACGACCTCAGTTACCGAGTTATGAAGTGGCTGTATATTAAGCATGGCAATAATGGCGTTTGCCGAAACGTCTTGCCTTAACCACCCCTTTTGCCTGGGTTTGCTCCAGAGCAGCATAACATACACCCAAAAAAAAACTAGAACCTAAAAAAAATTGAAATGAAAACAGCACCAGACACTTTTTACCAAAATTTAATAAAATTTTCCTTGAAATTTAGAAACAAATTTTACTTAAAATTTGGTCTAAATTTCTAAATTATAAAAAAAATAAAAATTTATTTAAATTCTTTACTATTAAGAACTAAATTACATAGCAAAATTTAATCTTACTTTAGTTACTTTTAGTTAGGAAATGTTTTAAGAAAAATTTATTAGATAATTTTCTTTACTTAAATTTAATACCTAACTCCCTAAAAATAAGAAAATATTTTATAAAGGTAAAATATTTTACCATATATTTTAAATTACTTTCCCACTTTCGGAGGACTTCCGCTTTGTGAGGACACTGCTTTTAACAAGCTTTTTGCTACAAATTTGTATCTTTAAATTAAATTGCATTTTACTAAACTTATGTATTTAAAATATAAATTAAATTTCATTAGTAAAAAGGTAAACAAATTTAAAAAAATGTACTTCAGAATATCCTGAAACGTCATTAATTGTGATAAAGTCAGATACTTTTTTAATTATTCTCCTTGAGAGAACTACATAAAGGGACACCATAAGTGGCACCCCACATCTATGGGTAAGGAACACCTTTGTCTTCTTAAATGAACTTAAATTAACTTAAATAAGGCAATTCATGCAAAAATACAAAATATCACAATTACATTTCTTGTTATTATTGGAAAATGGAAAAATGTGATAAGTTAATTTTATGGCATTTTTAGCTTAAACTTTAATTGACATATGTACACTCAGAAAAAAAAGTTAGTAGAAAAATTTGTAAACGGTTTTCAATCCCACTTTACTATTTCTGTACTGATTTTTAGTAAAAAAATGATTATTTAGCAAATCTTTTTGCTATTTACATTTTACAAATTACAGAATTTTTACAGAATATCTACAAATTTTCGTTGCTAACTTCAGAAATCATTTTACAAATTTTTGAAAACCGACTTGCTAAAATTAGCAAAAAAAAATACTAATTTTAAAAAAGTCGATATTGAAGGAAATGTTATTTCTAATAATTTAAACTTATACATACAAGCTTAAATTGCCCTAAAATGTTACATAGGATTAAAAAAGGGATCGGAAGTGAAGATACCGACTCATGTCTAAAAAGAGGACATCCACTTAAAATAGCACTAAAAAGGGTTTTTTAGTTCTAGAAATCAGACCTAAAAACAATTGAATTTAACCTTAAAAGTAAAAAAAAAATTGACTAAAATATTTTTCAAAACAGAAATTACCAAATTAAAACAAAATGATAAATTCGTTTATGTTTTAACAATTTTTAAGATTTTTAAGCCTTTGATTTTTTTTTCATTTTGTATAAAATATTTTTTAAAAATATAATCAAAATTTTTGATGCTCGATAAAAAAAATAAATCTAAAACTTTGTACTAATATTAATAGTATTTAGTAATTTTTTTTGCTGATTTTAGCAAACAGATTTTAAATACCACTTTACAAAAAGTCTACTAAAATTTAGTAGCGGCTACTAATTTTTCTACTAATTTCATTGAACTACACGTCAGCAGACATGTGTTGCTAAGATTAGCAAAAAAGGTGGTTAAATTTTAAGGGCCGATGTTGATTTTGAATAAAACACAAATTATTTAAGAAATTATTGTCATTTCTTTTTATTATGATAATATGATATTGTCCAGTTATGTATGGAACAAAATATCGGCCAAATGGCCAGCGCGACCTCGGCGGCACTCCTCCATCCGATGGTCCAAATTTTCGATGACGCTGCTGAGGCATAATTGAGGTTATATGCCGTTAATAAGCCGAATTATCTCATCCTTTAGCTCTTGAATTATTGCTGGCCTATCAACGTACACCTTTTCTTTCAAATAACCCCAAAGAAAGAAGTCCAACGGTGTCAAATCACATGATCTTGGCGGCCAATTGACATCGCCACGACGCAAAAGAGCCATTGTTTCGTTTGCTGTGTGGCACCGCCCTGTTAAAACCACATACCGTCCAGGGTCATATCCTCAATTCCTGGCCACAATAAGTTCGTTATCATCTCGCGATAGCGAACACCATTCACGGTAAATGCTTGGCCGACCTCATGGCACACTATCGCGAACAACAGCAATGTTTTCCGCAGAACAAACTGGGCCAGCATGCACACAGACCCGGTTTGCTGAAATTTGTCTACAATTCTCCCGATTGTGGACACATTTGGTCGATTATGCTGACCAAAAAAAATCACGAAGTTCACGAAATGCATTTTGATTTGAACGCCCATTTTCATAATAAGCCTGAATAACTTTAATGCGTTGCTCGATTGTGTATCTCTTCCATGGATCAAATCGAGTTAGTCTGAAATTGAGAAATGTCAAATAAAATGCAGTAAAAAACTTGACGTTTAGATGTTGTTCACATTTAACATCGGCCCTTAAAATTTAACCACCCTTTACTTTACGACAGAAATGCCTATGATTATGCCATTTATTGTCTCTTCTCACAAAGTCGAGCGTACTACGTTTAGTGAACGGTACCACTTTTGATGAAATTTTAACAATTAAATTTTCCAAACCTGGCGTTGTGATACTTCATGAAACCAACAACATCAAAAACATTGTTTGTGAATATAAAAGCAATAACAAAAACCATTAACATACAGAGACAGGTAAGCAGACAGGCGTGAAAAGTGTTTGCAGCTGGTTTGAAAACAGCTTGATACAGTATGATAGGGCGGAATAGCTGTACAGTATGTGTATTAGTGTGTGTGTATGTTGTGGTATGTGTATAGAGACTGTCGTGTTATATTTGTAAGTAGAAGTGTAAATATATTTGTGTATGAGTGGGGCTGTCTACTTGTATGATTATGTGAAAGTTGACCACATGTGATGTCGTTGTTGTTGCTGCTTACTACTCCATTTTTTGTTTGTTGTTGTTGGGTTTTTAGCTTATATTGTAAATTGCTTCATTTTTTCGTTTTTCTTTACTGTTTATTCGTTGCAGTTTTGTTGTCATTGTTGTAGTTTTATTTTACGCCATCATTACCAATGTGATCACTGTTATTATCATTTTACAGGACAAAAAAAAAACTGCATGACGTGCCAAAAAAGTGTATTAACAGGAGTAAAAATGTTAACAAAGGATATGAGATGGAAATTTTTCAAATAAAAATATATTGTAAATCTTATCAATCTCAAACTGCAGTACTTATTGTCCTACACTCAGAAAAAAAGCTTCATCATATTAATTAAAAGCTTCATAAATATGATAAGAAAAAACTTCATTATTTTTCATCCAATGTAACACGTTAATATAAATTTTATAATAGCTAAAATATGATGAAGGATTTGTAAAAAATATTAAGTAAGATTTGTGAAATATTTCTTCATATTGTTACACGTGTAAAGAAATTTCTAGAGATAGAAATTTCTTTACACAAATTTTGACAGCTGGAAGATTCTAGTGTCGTAATAAACTGGAAATAACTAGAATACCTGACTACTCATATAAATACTGGTACTCAGTGACGCAGTAGTTCAGTTTATAAGTAAAACGCAGAGTGTGAAGAACTAAAGTATGGCTAACGTTTAGTCTATCTAAATCGTGTAAATAAAGTGTGCTATAAAAGTGTATTTCTGTAATTTTAAGTGACGGTTATAAATAAATAGAGCTATAAATAATTTCAAACAGTGTTTATTATTTGCAAAATAGAAAGATCTCTATTTATTTAAAAGGTAAATAAATCAACGATTTTATAAAGGGTAAAATCGTAACAATATTGTTACGGAAATTTAGTTCATTAAATTTCATTTACTCGTAGAAACGCACTGAAATATAAAAAAATTAAATGGCAACCCTTCTACATAACTAATGTTTCTTCTGTCAAACTTCAAAGAAACATTCTCAAAGTTGCCAGTATGCAGCTTCCGGACGGTGCTGCCACATTCTAGTTATTTTTACCCGCACATATAAATACGCCAGCAAAGTGGCATGGCAGTCAGTTGATAATAAAACTTTAAGGAGGAAGCATTGACTATCATTTGATTTGTGTATCCTGTGGAAGTGTAAACTAAATACAGTTTAAATAAAGAATTTCAACGGTGTTTATTATTTGAATTATAAAAAGAACTAGATTTATTTAAAGGGAATAAATCAACAATTTTTAAAGGTAAAATCGTAGCAATATTTATATTTGTATATATTTATATATATAGCAACAACAATTTGTAAATATTCTGTATTTTGTAAAATGTAAATAGCAAAAAAATTTACTAACTAATATTTTTTTACTAAAGATCAGTACAAAAATAGTAAAGTGGGATTAAAACCGTTTACAAATTGTTCTACTAACTTTTTTTCTGAGTGTAGTTTGAGGGAAACATTTAAAAAAATCGTAGTATAAATAGATAACATAAATAATTAAAAGAAAAACAGTATGATGTAAATATCCATCACCATGCAGTCAGATTTTGAGATCAGTACTTAATAAATAAAATATCAAACAGTAAACATTAAAAACAAACATTTTTCCCTTCCTCATTACTTTTTTATTTAAAAACATTGTATATTCTACACGTTTTTTCTAACCACAACAAACAGTGGAGCGACAAGATAAAGCCTGTTAATTGATAGGGGTGCTTGTTCTTTTTTCGATAGCTGTGCTCAAATTTATTTTATGCTGCTAGCAACAATTAATTTACAATACACCTGTATGTGTGCATTTTTTGTTCAATAAATGTTATGATGGAAATTTCCATTATTATCTAAAGAAGGATTAATGAATCATAAAAAATGATGGATGTTTGGAAAAATTCTAAAAAATATTAATTTTTCAAAATAAAACAATGTGGCGACTATATGAAATAAAACCTAACTTCAAGGAGCTTCTGTATTTTTATTGAAATTCATGCGATTTCCCCGTTTTTTTTTTAAATATATCTTAGACATACTGGTACAGTTTGGCTGGTAACCCTATTGTCTTGGATTTTCGATGCTCTTTCTTTGATACTCTTTCTTTGACGTTTATTTAAAATAAAACCGAGTTTGTGTCTTAAGTCTTTTGATATTTTATATTTTTTTATTGAAAATTATGCTGCTTCCACGTTTTTAAAATTCATCGTGGGAAATACTGGTCCAATTTGTCTGAAAACCCTTATTGTTATGCATTTACCATGATCTTCTTTCTTCAACACCCAGAAAAAATTCTTCTTTAATTTTCGTAAAAATTTGATAAATATTTGTGAAACATTTCGTAGATATGAGAAAGCTTTTCTTTTGAGTGCAATTTTAAAGTATAATTGCCAGTATTATAGTGAATGCTTAAGTAAAATCTAGCACTTAATTGAAATTGTTTCGAAATGTTAAGTTTTTAAAGTGTTTTGACCATAACTACTGATCCTAAGACCATCCCGCTTAAAATTAATTTAAAAAGGTTTACTTGAGTGATTTAAAAGGTACACTTAAGTAACAAATAAAACCTAAGTGCTCAATATACAGCTGCCTCTAAGTGTAATAGATTTTCTAGTTTATTTTAAAATTAACTACAATTTTTAATTTTATTTTTTTTTTATTGTTTCCAACAAAGTTCAGATTTTACCGACTCATTTTAGTTTTAATCGTTGTTCTATAATCAATTGGTACGTACTATTATATTAATTATACGTTTAGGGTCCCTAATATATTAAACAAAAATATTAATTTTTATTTAATGACTGTGATGTACAATATTCAACGAATATTTTTTATAAAACGAAGCCGAGTAATATGCTAAAACTTTTTGATTTTATAAAAAATTTGTGCACTTTCTCTAAGAAATAAAAAACGAAATAAAATTATGGCGGATAAAGAAGTTTTTGTTTCTTTTTTTTTTGCTAGGTACTTATTATTTTTGGTTGCAGCAACACAACCCTCTTCAGTATCCATGCCCTTGTTGGGTCATTGCTTTGATAATTGTCTTTTTTATATTGAGTGTCCGGAAAAATTTAGTGTTTTAAAAAATTTAGTGTTTTAAAAAATTATATTTAGAAAGTTAAGCTTAAATCATTCTTTCGATTTTCTATGTTTTCAAAATTTTTATTTTTACCAAATTGCTAATATATAAATCTACACAGCAAAAAGTATCACAAATTTTTAAGTCATAAAAAAATAATTTTTAAAATTCAAATTCAATTTATAACAAATTTTTTGTTTTAAATGTTTGTAAATTTTAATTTTTTATATAAAAATTCTTTGAAAATAAAAACAAAAGTTACAAAAATATAACAAAATGTTTTTTGAATATACAAATTCTATTGTTGGTGCCTTTTTAAAAAAATTGTTTTTTTTGTATTTACAAAAGTATTCTATGAAAGAAAGAATTTTGTATTTTTATTCTGTGTATTGACTAAGAAAAATTTCCAGCTTCTCCCAAATGCCATTAAATTATAATAAATAAATTATTAAAGAAAAATCCTAAATTTATTTCATGTTTTATTCATGGGTCATTCCATGTCAAACCGCCCAGAATTCGGATTTGTCATCTCCGATTTTAATGATATTCGTCACAAATATTGTAAATGGGTAGTGTTTATCAACTCATTAACTTTTCGACCGCAAACCCGAAATATGACGTCATGAAAATTGGCAAAAACGTCGAAATATCGAAAAAGTGTCCATACAAAGTCGCCCATAACTTCTAAACTATACAACCTATTGGTACTATTTTAAAGGTGAAAACATTACCTTCAAAATGTCATCCCAAAAGGTTTTTTTTCATTAAAAGGTTAAAGGTAATTTTTTTAAGTTTAATCTTTAAAGACCCATATCTCAAAATCCAAATTTTTTAAAATTCTGAAAAAATATATGTTAAAAATTTGTGGCAAAATTTTAAGGTGGAGACTCATTTGATTCCTGAGTTATGAAGAAAAAAGTGGTCGTAAACAAATTAATCTTGACGGTTTCATACGAAAAATCTTTTACATGCTATGAGAGTGTATGTGTGTACAATGTTTTTAATCTCCACCTTGAAATTTTGCCACAAATGTAGAGAGGCCTTGGTTTTTAACATATATTTTTTTCAGAATTTAAAAAAAAAATTGGATTTTGAGATATGGGTCTTTGAAGATTAAACTTATAAAAATGACATTTAACCTTTTAATACCATTTGAAGGCATGGTTTTCACCTTTAAATGGTACCAACAGAAAAATTTTAGGTAGTATGGTTTAGAAGTTATGCGCGACTTTGTATGGACACTTTTTCGATATTTTGATGTTTTTGTCAATTTTCATGACGTCATATTTCGAAAACCGAAAGGGTTTGGGGTCGAAAGGTTAATGATTTGATAAACACTACCCATTTACAATATATGTGGCGAATTTTATTGAAATCGGAGATGACAAATCCGAAAATGACAGTTTTCTGTGCGGTTTGACATGGAATGACCCTAATGTCATATAAAGGGTGTCCCAAGAAAAACGCAATTTTTAAATTTTAAATAAAACACAGATATTTAAAAAAAATCGTGAAACTTTATTATATCGTAAAGTAGACAGAATGAGGTTATGTATGGAACAATATATCGTGCAGATGGCCGCCGCGGCTTTGCTGGCATGCACGCGATCTTTTAATGAAATTTTCAATGACCGTTTTGCATGAATGCTGCGGTATTTCATTAATGCAGCGTCCAATTTCCTCTTTTAAGGCTTGAGTCGTCGTCGGCTTATTCGCGTAAACCATCGACTTCAAAAAACCCCAAAGAAAAAAATCTAATGGTGTTAAATCGCACGATCTAGGCGGACAATTCTGATCTCCAAAACGCGAAATAACACGACCGGGAAATGACTGATGCAGCAATTGAATTGTTTCTCTGGCTGTATGACATGTGGCGCCGTCTTGTTGGAACCACATGCACTCCACATTCATTTCTTCAATTCTAGGCAAGAAAAAACTGGTTATCATTTCACGATACCGAACACTATTGACTGTTTGCGCTTGACCTGCCTCACTTTCATAAAAAAAGAGCTACAATGATTCCTCCAGCCCAAAAACCACACCACACAGTGACACGTTGAGGATGCATTTGCTTCTCGTGAATCACTCGAGAATTTTCCTCACCCCAAATGCGACAATTCTGCCTATTGACGAAGCCATCAAGATGAAAATGGGCCTCGTCACTGAAGATGATTTTATTGGCAAAATCAGCATTTTCATGTTGTCTCTCCAATACCCAATTAACGAACTCTCTTCGCTGTCCATGGTCAGCTGGCTTCAGTTCCTGAGTCAATTGAACTTTGTATGCATGAAGATGCAAATCTTTCGTCAAAATTCGCTGCAAAGTGGATTTGGAGACACCAATTTGCTGAGCTCGGTGTCGAATTGAGGTGGATGGAGTTTGAGCGACATCATCACGTACAGCTGCGACATTTTCGGTCGATCGACCTGGTCGATGGCGCGTTGTTGTCTTTACATCACTAACAGACCCAGTTTCGGCAAATTTATCCATTAATCTCTTTACAGTTGACTCTTTTGGAGCATTATTGTGAACCCAAATTGATCGCAATTTGCGAACTGTAGCCGCAAAACTTTCACCATTTTGGTAAAACAATTTCACAATGAGAATGCGTTGTTCATTCGTGTAGCGCTCCATTTTTACTAACCTCGTACCTTCTACTAGCAAACAATAACAATTGTTCAAATGTCAAACAATGACACTTCGAATGTTGCCAGATTTAAAAATTGCGTTCTTCTTGGGACACCCTTTAGAACAATAAACATTGAAACTTTGGCATTTCTACGTCATATTTTTACTGAAGCGGGACAGTTGGTATGGAAGGTCATATATTTGAATGTAATAAAAACCATTAACTTTTTTTAAGAGAGATATAAGCAAAAAGCAGGCAAAAAGTAATGGTTAAAATTTTCTGTCAAAATTCTTTTAATCAACTGAAAACTTAACTTCAAACTCGATTTAGGAATCCCATTTTATATAAAAGATGCAATTCAAAATGTTTAGCATTTAATTTTTTTTCAAAAATATTTTGACAAAAACTATTATATCTGTAAAGAAAAAATTTTAAGCATCTCCAAAAATTTAACCCCTCAAAATCCCTTTATTTTCGTTTAGTTTTCTTTCTATATATTTACCTCTTCTTTTCTCTGCTGGACAAAATAAATCCAATAAAGAATAGAAAATACATAAAAAAAAATGCAAAAACCACTTTGTCTAGTAACAAAAACAGAATAACAGAAGAATATAAATGAATTTCATTAAACAAAACTTTTAAACGTATAGAAGAACGGAGATGAAAGTATAAAACTTTTAAATATATTAGTTAACGTTATATAGTATCGATGGTTGATGAACATCACAACACCATCACAGCAACATTAGCAGCAGGAGCAATACCAGCATTATTAGCTTTAGTAGCAAACAACAACGAAAATCACTATAGATTAACATTAAATACCTTTTAACCACAAATTTACCCAAAGATAGTCATAGTACAGTTTATGTGAACGTTTAAGAAGAGATGCTGCATGCAAAATAATGAGAATATTGTCGTTGTTGCATCAACACAACAAGACATTAACAAGCTGCATAACATGACAATAAATTTATGATGATGTCAATTTTACTGGGTTTTGAACGTTAAAAGATTTACCAAGTCAACGATTATGATGCTGATGATCAAAAGCTTCTAATACTTTATGTAAGCCATTGGCTTTTTTGTTTTCCTTAGACGACTAGGAAATTATTGCAAGGTGGAAAATAGCAACAAAAATAGATAAATAACTTTTAGTTGTTTATTTTTACACTGCAAGAAATAGTTAAATCTGATAAAAGTTGATAAATTCAAATATCACTTATATCTCATTTATACTGAAGCTAAAAATATGTTCTTACAAGGAAAGTACCCCTTGATTTTGATTGAAATTTGGAAAAAAAAAAAACAAAATTATGTTTTACATGTCCCAGCTTTGGACCACCTTGGAATTTTAAAAGCTTCAAAAATTGGTATCTTTTTGATTTTTTAACATTTTAAGGTGTTTAATTTAAAGGATCCACATGCAAGTGCGCTATTATTAAAAGGGATTTTTGAAGGCTTTTTCGGTACTATTTTGCTTTTTACAATTTGCTTTTGCAAAAATTTTAGATACTTTATATGAAAAAGTATACCACCAATGCTGTCAAATTCACATGTTTTTTTCTTTATTAAATTTCAGCGAAGAGCTATATCTTGTTTTTTTGACATTCGCCCTATTTTTGAGTTTAATGAACTTTTCATGGGGCTTTTTTGGTACTTTTTGATACAGCTGAACAATCTTTTGATAAAAGATAGTTATTATGTATATTAATTTTTCTCATTTGATAAAAATATAATTTTGATGTAGTTTTTCCGACATGCTGGCCAAGAAATGTATTTAGGTTGGGGTATTTTCCTTGTTAGTAGTTCGATTTTTCGAATTTTTGATTTAAAATTTGTATGGAATTTTAACTTCGAAAACTAAACAAATTTAGGGTATTTCAAGTAATTACAAAATGAGTTTAGGGTTGAAATTATTATTAAATACACTCAAAAATATTTGTCGGTATACACTCAGCAAAGAAAGTCTGTAATGACAACTGAATATTTTGCTGTTATTACGGAAAATTTTGCTTATTTGAGCCCCGCAGTATTTTTTGCTAATCTTAGCAGCAGATGTCTGCTGATGTGTAGTACAATGAAATTTGTAGAAAAAATTAGATGCCGCTACTCAATTTTGGTAAACCCTTTGTAAATTGGAATTTAAAATCTGTTTGCTAATCAGCAAAAAATTTACTAAATATTATTAATATTAGTACAAAATTTCAAATTAATTTTTTTTTATTTTTTTAATTTTTTTTTTTCAAAAAATATTTTAGACAAAATTAAAAAAAAATCAAAGGCTTTAAAATTGTAAAAACAAACGAATTTATCATTTTTTTTTTGAAAAATATTTTTGTAATTTTTTTTACTTTTAAGGTCAAATTGAAATTGGCTTTTAGAACTAAAATAAAAACTTTTTAGTCATATCTTAAGTGGATATCCTATTTTTAGACATGAGTCGGTATATTCACTTCCGATCCATTTTTTTTTATTCTATCCCAGTAAAACTTTGGTAATGTGTGCGATATTCTCATTATTTGCAAGCATAAAATAATGAGCTACTCATTATTGATAACGTAATATATGATTTATAAATGTAAAGTAATAATTGAAATATTTTTGAAAATCTATTTTTAGATACATTACTTTGTGTTTTTTTGTAAGCAAAAGGGTAATGTATGTTTGTTTTGATAAGACTAGCGAAAAAACAAAGCGCAACAATTCATTTAAGTTTAAAGCAGTCAAATACTACATGCGTCGATAGCTCAGTGGGTAGAGTTATTGGCTGGCAACCAGATTTCCCTGGTGCGATTCCCATCTGGACCACATTATTTTTAATTACAAAAATTTGAAATAAAACATTTGTAATAATTTTTTTTAATAAAAATTCCTCTTTTTTAAAAATCTATTTTTACACACATTACTTTTTCTATTCTCGTAACCATATAAGTAACCCCTTACATTATCACCTCTAAAGTAATGGGTATATACATTACTTTGAGACTCATCGCCTATAAAATTCATCAATGAAGTAAGGTGTAAAGTAATCTATCTATTATTTGGTAATGTGTGGTTTTGCTGGGATGTTACATTTTAATGCAATTTAAGTTTGTAGATGTAAGTTTTAATTAAAAATGATATTAGTTAGCAACAAAAATTTGTAAATATTCTGTAAAAGTTCAGTAATTTGTAAAATGTAAATATCAAAAATATTTGCTAAATAATAATTTTTTTTACTAAAAATCAGTACAAAAATACAAATTTTTCTACTAACTTTTTATTCTGATTGTAATGGCATGTTAAAACAAATGTACATTCAGTTATTTTTGACCGGCAAAAAACAGCGAAAATTACTGAAAAATTTTTGCTACATTATACTTGAGATAACTTGATAGAAACTACTGCTTTTATAGTTATTTTTTTTTTTTTTGGTATTTTTATAAAAAAAAAGTTCTTTCGTAACTGTCAAACTTTTTTGAGTTTATTATAACTATAAATTTAAATGAATTTAAGATTGGTTATCTATAAATATTTAGACGTTATTGTCTAAATTTTATTATATAAGTCTCAAGCTTTGTTTTTAAATTACTGAATTGTCATTACATTTCAGATAACTTACCGACCCTTTATAGTAAAAATTAATATTTCTAAATTTTATCTTTATAAAGAATGCGGTTAAAAATTCCTTACAAATTCTTTCTTTTGGTCCAACATTTTTTGCAAGTGTAATAATGCGTTGTTAAAACTGTTAAGACTTTGTACTGTTGAGCGTGTTTAGAATATTTTTTAGTTTTAAAATTGTTTAATTTTTTGCATACCCTACAGGTATAAAATTAATAGTATCAGATATTTAAGTTTAATGTAAGGCTTGATATAAAAAAAAATTACCTGACCGTTCTTCAAAAAATTGATCAAAGTTTCAGACAGATATAACTGTGCTATTTGTTTTTTAGGAGTCTAAAAAACACGTAATTTGTTTGGTCATCGCCTCGATGGCAAGTTAAATTATAAATTTTTCTTTTTTAATTGTCCAAAAAAAAATTTTTTTTTTTCAATTTCAAATTTCACTGGCACAGAAATGATTTTTTTAAAAATTTATGTTGTAGTCAGCCTGTTACAGAGTGTACACCTTGTGAACTTCTTTATTTTTAAAAAAGTAAGGATTTAAAAAAAAATTAAAAAAAAAATAGGATTAAGAAGTGATTATTGAAATTAAAAAATATTTTTGTACATACACCCTACACCTCGCATTGGTGAAATGTAACCACTTTTTCAGCATCTTTGATTCACCATTTTTGTACATTCAATTTAAAAGTCTTTTAAATAAGCTTGGTATGTAATTTACAAATACAAAAAATTTAGATATTTTTTGTAAATTTTCTTTTTATTTTTAATGATTTTTTTATAATATATTTATAAACAATAACAATTTACAAGCCCAGCAAAAAAATAATTAGCAAAAGAAGAGAAAAAGAAGCGGTGATTTTTATTCCGCTGTTGTAAAAATTTGGATCGGAACCAATGACTTTTTTATTTTATTGCATCTCAAGCCCTTCTTATGGTTTAGTGAAAAATTAAATCTTTTGATGTTCCCAAATAAAATTTGAATTTGGTATTTAGATTTTAATAACACATCAGTAATAGGGCCTTAGCCTCATTTTCACAATCTGCCGTTAGCTTCTACACTCACCAAAAAAAGTCTGAAATGGCAACTGAAAATTTTGCTGTTATTATGGGAAATTCTGCTAATTTGAGCCCAGCGGTATTTTTTGCAAATCTTAGCAACACAAGTCTGCTGACGTGTAGTACAATGAAATTAGTAGAAAAATTAATAGCCGCTACTAAATTTTAGTAGACTTTTTATAAAGTGGAATTTAAAATCTGTTTGCTAAAATCAGCGAAAAAAATTACTAAATACTATTAATATTAATACAAAGTTTTAGATTTATTTTTTTTATTTAAATTTTGATTATATTTTTTAAAAAATATTTTATACAAAATGAAAAAAAAATCAAAGGCTTAAAAATCTTAAAAATTGTTAAAACATAAACGAATTTGTTATTTTGTCTTAATTTGGTAATTTATTTTTTGAAAAATATTTTAGTAAATTTTTTTAACTTTTAAGGTTAAATTTAATTGTTTTTAGGGCTGATTTTTAGAACTAAAAAACCTTTTTTAGTGCTATTTTAAGTGGATGTCCTCTTTTTAGACATGAGTCGGTATCTTAACTTCCGATCCCTTTTTTAATCCTATGTAACATTTTAGGGCAATTTAAGTTTGTATGTATGAGTTTTAATTATTAGAAATAACATTTCCTTCAATATCGACTTTTTTAAAATTAGTAATTTTTTTTTTTTTTTTTGCTAATTTTAGCAAATCGGTTTTCAAAAATTTGTAAAATGATTTCTGAAATTAAGAACGAAAATTTGTAAATATTCTGTGAATATTCTGTAATTTGTAATATGTAAATAGCAAAAAAAATTGCTAAATAATAATTTTTTTACTAAAAATCAGTACGAAAATAGTAAAGTGGGATTGAAAACCGTTTACAAATTTTTCTACTAAAAGATCTCTACTAAAAAGAACTCCCTTAGAAGAGAAAAATCTGAACTAAACGATACTTAAGAATTAAAGAAAAATTAAATCCTTAAGAATTACTTTCATTTATTTTTGCTGGGAACATTCAAAATAAAAATTTTTTGAAATCGAATTTGAAGTTTTTAACAAATATTTTTAATTATTAAACATTTTGTAATACTTTTTTCTATTTATATTTCTCTTCTTAAAGATACGATATTGACCAAACACCAAAGAAGTTCTAAATCAAAAATGAAAATTTCAATGTTTGAGATCCAATGTTTTTTTTCATATTATCAAGCTGATTGTACACTCACCAAAAAAAGTCTGTAGTGGCAACTGAAAATTTTGCTTTTATTACGGGAAATTCTGCTAATTTGAGCCCAGCGGTATTTTTTGCTAATCTTAGCAACACATGTCTGCTGACGTGTAGTACAATGAAATTAGTAGAAAAATTAGTAGCCGCTACTAAATTTTAGTAGACTTTTTGTAAACTGGAATTTAAAATCTGTTTGTTAAAATCAGCAAAAAAAATTACTAAATTTTATTAATATTAGTAAAAAGCTTTGAATTTATTTTTCTTATCGAGTATCAAAATTTGAATACATTTTTAAAAAACGAATTAATCATTTTGTTTTAATTTGGTAATTTCTGTTTTCAAAAATATTTTGGTCTATTTTTTTTACTTTTAAGGTCAAATTCTAATTGTTTTTAGGGCTGATTTTTAGAACTAAAAATCTTTTAGTGTTATTTTAAGTGGATGTCCTATTTTCAGACATGAGTCGGTATATTCACTTCCGATCCCTTTTTTAATCTTTGTAGCATTTTAAGGCAATTTAAATTTTAATTAGAAATAACATTTCCTTAAATATCCACTTTTTTAAAATTAGTAATTTTTTTGGCTAATTTTAGCAAATCGGTTTTCAAAAATTTGTAAAATGATTTCTGAAATTAGCAACAAAAATTTGTAAATATTCTGTAAAAATTCTGTGATTTGTAAAATGTAAATAGCAAAAAGATTTGCTAAATAATAATTTTTTACTAAAACTCAGTACAAAAATTGTAGAGTGGGATTGAAAACAGTTTACAAATTTTTCTACAAACTTTTTTTTCTGAGTGTAGGAGATTTAATATCAATGAAAAAGTCTCATAATTAAAGCAGTTAAAAGCTTCGAAACTATTTTTATGCTCGATGCGCAACTTTGGTGCGATGATGTTCACCCTGTAATAAAACAGGGTGACTACTCTTAAGCATAGATCACTGTCTTAAAAGAATTTAGTAAAAAATGCCAGCTATAAAAATTCGGGCACAAAATTGTTAAACAACAATAAGTAAGATTATTGTTTAATGTTTAACTATGAAAGTGGTGGTAAATTTTACCCTCTACTTACATTTTAATAAGTAACTGATGCAATTTAAAAAAAGTTTTAAAAAATAAAGTTCCTATTCTGTTAAAATGAATAAAAAAAATTTTTAATTTATTTTATTTCTTTTTTATTTTTTAATAAAAAATTTAGTCGTTTTTTTACAAACAAATAAAAATGAAGAAATGTTTTTTATTGAAACATTTTAGTAAAATTAAAAGGGGTGAAATTTGCCACCAAGTCACTGAGTATGTCCGAAAAATTTCACCTCCATAGTTAAAGCGGCACACAAATAGTGAAAGGGATACGTTTTCACAAATTAGAATAATCTCGCTAAATGCGAAATAATATCTTATCCCTGTTATAGGGCAACTGTTAAATCGCCTTAATTCATTCAAAAATTGTTACTTATTTGTGTTTTATTATGAAAAGGTGGTATGCAAATACTAGTATGTTAAAACGCAGGAAAAAAGCCTTTGTCAAGGAATGCAGCTGTACAACAGCATCCAAAAAAAAAAAACTGCTATAACTACGTTACGCTTAAATTATGCGCATAACATTGTTTCTATGTAGTATATGAACAATTCTGAAATATTGTTCGAATTTGTGATTGAAAAAATGGAATTTTTTTTTAATGGCACTTTAATGCCGCTTTGTACACATATAACTTTAGCAGTGGCGTAAGTTAATGGTCGCTGGGTGGTGCACTGCACAATGGCCCTTGGCTGACAGGGACCCTTTGTTTAGAGTAGTAAATAGTTTTTTTTTTATGAATTTCTTTATTTGTGTAGTACTTTATATATTGTTTGCATGAAATTTTTTTAAGTAGTTCCAAGTAATAATCTCAGCACTGTCATGCAGACCTTGGAAAACACAAATCTTTATTGAATAATTCTCTTTGTAAATCAGCGAGTTGATTCAATATTTTATAAATAAATTCATTAAATCAAATCTAAAATCATAATTTATTAATTAATTTTATTTAAATCTTTTTTAATCAATTGAATCAAATCATTTCAAACATAATTCTTTTTTTTTAATTCGCGAATTAAAAAATATTGATTTGACTTTCGAGTTAAAACAAAATAGAAAAACATTAAAATTGGCTTGCAAATCTCAATTATTATTTTTAAGATATTCGCCATTTTGTAAAATGGTAATTTTTTAAAATGGCCGGTATCTCGAAAACTAAGCGAGTTAGGGCAAAACTGACAAAATATTTACACCCATTTTTATATGAACCAAATGGAATGCGAAACGAAATTTGTATTATCGGAGTGTATTAAGTTATATTATTATATTAATTGATAACAAAATAGTTACCTTGTGACTGTTTTATAAAAACCGAATCAAAGGGTAACCTTTGACGAACTTTGCAAAAAATAAGTCCGTTTTGCGCAATCTCGCTTACATTCGGAGATATTCGCCATTTTGTGAAATGGCCATTTTTTTAAATGGCTGGTATCTCGAAAACTAAGCGAGATAAGGCAAAACGGCCAAAATGTTTGGTCTACCATGATAAGTGCGTTAATAAATATATACCCGGTTCAAGAGATATCCCGAGTGATCCATTTTATAAAACATGTAAAGCAAGTTAAATATCCAGAAAATTGCATTTGTCATTTTGGCATTAGCATTATTCAACTAATGCTAATGAAATTTCAATGCCAATGATAAAATAACAAGTGTTGTAAACAAACTAAAATATAAATAAGTCGCGATTTTAAAACCAAAAAAAAAAATATTTCATGATTTTTTGTACTTGTTAGTGATTTTGAATTTTGTTCCAGAAAATTGCATTTGTCATTTTGGCATTAGCCTTATTCAACTAATGCTAATGAAATTTCAATGCCAATGATAAAATAACAAGTGTTGTAAACAAGCTAAAATATAAATAAGTCGTGATTTTAAAACCAAAAAAAAAATATTTCATGATTTTTTGTACTTGTTAGTGATCTTAGGGGCACAATTTGATGTTTTGCACACGGGCCCTTGGTGACTAGCTACGCCACTGAACCTTAGACACAAAATCTTAAATCCCATAACGTGCCTATTTGACTCGTTTTTGTGGCAAATCTTTTGGCATGTGGTATGTTGTAAGCTCGCTCGAACTTTAAGGGCATAAACTGGTAACTAAAATTGTAAAACTAAATAATTTTTTAATCTTATAAGAATTATTCGAAACAAATTGTACTAACTTTTTACGTGAAAATCCTTTTTTTAAATGGAGTATTACAGTTTTTTCACGTAAAACCCGAACAACTTACTGTGTTTGACGAATGAATTTTTCGTATTTGTGAACCTCTGCACATAGAAGAAAATCATAGTTTAATAAATCATATTTAAATTAATATCTTTTATTTTTACGGACATTTTTATTTTTAGGAAGTTTTTAAATTAAGTATATAAAATATATGATTTTACTTAAAATAAACTTTTTTGTAGTTAAATTAATATTTCAACATTTTAGTTTTAATTTTCGTATTTTAAAAATGAGTAGAAATATATTAAAATTATAAAAACAAACATAGTTTAATTTCAAATTTAATTTACATTTTATTAAATGTTATTTCTAGTTGCTTAAAAAAATATTTGTTCTGTGTGTAAGGAGATTTGGCTTTTGAGGGAAAAGTACTAAAACTACCCATACCGACATAGGGTTAATATTTTCTACGAAAAAAGACTTTATAAAAATTCCCAGGGCGGTATAAAACTTAGGGTGTACAAAATGACAAATTTTTAGCTTCAAGTTTAGACTCGCTGCCTCGATGCCACTTAGCCGTGACCAGCAGAAAGGCAGTGGGGCTAAGCTTGAATCTAAAAATTTGGCATTTTGTACATCCTGAGTTTTATACCGTCCATGGCTGATTTAATCAATATGACGGCTAGAAAATTAATAAAGGGAAATGTCAAAATTGTTGTGATATACGGAAAAGGGAAAGGTATACAAAAAATATGTACCATACATAGTCTATGGTATTAACCAAGGAATAATCCTCGTTCAAAAGTAATGTTTTAGAAAAATTATGAATCTAACTAAAAGGATAAGCCGTTATTAATTTAGTTTAAAATTAAACAAATCAAAATTAAATCAGTTTGATGGAATTTAAAAATATTTAAGAATTGTTCATATATTTTTCATTTATTTTTTTTTCAAAACTTGACTAGCATACAAAATTTGTATCATGACTAGCCAGAGTATTACGGTTATTTTTAAATATGACAACATCGTTGATTTTGTGATGATGATGGTCGGTCAGTTTGTCACTCCATGGTAGCATATTTAACACCACAACCACAACAAAGATGACAGCATTAACAACTGCTTGCTATAAAAGTCCAATACTTGTTAACTAAACTATTCCTTTTTGCTTTGTTTTTTTTTATTTTTATAAATGTATTTTACTTCCTCTTTTATAAAAATATTATGCATTTTTGTGGAATATACAATATGATGAACAAATTTTAATAAATTTTATTTTCAAAAAAAAAGTTAAGTTCTACATTAAATACATTTAACGTATGAGTAATATTTACATTAAAAACAAATCTTAGAGAAAAAGCTAATTCCAAATACATTAGAAAACAGTACATAAGTGGAAACGTAGTCTTAATTAACATTATAACTGTCAAATTTTCCTAAGAAAAAATATTTATGCACAGTCAAAAAAACATAGTTAAATCAATTAAATCATATTTGAAATGACACGAACAAAGCAATATGAATCTTATTAAAGTAAAGACGAGGGCAGCTCATTGAGTCCGTGACTTTTTGAACTTCCCTCGTAGTTATATAAAATCCAACACTGATCCCATCAAGTACCACCTGTTAATAGATTACTGTCAAATTTTGAGCAAGTTCCGTCATAT
Source organism: Eustalomyia histrio (assembly GCA_949748255.1). NCBI lineage: Eukaryota > Metazoa > Arthropoda > Insecta > Diptera > Anthomyiidae > Eustalomyia > Eustalomyia histrio. Next base: position 12,558,020 of record OX456527.1, read on the forward strand.
ACTTTGCGTTTAACTGCATGATTTTTCGAGGTCCATAAAATAGGCAGTTGTTTGATCAATAATTTCATCTTTGGAGCTAAATCTCTTTCCACCGAGCCATTTCTTTAGGTTTGGAAACAGCAAATAGTCACTGGGGGCTAAGTCCGGAGAAGAAGGCGAATAAGGGGGCAATTCGTAGTCTACTTCATGGATTTTTGCCATGGAAACACGATTCCGTTGGTGGTCGATTGTGAGCAAACGCGGCAGCCATCTTTCGAAAAGCTTTTTCATACCTAAGTGATCGTTCAAAATTGAAACCACTGAGCGATGTGAGATGCCTATGTTCTTCACAATCTATCGCACATTCAATCTCCGATCGGCCAACACCATATAGTGAATTTTTTTTAATTGTTTTGGGTGTAGAGACCTCAACTGGGCGTCCAGAACGTTCGGCAACTTCCGTGCTTGTAAGGCCACAACGAAAGTCAGTAAACCACTTTTTTACCATTGAAATCGATGGTGCAGAGTCCCCATAGTATTTATCAAGCTTTTCCTTGGTTTGATTGACGATTTTTTTTCGCAAAAAATAATGTTTAATGACCACTCAAAATTCACATTTTTAAAAAAAATCTACGGGGTTGTATGTTTTGAACAGCTGTTAAACGCAAAGCAATGGTGGTACTTGCTAGGAGCAGTGTTGCATTTGATATGACTACGAGGGAAGTTCGAAAATTCACGGACTTATTGTTTCTTCAATATTTTAGACGTTGTTTTTACATTTTAAAAATTAGAAGAAAAAAATATTTAAATTAACAAGGAAGCAAACTTAAGGCCCAATTACAATTGGCTTAAGCGACTTAAGCTTTGTTTTGTTAAGAGTACAAATTTATAATTATCCGAAAATTTTGAATTTTCGTTTCATACCGATACCCAGCTAAAGTCACTTAAGCTAATTGTAGTTGTGCCTTTAGTATCATTTCAGGGCTGTTTCTATTTAATAATTATGTCATTTCTGCTTGATTTTAATTTTTTTTCTTTGTGTACGTAAACAAGTTCTAATTATATTTTTTGGTGGTTTATGTGCCACTTTTTTAAAAATTTTCAATTTAGTTTATACATAAATTTCAATATTTTACGTGCATTTATAATGTTTGTGTTAACAAAATTCATATAAATATTTTACATTTCACCCATAACTCGTGACAGCTCATTGACTTTTGTACCATGTCTGTAAGTATATTAACCGTAGAAATATGTTTTAAGGAAAGAAAAAAAAACTATAGTATCTACATACTTACATACATAATGTATATAAACTAAAACGCATTACTTAGATGTCAACATTTGAAATTGAAATATTACAATGACTATGTAAAATAACATAATACCAAGCAGCATTCATATTATAAGAACGTGAATAACAAAGTCACACTATATTGGAAAAGATTGCACCTTTGAAAGAAATTCTAAAATCCAATTTATACTCTTAGGGACACATAAAACAACAAACGATTTTTTTTAATTAAACAATTTCTTATATTTGAATTATAGGAATGACCAAAAGCTAATAAATAAGTAAAATCAGATGGTTTCTATCCTTGTTCATCTCTCTCATACCTCTCTCTTTTTATTTGTTCATAAACTGGGGAAGGAGCAAATTAGCAATATTTGCTTGCGCAATGAAATTCGTCTGCAGTAATGGGAATATCTTTAGCGCCTTCAGATCAAAGCTTCTAAGGAATTCAATTCCTAATTCGATTTTTAATTCTGATGCACTATCTAAGAATTGAATTCTCAAAGTACAATTTTACAAATGAAAAGATTTTAATATATTTTGAAAATAAATTAAAAGAAATTTAACACTTTTTTAAAAATGCAAAATTTAAAGTAATCAAAAATCTAAAAAAACTCACCAAAAAAAAATCAGAAAAAAAACAAAAATAATAAATCTCCTTATTTAAAAATCGCTCAAATTAACATAATAGCCACAATGAAACAAAAAATCGCTAGTTATAAAAAATCGCCAAAATTTAAAAAATGTCTAAAACTGCAATGAAATGGTCTAAATTAAAAATAAATAGAAATAAAAAAAAAATGGCAAACACTGAAATTAAAAAAAAATCGCCCAAACCAAACAGCGTTAAAATTTAAAAAAAAAATTCCGAAATTTAAAAAAAAACATAGATTGTAAAATCTAAGATTAAAAAACTCACCTAAATTAAAAGAAAAATCGCCAAAACTTGAAAAGTTGCTCAAATTTTAAAAAAATCCTAAATTGTTTTAGATGAAATTTTAACCGCTGCAAAAAAAAAGGTCTAAATAAATAACAATTTGAAAAAAAGATGGAAAATATTGAAATTAAAAAAATCGCTCAAGCCGAAAAGCACTAAAATTTAAAAAATTTTTCAAAATTGAAAAAAAACTAAATTGAAAAATCTCTAAAATTAAAAAAATCACCTAAATTAAAAGAAAAAATCGCCAAAACTTAAAAAGTTGACAAATTCCCAAATTGTCTTGGATAAAATTTTAACCGCTCATATTTCAAAAACTAAAAACGCTGGAGAAATTTCGAATTTCATGGCTACATTTTAAAATCATGCATCATAGAGGGAAAAGAGCTTTAAATTAAAATACCACCCTAAAACTCTGAGTTGTATGCAGTAAAGGGTTAATTTATTTTAGGTATTGTTACTGCGTGATTTTTCTTTTCAAATATAACGGTAATCAGTTGGCAGCCCAATTTATCTGTATACAAATACACGTCATATATAGTTATCTCTTTCGCATACAATTTTTATATTAATAAGGGTGGGGGCGAAAAAGCTTAATTCAGGTTTCGCAATTTCTAACAAAATTTGAAATTGTATCTTAAAATATTTTTCAAAGATATGTTAAACCCTTTTGTCAATTTGCATTTAGCGCAGGGCCTAAATATATTTTCCGTTCGACTTTTCTTGTTGACATAACATTTAGTTTTGCCATCAAACAAATGGGAATAGTACTAAAAAGTGCTAGATGTTAAAAAATGGGTAAAAGTGCTAGAATTTTTGTTGGCATATGAATTTTTATCTATAAATATTAAAAAAAACAACGAACTTTATAAAAAAAAAACTAGTTTTGTATTATAAAAATGTTCATTTTCAATACTTTTCATATTCGTAAAACTTGGTATGATTTTTATAAAATGTTTGACCCAAATAGCCCTGTAAAAATAATGACCCATAATTTAAATTTCGGAATCATAACTAACACATAATTATAATTGGCCTTTATTTATGGGCCAATTTAAATTTTTTAAACACTCAATTTTACAACAAAAAAAACTACTCTTCACTCTTTTAAAAACAATGTTAACAGATGACATTTTTAACGGTATCCAGAGCTTTAAAAGTTAAAAGCTCTAAAAAACACTTAAAACGCAATCAACTTTAAAATATATTAAGTCAATTTGTATTTAGTAGGGGTGACAATGCATTTATCGATGCGAAAACTTCTCGCAAGAACGGGGTACAGGGTAATAGTATATAGGGTAGTAAACGTGTAAATCAAGCTTGAGTCGCAAAAACTCCGTAGATTTAGCAACCAAAGTTTAAATGGCAAGCCTTATTCCATTTAATATCGATTGTAGAGATGTAAAACTTTTATACTCTTGATTACTTGATACTTCTCAAAACTTTTTCAATTGAGAGCGCGATGCTACTCAGTTCTCTATATTTCATGCAATTTTTTCTAATAAAGTTATATTTTTACGGACTTCTATTTTAATAAATTATTTTTATTTTGCAATTATGTGCTTATTTGGGAAAATGCAATTCAGAAGGTATTAAGTAGTTATTTTTGGTATTGAGTACTCGGTATTAAGTGCTCATTACAAAAAATACTTAAAACTTTTCCAAGTGTAATCGATTGTGATTACAACATTCGATAAAAAGCAAATATATTTTTTCCTGTAGAATTAGTAAAAATATAATCAAAAAATGCAATAATCATTGATTAATCTGTGATAGCAGTGAGTGAGGTCCATGTTTTAATCAACCTAAGATCTAAAAACAACATTTAAATGGCAATGCTTACCCGTTTAACTAGCAGTGGAGCTACAACTGCTGCGGTAGCTGCCCCGGGTTCACCTAAAGCATTACAACGTTTTCAAAATTGTATATCGTTTTTATGGCCAACTTTACAAAGTGGTAGCGGTAGTGCTGTGCAAAGGAAATCTACACAAATCGATGCAATTGATTGTTTTACTAATGAACTGGTCGAGCGTAAGAATAAAAAGTGGGAAGAGTTAAGGGAGAATTTAATAAAGAAAAGTGAAACCAAAACATTTGCGACAAATCAACAATGTCAAACAAAGTCATCAACGGTAGCTGCAAACACGTCTTCTAATTCAGCTACCTGTTTTAGCCAAAACTTCGGTTTAATGTCCAAAGCGGTTATAAATGATTTACAGGCTTTGCGTTCCCCCGAGTTGGGTCTAGATATACGTTCTTTGTCACAAGCTCAACTTGATAATTTGCTCATGTCCACTTTGGAAATTAAGAATAAATTGGACTTCTTATACTTAGTACGCCAATGCATTCGCTGGCAACAATTACCTTCCAATGAAGTGTTGATATCGTGTCTCAAATATCTATCCAGTTTATCACGCATCCAGCAAATTGAATCTTTTGCTGAGATTTGCAAAAAACAAAGTCATCCTTTATCAAAAATTTATGCCGACCTGGCACCCTTTAAGGCTATGGCTTTATGGCGTAGTGGTGGCGCTGATATTGCTCTAATGACTCTGCATCGTGGCTATGAGACAGGTACTGCCACAAATGATGGCAAACGTATGATGAGAGCAGCTTTTCGCACTATAACTGAAGAGACTTTGGCCCAGAAAAGTGAAGCGGTTTTAGTTTCTTTAATGGAAGTGGCTAGATCAATATATGATACTCATAAAGACATCTTTATTGTGGCCTGCGTATGGAAACAATGTTTTATAAGTGATTGGTTTTGTGATCAAAAATCTGCAACAGATCTATTTGAACATTATACGGAATTACAACAACTTGTAGCGAAAAGGTAAGATCTGAATAGAACTAATAGTTTTTATGCTGGACTTTATAACTTTTATGTATTAAAAAGCAAGCGGATGTTACCATTACCACTGTACCATAAAATACTTTATATTTTAGATCCAGTTCATTATGTTCCTCGTTTCTTACTCGTAATAATGTGGACGCAGTACATCGTTTAATAGAAGTATTTTTACAATACAAGCAACAGGAAGCTTGTTCCATTTGTCTCAGCTTATTATTTAACTATCAATGTAAAAAAAGGAATTTAAATTTACACAAATACATAATTTTTAATTTTTTGTTTTTTTTTCATTTAAGATCATCGTAATGATTTGCGAGCTTGTGCTGAAATTATAAAATCCTGCAGTGAATTGGAAATGCCCTTAAATGAAGTACAAAATGAACAGTTCCTCAGTTTGTTTCTCAATCAAAATGATAATAAGGATTCAGATCCAGAGATACGCAAACCTGCTCAAAAATCACAAAAACAATTTCATTATAAATTTTAAAAAAATTTGTTCCATCACAATTTTATGGGTTATTTTAATATCTACATAGATCGCACCACATTTTTTCGATAAGAGCACTGTTAAAAAAGAAATATTTTAAAGAAAGCAAAAGGATTAATCAAATCTTAGTTAAAACATGTAACCCTCAAGTGACAGATTAAAATTAATTTGAAAAAGTTTTAAGATTTTCATATTTTCCATCTCAAGTGCTTAATGAAAACAATTGAGGCAGAGAGTATTAATTTTAATACAGAATCTTCACTCCCTGTTGAGTGTTTTTAAACTCGGACGAGCAAATGAAAAACATTTGCTTGTGCTAAAAAAAAAACATTTAGCGCAAACAAAAAATGTTGTGATTTGACTGTGAGGTGAAAAAATGTATTTAAATAAAACTTAAAATTTCGTAATTTTAATTAAATTTTTACTTTTACCGCTTCTAAAGCTTTTTAATGCTAAAATGTTTCCATTACTTTCATTGTACAAGCAAATGGTTTCCATTTGATCCTGCCCAAATTCATGACTAAAGAAAGAGATGTTTGTTCGAGACGAAGAATAATAGATACTCTCTTTGTGGAGGTAATTGTATTTAATTTTAATAATTACACGATTTAACATTTGTTTAAACTTATTAAAACTACTTGTATTACAAACATATTTAACCTTAACAATCATTTATTGCATGCATACACCACTTTGTTGTATATCGTTACGTTTTTCTAATTAGTAGATTAGATCGACATTAAACATTTAATAAAAAAATTCAAAACTAAAATTAATTTTATTTTATATATTAGGCTTAAACCAGACCTGGAAACTTATTTGAAAATACTTTGATTCATGGTTTTCAAATATTTTTTATATTTGAATTTTCAAGTACAAATACTTCTTTATTTCATAAAAAGATTTTCAAGTAAATAACAATATATACACAGAGAAAAGTATCACAAAATTTTAAGTAATTAAAAATTACTATTATTATAGTAGAAAATAGAGGCAATCCTCAAGGTTCTATACTTGGGCCCTTGCTATTTCTATTGTATATTAATGACATTTTTCAGAATTTATCTTTTTTGACGTGTTATACGTATGCTGATGATATTCAACTTTTAGCAACTTCGGAGTTTTCTAATTTACATCGGTTTGAGAATCGTGTTAATAGTGATCTTGGTCGTATAGTGGAATGGTCTAAGGCATATTTTCTAGAACTTAACCCATTAAAGTGTAAAATCATGATTTTTTCGAAATAATCTGATATAAATTTAAATATTTTGCTGGATAATGAGCCTTTGGAAATTGTCTCACAATATAAATCAGTGGGTCTTATTTTGGACAATAGTCTTTCTTTTGATCAACATGTAAATTTGGTAATATCTAGAGTCTGTTGGACACTGCGTAGGCTTTATAATGCTGCTGTTCGCTGTACGATGTCGTGTCGCCCTATCGTTGTGTCTTCCACATTTTCTTTATTGTATTGAGGTTTACTCATGTACATCTGCTAGAAATATTGATCGGTTGGAAAAATGCTTCAATAGAGTTATTCGTTACATATATGGACTTCGTTTTAGAGATCATGTTGCTGAATATCGAGGACAGGTTTTGGGATGTGAATTTAGTCAATATATAGACTTAAGGCAAATTTATTTTTTCTATAAAGCTGAAAAATATAGTAATCCGTCATACTTGTTAGACAAGTTCCATTTTAGTGCTTTTACTAGAACGCATAGTTTAATTTTCCCCAGACATTTCTCACTCATTATGAGACGGTCATTTTGTGTTAATACCACTAGATTGTGGAATTCTACGATACCTTACCAGGATCGTAAATTTGCACACCCTTTATCGAGTTTTAAAGAAATTTTCTCGTCGAGTTTGTAGATTTGCTATTGCAGGCTGGTATCATTCAATTCTTTCTTTTTGCAATATTAAGGTATAGTTTGTGCAAATATCAGGGACTTCATACATGTGTTTTTTGTAATAATTATGATTTTAAGTTATTTTATGAATTGGTGTAATTGTATTGTAGTACTGCCAACTTTGGCCCTATGGGCTTGCGGCATTTTATTATAAATAAATAAAAATAAAAATTTTTGTTAAAATTCAATTTTTAAAACTTTTATGTTTGAAATGTTTGTAAATTATTACTCTTCATATAAAAATTCTTTGAAAATAAAAATTGAAGTAACAAAAAAATAACAAAAAGTTTTTTGTATTTACAAATTCCATTGTTGGTGCCTTTTTAAAAAATATTTTTTTTTGTATTTACAAAAATGTTCTATGGAACATGTGCAATATTACAAACAGAATTTTGTAATTTTATTCTGTGTATATTATAATTCATTACTTGCTAGAATTTTTTCAAATATTAATACTGGCAACTTTTTTTCAAACCACAATTAGCAACAAATAGGTTAAAAAAATATTACTAAATTTTTTTTTATGAAATTGGTTCATCAAAAATAGCCTTCTTTTTGGACTTAAAATAAAATAAGTGTTTCAAGGAAATTTTCCTTAATAAATAGCTTAGAGCGTTTTTGAGTAATTTCTGAGTCCGAAAAAAATATATTTTGGGGTCTTATTTTGATTCTGATTAAAAACAATTCACAAAAAAAAAAGATTTATCAATAAAATGTAAAACAATAACGTCACTTTATTCCTCAGATTAATTTCGTTTGTTGAATTCTTGACTCAGTAGACACGAATATTGGACGCCACAAGTATTTAGTTACAAAAAAAATCTTTTTGTTATCTTGAAATTTGCAATTAAATACAACTCTGTTGGCAAATTTATAATTTTAGGGATATGTAACATGAATTCGCTTGTTAAGTTTTGCAAAACTGTTATGACGACTTTTTAGTAAAAACGCCTATAACTGTCGATATCGTCAAAGCCAGCTGCAATCAGGCCCATTGTTTCCCTATTTATCTCATCCTTTTTGATTATTTTTTCCTTCAAAGTTATTTTCATAATTTTTTGGAGAATTTTCTTTTATTCATCTTAAAAGGCTCTTATTTTCGTCCGCTAAAAGAGTTTTTTTTAAGTTAACATTTAGATCATTTTTGATTAGAAAATGAAAGGGCAAATAAAAATATCAATTCAAGTATTTTAACATTGATAATTGATTCGATTCTTTTCAAATAAAAAGATTTTAATTTTTTTAACAAAAAATTACTTGAAAACATTCTCATTTTTATAAATCTCATAAAAATTAATTACAAGTCTGTAAAACTAACGAACTTTTCATTTATTTTGTTAAATATAAAAAATAATTTTTTTAACAAATAATTTTAGATGAAAATTTTAGCTGTAAAAAATACGTATTTATATGTAATTTATTCTTTATTCCTTTTTTGGGTCGTAGGACGGATTTAGACGTCATGAATTTTCTTAAATAAATGTCTTTGCTTAAAGACTTTTATATTTTTTTTCTTATATACATACATATATTAAAAAATGTATAATTATTACGAAAACACAATTTTCGGTACATTTTTTTCACACGAAAAACAATTACACAAAAAAAAATAATTTTGAACGAAAAAGTTTTTTCCGTTTAAAATTTTTTAAGATAAAACATTAATTTTTTAGTCGAATCTTTAATTTATAATGTGCGAAATTTTTATTTTTGTTTTTATATGGGAAAGTTTTTAATAGGGGTAAAATCCTATATTTAGTAGGATGCAAACCGAAGTACGGCAAATCGGGATTCGATTTTGTTTGGATATTAACTTAATAATCTTCAAATAGAGTATTTATCCAGGCGTGGCTTAAACTATCTTTGGGTCCACTTTTTGAAAAAATAAGTAAAATTGTTAAAAGTCCACAGATTTATTTTTATAAGGAGAAATTTCAGATTTTCAAACACAAAAAACTTCTCTGCGATTGGTAAGCTTTTAAAGATATTGTATTGACTCATATGTTTATTTGTAAGATAAATCTATTTTGTAAAATACATATGTCCTAAATATTACTAAGACTTAATCGTTGGGTGGCCGTGGGTCACAAACTTTTATAAATTATAAATACTTGCTGTGGTTTCACTTGTTCCATATTTTAAAGGAAAAAATATAAAACAAATTCATATTTATTTCCTGACACTCACGCTTTATTAAAAAGTATAAAAAAATGGTTTTTAAAAATCGACCATCAGCAATCGATCCAGATTATTTTTAAAATATTTGTGAGATGTAGAAAATTTACTTTAAAAAAAGTAAAATTTTCCCTACTGCCCATGGGATCAAAAGTTATAATGTAAAATGCAGATTCCTCCCCAATTTGTCTATAATTTGTTGCATTTTAGTGAAAAGTAGCATCTGGTTAATCAAATACTTTGAATTTGTTTTCACTGGAACCTGGAGGTTAATAATCAGCTTTAGTTTGGTTGTCGTGGTAGAATTCGAGAGTAAGTCAGAATTAAATTTTTTTTAAATTTTCAATTTACCCAAAACTTTTTTGTATAGAGTCGAAAATTTCGACAGCCAAATATTTAATATTCCCCACGAGAAATTTTGCATCTCCAAAATATTTTTAGATTTCATATTAATTTTTAAATAGATAAATTGATGCGAAAAAAATTTTATCACAATTTCGCTATCAATTCCACGCAAGTAAAAAAAAAAAAATTTTAGATGAAGTTTGACAAACTGGCTAAAATCGGAAATTTTAAATAATATTTTTTTAATTATACTTTAAATATATGTATAAAATCAAAGTTATTTTAGGTTCCACGAACTAACAATTCTTTATTTGCTTTTGTTTTTTTACAATACATAAAATATTTCCCTTACTACTCTATGGAGGTGTCAGCCTCTACCAAGGGTTCCTCCTCCCCTTGTGAAGTTGGTGGTGGCTCTTGTGGCTGCTCTTCATCATTTTTACTATTTTCTTCGCCAGGCTGTAAATATTCATAGCCAGTACATTTTTCACAGCGTACAATAAGATGGCGCATACAAAATGCCAATAAACACTGCTGACAACGAGTTTTAGTCTTAGAACCATTACGAGACTTACAAGCTCTACAGCGTTTACGACTGTCATTTTCACGCGACTGCAAAACAATACCATCAGGAATCAAAGCCTTTGCTGGTGGAATCGTACCCAATTTGGAAGCTTCTGCAATTTTAGTAGAAGCCCCATTGAGTAAGGCATCAACATTTTCTCCTAAAATTTCAGCGATTTGTATTTTTAAGGGGAGAGGAAGTTTCATATTCTGATGCATTCTTTGCTTAAGCTGCTGTTGGGTCAAATAAAGACCCAATTGACGTTGAAAATCACGCTGTTCTATACCAGCATCGCCATTTTCCGACAGTCTATATAAGGTCCAAGCATTAAAGACTGATAGATCTAACATATAGTAAAAGTACTCTAAAGACCAACGCATGTTTTTACATCTACCGTAGCGTGAACCATAGTTTTGCATATTTAAATGAGCTTGTTGGTTGCTTCTTTGAACGGTCTGATAAAGTTTTGTCGAATCAACACGAGTGGAAAGACCATTAGTTACTAAAAACCCCGTGGAACTGGTGAATTGATCTAAGCCCGATATTAAAGTGCAATCATTTTTCGTATACCAAACCTGAGGTATACCGGAAGCATTGTAGAGTTCCGGTGGAATCTCTTTAGCTGTTGCTGGCAGTGCCCCCACTACTTGTAGCTGACTTTGTTTCAGTTTTTGCAATAATGCCATTGTGGTAAAACGCTCATTTAAACATAAACAACGTCTAGTACTTTTAACATCACTAACCAATTGATAAATTTCCTCATCGAGCGGTTGTATATCATTTGCCACCAAGGCATTACAAATGTATAAAGTTTTAGCATCACACAAGGTAATAAAACGTAAACCTTTTTGGGTTGGATAATTGGGCAATGTATGATTAAAAGGACTCATTTTGCATTGTGATAAATCCAATACATGTTCATCGATTGCACAAAAACCACTAGGAGCATAATAGGATCTACAGTTTATAACTAATTTTTCCCAAAATGAAGCAATTTCTTCTAAATTAGTACAAGATTGTTCCGAGCAACGTACACATTCGCTTAGAAATTCAAAACGTTTGTACGACATAGTAGCACGAAATATAGCATTGCCTAATTCCAAAGTCCATAGTTCTTCCACGGGTCCTGGTTGTGTGGAATTGCGTAGAACCCCACATAACAAACTTAAACCCAACCAGGCTCGTAATTCTGTTATATCTGTTGATCTCTTTTGATGTGACTCTTTCCTTTTGGTAGCTTTAATCACCTCATTCGTACTTTTTACCACTTGATTAAGCATCGAAACATCTATTAACAAATGCCAAGCTTCCAAGGGATTGGTTACAGTACTAGCTGGACCTTTGCCTACAGCTACAAATTCTGTCAAATCATCTGCTATGGGTGGTGCCAATGGTATCTTACTCCATACTTGTCCATTAGCCCCTCTCAATTCTCCTTCTAGTTTAGCTTTCTTATTTTTACTACCCTTTACTTCTACTTCATCAACATTGTACATGTATGGTTTAAGAAAATCATTTTCTTGACACTGCCATGGAAATTCTTTTAGCTCGATTTCATCTCCCTCCTGCAAAGGATCTTCGGTACGTTCTTCATAACTTATATTTGCATCACTTATGTTACCACCATAGCCGCCGATTACTTCCATAAATGTTTCGCCGGCCAAACGATCTGCACCGGCATCAGATGTTCCTGCCTCTTCATCGTCACTGTCCCGCTGCGTTTTTATATTGGCCAATATAGTGTGATCAATGGTAAAACTCATTATTTATATATGTAATTTTAGACGATTTATTTCACAAAATGGTACGTTTTGTTAATTTTTCGCACTAGGGTTAAAAATGGCAATACACAAACTGTGTCATTTGTATTAAACGGGTTAATGCCGTTGTATTGTAAACAATTATCACATAGTTGTATTTTTATAGGCACAAAAATCGTATACACATTAGTAGTTTAGTACTGTTTGGAATATTATCCGTGAACGGGACAAGTTCTCGGAAAATTTTTAAATAAACATTATTTAGTTGATTTTCTGTGTTATTTAACCAATTTTAAATCATTTATAATTTCGAGTTTTGTTTAAAAAATTCGATTAATTTCGTAAAGAAGATTACTGTGGAATAAGTTATATTTTCCACCAAACATACAATTTTATATATTTTTTAAGAGAAGCAACACTGGAAATTTTTCCTACTTTTAATTTTTGGAAAGATTATGAAGGATGAAAGGCTCCAAACATGGCAACACTGCAATTGCACGAGATGATAATTCTTTACGAACAGTTCTTGCCATCTGAAGGAGAGTTGTCGAAATAGTTGAATCTTTTTAGTTCCTGTTATGTTATTTTACTTCAGTGGGGTTGACTGCTATGGGAAGTCCGAAGAAGGTCGATGCGTTATGTTTGAGTGATAGAAAACTGATACATATTATTTTTTGAATTGTAGTTGTAGTCGCTGGGAATCGAACCCGCAACGTTGTGTTGAAACGATTTTTTTTATATGACAAGACCTGTGGGTCAAAAAAGGGCTTAATTTGAAATGCAATCTTATCAAAAATGTTCAAATTGATGTATTTTAGAAACTAAGGTTATGGCGAAAAAGAGCTTGATTCGAAATCATCTATACTTTTGACCAAAAATTGGATTTTATATGAAATTTTGTTCAAAAACTTTTAAGAGATCCATTAAAAACTGTTATAATTATACGGTGTTCCGATTTTAGAAGGGTTATTCTGAAAAATAACTGCACAGTGAAGATTTCACAATTTTTAGTGGACACATGCCTGTAAGACAGCTGTCCCTATAGAGATGTGCAAATCAAAATAAAATTGTTTATAAATTTTATAAAAATTTTAGTGTATTTTTTACTACTTTGGTTTAAATTTTTATTTTAAATTGCTATTTATTTTAAACTGGGTTTTTTGGCGTTTAAAAAATGTTGGGTCATTTTTTTTTAAATAAATTTTGCTTTGAATCTTGCTTAATTTCTGGTGTATAGTTGAGAATTCATGTTTCATCTACAGTTATTTAACGGCGAAGAAATTCATCGAGGATCGAGGCGGAAAAGTTTTAAACCAGCTGCTGAAATACGAAATTACTGAAACAAGTGATATGACCTGGCCTTAACTAGTTCACGCAATTTGACTCGTATGTACTCAAAACTATTGTGGATTTTATCAGTCTCATTTACCCAATTGTATATAGTCTTAAACACTGGTGCAGATGTGCCATGGATTTTGTCTAACTCATCTTTGATTTTCCTAAGTGTTTTGCCTTCCAAGTAGAAGTGTTTGATCACAGGACGAATATCATATTTTCCATATTTTAAAATAGCAAAAGTTGAGTCAAACAATCGATTGTTAAAAAGAACTTACTAGTCGCCTTTTGTAACTTTCAAAAACCTATTTTGTGTTAAATTCTTAGCGCTCCTTCGTGGCAAAACAAATACCAGCTAAAGTCATTAGGTGAAATTTGGGTTTTTTTATTTGACAGTCTAGGGTTTTTTGTTTACTTTTTGTGTGAATTTTTGAAATCATTTGTTGTAATCGAGAGAACATGATTTATGATTTGGATATCTGGTATTGTTATGCCATGGTGCTCCTTATATTATTTGGTAAGATCTTAATGACGTGCCCTTTTAACTGAAGAATATAATTTCAGGAAAATTTTTTTATTGTCAAGCAGCTGAGATGTGATTATTTAATCGAGTCCCTTTTACAAATATAGAATCTCATGTTCATATATAAATCTATATACGTCCATATTTGTCTATATGCAACCATATATGGAAATTTTTTACCCGGTAGCAAAATAACTAAAATGAGGAGTATTTCTAGAGTTATGTTTTTAGTTCGAAATTAATTTTGCTGTCATCATAAACTTTCTTAAAAACTTTACGATAGTCCCAATTGAATATAATCGACCATTCCAGTATTGTTATGCCATCATTTTAACTTACCATGTAAATTAGCAAAAACAATATAAAAACTATGCCCTTATTTGTATTGCAGGTAAATAAGTATTATTTATTCAAAAGAAATTTAAAAGATTAAAATACAAATTGTAATATAATTATTGAGTAAATAAAAATTAATAAAATTGATTAATGTTTTTTTATTATTCAACTATGGTTTAAAATAATATATTTAAGAAAAAAGAATTCGTTTTATTTTACAAGAAAGTCAGTTAATTATGCATAACTAAGATCTAAGATCGGCATAACTAAGATCTAATTGTTAAGAGATTAACAAAATGTTTAATCAGAAAATTTAAATTATAGCGTATAGTTTAAAAAATAATTCAATTTAAAGTCGACCATACTTTTTGTATAAATTCTAACGACAAATTACTAATTCTCAAAAGTTAAAATTTTTGCTACCTCTAAATACAAACAAATTTTGCTGAAACTTGGCACAGAGAGCTTTTAAATATTAAGGAATAGGGCCAACTTTGATGTTTTTTTTGGACCACTATAATGTGTATATATACTTTCAGGAGTATAAACTTATCGAATTTTAATGCTAAAGTTGTCTGAAGAAAATTGCTAAAAACAAAACTGTAGACAATTTTCTGTAGCAAGAATTTTTTTTTAAAAATTTGAAATTAAATATTTTATTGGTTTTTTTAATATTCAAATAAAAACCCTTTAACGTTTAACGTTAATGATTATAGAGGTTATAGCAATTTCTTAACCAAAAAAAGAAAAAAAAAACTAAATAATAGTATTACTTAAAAAAGTAAGAAAAAAAAACATATTGAACAAAATATATTTTTGACATTAATCTACATAGTAGAATAAATCATTTTCCAAAAAAAAAAAAAATATGTTTTTTTTTTCATTTCATTATTCACAAGCCACAATTCCAACCCAAGGTTGGATCATTTAATTGAGCCTGTATCTTTAAGATAAGGCTATAAATACGCAAAGATGGACCCAATTTTATGCATAATTTTTTAACAACATCGCTGCGTTTGAGCAATAATAAGCAGCGACCATCAATTTCTTCATCCTTAAAGACATGTGCCTCCTGGGGGAAATGCTTAAGAAAATATTCGTGTACCTGATCGACAGACCATTGTTTAACATCGGGTATATCATCTAGATGTTCGTTGGGACTACAAGACATGTTAGTCGATGCCGATTTTGTTTGTATAACCGAAGAAGGGGATATGTTTAAACTTTTGTCATTGACAGTTTGATTATTAGAAGATTTTGTACGTTTAACTGCCGGAGCACCAGCTCCATTATTTAAAGAATTTTCACATTTATCCGAATCATTTTTATTATCCTCTTCAAGAGATCTTTTTAAGGATGGTGATGTAGTTTCCAACTCAGGAGAACTCTTATTGTTCAACTCAGGAGAAGTCTTATTACTGGTACAACTTCCAGTAGATTTTGGGAGATAAATTTGTGAGCCACCAATGATTTCACGTATTTGCTTCACAGGAAGATTAGTTCCATTGATGTGGTTATAAACAACATAACATTTATTACATTTCCAATTGCTTGTAATATCAGATTCGACAATCTTTGTTGGAAAACAAATGGTATGAAATGTCTTTACACATTTCGAACAAGTGATTGTTTCTTCATCGGGATGTTTTATTTTTTGTTCGCATATAGAACAAATGGCACATTGGTCACATCTAAAATGTCGCAATAAATAGTCCACATCTTCGAAATCTACCTTTAAGCAAAGTTTATGGATTTTCATTTCGCAATCCAAACAGGAAATTATTCGATTTTTTTGGGCAAATGAAGGACGTTTCGACTCTCGTTTTCTGCAGATAACACAGGCTTCTTTAGGCAATGGTGGTGGTTCAGCTGTAGAGGGCACCGGTGAGGTTTTTGTGTTGCTAGCACGACGTTCTACAGTTGTTGATGCGGAAGCTGAGGATAAACGTAGAGCGCGTGGCAAGTTATTGTAAGAAGGATCAAACACCGCTTTAGGTTTTTTGATGCGACCTGTAGTGCGTACTACTTGTTCGTTGCCGAATTGTGGCGATGGACCATTTGAATTCCCAGGATCTTCATCATTCATGTTGTTAGAAAACTCACGACATATTACCTTCTTCATTTTGTTTTTTTTTTATTTTCTCAAAAAATGTGTGTAATAAATTTCCTGAAAGTAATTGAACAAATTATCACTTTTTTATATTTCTTATGTTTATAATTAGCGGGTACAACAAATTTTTATTCACTTGTATAATACTAACCTTATAATAATTGTTCACCAATTTATCTTTTCAAATAGTATCAATCTTCTGATTGCTCCAATTTTTAAAAAAAAAATTAATAAATTGTAAATTTTTATATTTATGTTATAAAAAATAACTTAATTTGTAAGCAAACGAACAGCGTTGTAAAAGTGGCTTTGGCTGCAGAGTACTAAATGTATCAGTGTGAGTAACTATTTCGACAAGTGCTCAAAAGCACGGCCACAACGATATTACACTGTTGCTTTCTTTATTTAGTATATAACAGAAGGTTTACACACAAAAAATTTAGAATTAATAATTAATTTTATACGTAACGTAATTATTTACATAAAGAACACTGTAAATTTTTATATGTTTTCTTATAATTTTATTTAATTTTACGAGTTATTTTCTTTAGTTTCTATCGTAGCAATATGTACTGACGAATATTGCCGAAAGACTATTGTGACAATATTGCCAACAATTGTTATTTATATGTTACATATCGTATACGATATTTAGTGGCTTACATTTAACTTTCAATATGTCCAAGGCGAATTAACTTTACAAGTGGTGTTAATTCTACACCAAGTAAAAAACATTACAGAAACGACATATTTTTTTAATGTTGCTAAATTAGTTGATATGTCAAAAACAGCTGTCTGAAACAAAGTAAATTGTTTGTGGAAAATGTATGTGTATGAATATGTGTATACATACATGAATGCACTTTTAAAGAAACGTAAACATAAATAACTTTTGTCATTACTCCCTCCAATTATTTTTAAAAAAGTAGCGCTGTAACCATGGCCATAACCGTTACCATATTTCTGTTATTGATTAGCGGTTCCATAACCATTAAAAATAAAAACAATAAATAATAATAAAACAATCAGCTGTATGTAATGGCTATGAGGTTATGGCATGACACCAATAAGCTTCAATTAGACGTGCCATACCATATCGCCATAGACGTAACCAAAGCCATAACCATAACAAAATTTATGTTATAGATTAGAGGTTCAATAACCATTAAAAACAAAAACACAAATAAATTATATCTATGGCACGTCTAGTTGAACCATTATACCACCTAGTGTAAATTCGCCGTGAATATGTCTACCAAACAGACCTTAAAGGAGATAAATGTTTATTGAATTAATTCGCGAAAAAAATAATTCTATTTGTAAATCAGCAATTTGATTCAATATTTTATAAATTAATTTATTAAATCAGATTTAAAATAATAGTTGATTAATTAATTTCATTTGAATCTCTTTTGATTCAATTGAATCAAATCATTTCAAACCTCATGCTTTTTTTAACTCGCGAATTTAGAAAGATTGATTATATTTGCAAATCAAAAAAAAAAAAAAATACAGAGGTATCTATTTTTATAAAACAGCCTCAGGGTGACCCATTTTTATACGAACGAAGTGGAAACAAAATTTGTATTATCAGAGTGTGTTAAATTATAATATCATGCAAATAGATACAAAAAATAGTCACCCTACACCGTTCGGGAATCTACAGAATCTATTCTACCGAAGGGTAACCTCTGTTACGATATCTCGCTTAGTTACCGAGATTTTGGGCATTTTATAAAATGCCCACTTTTTTTAAATGGTCGGTTTCTCGAAAACTAAGATAGGGCAAAACGGACAAAATTTTTGCTCTAGTAGAGTATTAGATAATTAAAATGGGCCAAGTCCGGAAGATATCCCGAGGAGGATAAAAATTCCATGAAACCCTTCAGGTTTTTTGATTCACGAATAATATAAAAATTGATTTGATTCTTTGATTTAAAATTGAATTATATCGTTTGATTTATAAAATATATAAAGATAAAGATTAGATCATAGTAGTAAATAATTCAAACAGAAAAATCAATTCTGCAACATTTAAATCAGATTTGAAAAGGAATTGTGTTTTTAAAGGTCTGCTACCACATATGCATGGATACATATGTATTGTGTACGATATCTAGTGGTTTACATTTAACATTGTAATATGGCTACCACAGCCGGGTTTACATTCGCACATGCATTTCTGTAAAAAAACCAACAACCAAAAACCGCTAAATTTATTATGAAACGCGCTGAAATCCGCTAGAATATGGAATTTAGAGCAAAAATAATTGAAAATTAACGCACTCGTGAATAACATTAAAATTAAAGATTTAATTTAGGAAGAAAATATATGATGGTAACACTCATCTGTAGAGAGTTACAAAGTAGATTTCAACGATGAATTATCTCCCCCTGAATTACTTTAGGTTTGGACTTATGCATTTATGAAAAAATCAAATTTGTGTAGAACACGTTAAAAATTCATTTTAGATTTAAATTAACACATAAACTAATTATTTTGAATGTTATTTAAGTCATTTTACTTTTTTTTTGTCATAACGCATACATTTACGTATAATTTTAAAAAGCATAAAAATATTTTCATAATTACTACAAAAGAATTGATTTATTTTATTTTTTAAAGCATGAGAACAACTACGAATATTCATCTATTGTTTAAAAAAGTTTAAAAAAAAAACTATTATACAAAAACTATTATTCAAAATTCCATATCCGTATGTGAAATCTTAAAAATTTGGTATTTTCAAAAGGAGATGAATACTTCGTTGCAATCCACTCCCTTGTAGCTCTCCTAAATAGCCAGTAATTGTGGTAATTCTAGGGCAGACGGATACATCGTTGAAATCTATTCTCTGTGGACAATTAATCAATTAGATTCATTTCGCTGTCTGCGCGTGCCATAAGGCTTAAGATTTAATTGTTTTTCGAGTGCAATAATTTATCCTCTAAATTGTACTTTTAGCGGGTCTCAGTGCTTTTTATAAAAAATTTAGAGGTGTTTGGCCAAAAAAGTTGACAACACTGTTAATGGCTTTTTATTTCTATCATTCACAATAGTTAACAGCTTCGTGTTTTTCATAACAAATTTAACAGTTTTTGACCATAAAAGTTGGCAGTACTGCCTTTTATTTTGTAATGATCCAACACACACCAGACTAATATTAAAGCGCCCAATTTTTGTACTTTTCGTAACACATGAGAATGATATTCATCTGGCATAAAATGTATACATATACATAGCGTTTTTTAAAAATGTGCATGGTTTCGCTGATAATGCAGGGTAGAAGCTGGTGGAAACTTTACGCCACCAAAAAACCATTCTCTTCGCGCCGCTTGCCTACAAGCTGGCATATTATGCCATCAAATTGTTATCGTGTGTGTAGGCTCAATAACAATAAATCGTCATCCGACGTCGACATGATTTGATACGAACGCTACAAAATCAAAATAGTGATTGATACTCAAGAAACAAAACGTTCCGTTTATTTTCAGTTTGTCATAAAAGGAATTCTCTGCGATCATATGTTCGAAAGCATGCTGTGTATTTGTTCACTTTTACACATTTTTTGTATACGTTGTTTTTAAATCTCTTTCAGACTAGGGCTGGGAATTCAAACAACAACCCCCAACATACGGTTTTTTGCTTCTCGTTTGACAGCCGTCACTTCTGACAACACTGGTATACCCTGTGCGCAACTCTATGGTCGATCTTTGAACCGAAATAACTCGCTTCTTTAATCATAATTCCTTTCAACGAATCGAAAAAGTGAGATATCACAGATCCAAATTTCATCAAAATCGATGTATTTAGGTTAACAAGGTGTACTAGGCTCTATATTTAAAACTAGAAATGTAAGAATTTATGTTTCACTAACTATACGACGATTTTCGTATTTCCACAATGCGGGTATTCACGATTATTTGCACACAATGCAAGCACAACATGTTATTTCTATTTTCTCAGCCTAATAGCCTTCTTCCACTGAGCTACATCTTTCATCAATTTGCAAAGATGTTAACATCTTCACATAAGAATTATGCAGGCCAAAAATTATACATCTAAAGATGATATTTTCTCATTTTATTCCATCTTTCGTTATTTTAAGTGTCATCACTAAAAAATCGATTTTCTTTGTGCCATCACTAGCAAACCGACATTGCGGAAAATAAAACAAGTAAAAAATGCTTAAATTCGGCTGTGCCGAAACTTTGAATACCCTCCACCAATGTTCTCTATTGTTTTTGATACAAACAATGTAAAAAACTTTGAGCTTTTTTGAGGTGAAAAACATTTTTTGGATGCGGTAACGAATTTTTTTACGTGAAAAAAATTTTGAGTGGTGAAAAAAATTTTTTGAGGTAAAAAATATTTGAGGTGTACAAAATATTATAAATTTTTAAGCGATTGGTGAAAAAATATGAGAAAATATATTATATACCAGTCGCTACTATAAAATTGTACTAAAATACACTAATTTGTATGGAAAATTTAGAGGTATCTTCACATTTTCACCCATAACTTTTTAACCGCTGGACCGATCATTTTCAATACCAAACTGCTCGGGAGGATGTACAATAATCTGGTTAAAAATAGGCACCCCCGCTTGCGTCGTGATCGCCATTTCAACAGACGGACGGATATCGCTAAATCGACTTAAAATTGCATAACGATCACGAATATATACACTTTATGGGGTCTTAGACCTATATTTCGACATGTTACAAACGGAATGACAAGCTGATATATACCCTCACCATATATGGTGGAGGGTATAAAAATTATTCAACAAAGGAAAATGAGCGGCATATGTCAAAATTTCATTCTTATGTCTACCAATAATTTTTCTTCATCATCATCTTCCAGAATGACCTTTAATAATTCAATGTACTGCATTAAAATTCCGGTTTGTTCTTGCAAAGCAACAACTACTCCAATGATTAATGTAATGCTTTCTCTAAATTCATTTTTTATTTTTAACAAAAAATATGAGTCTTTTTCTTTTGACAGCTGAATAAATGGCAGATGACAGATGTTGCCAATGTAAACACTTGTTTCATATTTTTAACATCTTCCACACATTTCACAAAGATGTTGTTCAGTGTAAAAAGCCTCTAACAGCAGATATGGCGATACAAAATTACCCAAGCCTGAGCAAATAACAGTATGAGCTTGTTTTGCATCGTGCTCAAATTACGATAATGAATTCAAATTATTTATTTTCTCGTATTCTATGCAGTTGTGTGGTTTATAAATTCATTCCCTTAATTGAAAAATGTTATTCAATTTTTAAGAAATCCATATTACAAGAAGAATTAATTAAAGCTCTGCAGTCGATAGAGAAGTTGAATATGGTGCTTGTATTAAAAAAAAATAACCCAACACTCGCTATTATAAAGTCATTGACCTTAAAAAAATTGTAACTATAATAAAACGGCCCTACAACTATTAATTAATAATAAACGTATTAAGATTTTCTTAAGTATATTTTTCATTCGTATTTAGGCATCTTTAAAGTGGATGATTACAAGATTTTTTAATATTTAAATTTCTTTGATTTTTTTTTTTTTAAGATACAGTAGTAGTATTTAAATTCAGATTAATAAAATATCAAAGCATTTTGTTTTTCATTTAAGCTGCCACAATTTATATATAAAAAATAATAACTAGATGAGGAAGTAAATAAAGCAGAATGTATGTGAGAAAACGTAAAAATATGTGGATTTTAAAGAATCCATTAAAATCGAAACAATATAGTTAAAACAGGGGAGAAAATAAAAAATGTTGTGGTTTGAAAAATTGTATAATTTTTTCTTTCTTGTTTTTTATATTAAAGTATAAAATTTTATTGGCAAAAATTTTGTTTTTTTATTTTAATTAAGGGATTTTTATTTGTATGATTTTTGTGTTTAGTGTGTTTCAAACACACTTCTTTCATTTTCTTTAATTATGTTTTTTTTTATTCTCCTAGATGTTGAAACTTTTGCATTTAAATATTGAAAATTGTTCAAGTTTTTTATTTAAAAGTATTCATAACGAAGTATATTTTTTGTTTTTAAACGAGCTTGGGAGAGATAAAATTAAAAATATGTTGAACAAGATGACGATGACAACGACTCTTATTATTATTATAATAATAGTTTAGTTGTTGGTTGAAGAAACTAAAGAAAAAACTTCTTTATATTATATATATGTTGATCATATTTTATATTATAAAGTTATTATAAAAACAGACTATTTTAAAAATATACTTCAAATTGTATGTTTTTGTTTACATTTAAATGCAAAAGAAATTTGCAGCAACTAGAATTTTTATTATTATTATTAAGTCCTTTTTCTATTTTATTTTTCTTCAATCTTCTAATTTGAATAATATTGTTGTTATTGTGGTAGTTGTTGTTATTGTTATAGATGGTAAAACACAATAAATATAGATAAAAAAGAACTCTTGCTAAGACACACTTTAATACCACTCTACTTATCAAGAGCGGTATTAGTCTTAGTAGCAATAACGCATTCTTCGCCGCAAGACTTGAGTACTGTACACTGTAATGGAAATAATAAAAAAGAAAATATATATATATGTTAATAATCTGTTTGAAAGTTGTAAGAATTGAATATCTTACCAAAAGCTCTTTGCCGTTATCAAAATCAGATCTCAAAGAAATACCCAAATCACCTTCGGGCAATTTAAGATCTTCTCTGATGTCACCATTGTCAGACATCAAGGTCAAATAACCATCATCACTGATGTCGGTCAATTGATAATCTTCTCTCTTAACATGAGGTACATCCATGTTGTGAGTAGATGGACAGATATCTTCATATCTGGAAAGGAAATAGAAAACAAAATTAATAAAATAACATAATCATGATATAGTAAAGGTGTTCACAAAGTGAACTGAGTATTGTTGTATCGTCGTATTAAAGCAAGAATTTTTATAGTTTTTTTTTTCACTATAACGACGATTTTCTGTTGTTTTATTTTTTTTAATTAAGTTTTAACAACTCTGCTTCCAATGGCACGATACTTGTGATCAACCTAACTTTAAAAACATATTTAACATACCGTATAACTAAGAATTTATTGTTTAATAAAAGTTCCTTTCAGTTACAGAGTAATTTGTAAAAAAAAAATTCAAATTTTTACTGGACAGCGTTCGTTTACACAAATACGCAGTAAACAGAAAGAAAAAAAGAATGTGACAGTTTGCAAAGTTTTGCTGGTCAAATTTTAGCCAGCAATAATTTTCAATCAGAAAAAACATATGATAAAGTTTGAAATTACAAATAAAAATGTTTTACAACAACGTTGTTTTATGCAAATCAATAAATATTGTAAAAAAAAATATGGAAAAGGTAAAAAAAGATTAAATATGGGCATCATATAAATATTTTAAAATAGGCCCCATACTTTTTTAATAACTTATGATAGTTAAATTGACAACTAACCGCATGGAGGAATTGTATGTGTTTTGTTTTTGTAATAATAAAAAAAACACACACTTCCTCAGACGGAATTAATTTCGCCGGTAAAACTCATCAAATGGCTATATTTTGAGAATATTTTTTTTTAAATTTATCATGTGTTCGTAAAGGTTTTATCCATGGACGAAATTTGACTATTTCAAAAACAATGGAAGTTGGTATATTGGCCTAGAAGGCCAAAAACATATTAAATATATTTTTATATAAAAGATTTTTATATAAAGTATTCTGTACATGTATTGAATTTTTTAAAAACATCATGAACAAAGAATTTTGTTTGCTAAATTAAAATTTCGTTTGAAATTGTTTGATTTCAATATAAATTTTAAAACTATTTCCGTGTAGTGTAAAATCAAATCATAAATGCAGGAAAATTCTATCGACAATTCTAAAATTTGTCAGAAAAGTAAAAAATGGCGACTAAACACTTGGCGGGTCTTACCCCTTTATAATTCTCTCATTGTCTTATCTACTTTATTTTACAAAAAAAAAGAAAAACAGAATCTAATAAAGTTTATTTACACTGCTAAGTACTTAAAACAAAATTAAAAGTGTGAGCTATAAAAATCAATAATTATTTTTATAGCTACTGATTCATTCACCAATTGTCCTCTGAAGTCGGCAGTCCATATTTTTTTTGCTCTACTTTCTGTATCATTTGGAGTTAGGGCGATAAGTTCTGTGTTTGGGGAGCTTCAGTGAATCTATTAACACAGTTTTTTTTATATTTTTACACCAGAATGTCATTTGGTGCAGAACCTAATTGAAAAAACTATGATTTTTTGAATAACCTTCTAAATATAAATTTAAATGTATTTTATAAATATTTTTATCGAAAATATTTTAAAGTTGCGTAGATTTTTTCAATTATTGCATTCTTGTAATAATGAAATAAATTTATTTTACCACATATCGGCTTCTGTATTAAAATAAATTGCCACTCGAACCACTAAATTCCTCCTGCTTATGACAAAAAAAAAAAAACATTCTTTTCTATAAGGTCAACCCACAGAATCAATAATTGTTTAAAAGAAAAATATTTATATTTTTAATATTGTGGAATTGTTAAGATTAACAGAAAATTAATTATCACTTATATATATTACATTTTAAGCAGGTTTTTTAAGTTTTAAAATTAAACTTTTACAGCCATATGCATACACATTTAGTGGATCCTTATAACAGGCTTATAAGGAAAATTTGTTGTAGTTTTACATGTTAATTTAATTTAAAAGTGCGTTATAAAAATAAACAAAATATCTATGCATATGGCAGTTAGTGTATTTATATTCATTTTGACTATTTATCGGCTTCAGTTGTGTCCAAATTATGCTCTTTATCGAAACCATTTTAATCTTAAATATTTAGTAATTGCTTAGTTCTTGACTAAATTACATATATTGATTACAATCACACCGTTCTTATTGTTAAATATTGGCTAATACCCCAATTGAAGTTATGTAAAACTTTCTTGAATTACAGAGCAAAAAGCCAAGATAACAGCCAAAAGGCTCACTGAAGCTAACTATTCTCTGTATAACCCCGCCATTACTCTGAAGGGTACAAAAAATAATAAAAAAATTTAGACTAGAATTCTAAGAATCATAGTGAAATGTGACTAAAACCATAGCAAATAATTTGGGATTTCATCTGGTGACGGAAATGTTGTCTTAAATATGTAAATATAATTGTATTTTGATAAAATGCAAATTTTTTTCTTTGTTTTTATAATTCCAAACAAAGTGTCAACTTTGTTCCAAACAAAAAGATACAGACATAAATCCATCTATTAGAAAAAATAACTTTGAATTTGATGCATATGCAAGTGACCCATTAATTTGTCGCAAGTGTATTTTTTTTTTTGTTATTTTTTGGCAAAAAATTGATCACAATTTTAGTTTATTAACTGAATAATGTAGAAAATGATTCAATCATTAAAGTAAAAAATTGCGAATTGATTCGTTAAAAATTGAATCAATGAGTTATGTTTAAAAAGGTCTGACAACATATTGAAACTCGACACACAAGTATCACTTTATCTGAAAAAAATTTACTATGGTTCTTTCCCATGATACAATTTTGTTAAATTTATTGATGGAAAGCCCAATATTTGAACTACTTTTATTATTGATTTTTTAGTTCTAAATTTGGCATTTCTACTCATAAATTTAACTTGAGTGTTATAGGAAAGAATCGATACTGTTGTAAATTTAATAAATTTTCAGCAGAAAATTATGCTGTGCGCATCGATTAAACCCCTGATATTTATCTTACAAATTGAAGTGATTAACTAAAATGTGATTTTCATGCAAAATCTCGAGATAATAAAAAAAATCTTAAAGAAAAAAACTCTCAGGGAATGGGGTATAAAATATTGTTTCTGTTCTAGGTAAAACAAAGTTAATTATCGAAATATAGTAATTTTTAACATTTTTTATTTAAACATTGCTACTGCACTGCACGTTAATTTTTTTTTTTTGGGTTTGCGACTGTACGTCATATATGTTATTTCATAAAAAAAAAAAATAAATATTTTTTCGTTGACATAGTTGAAACGATGATTTTGGTATTATAACATTATTATGAGCCGTTAAAAAAAACTCATATTGACCTTTAGATTTCATCTCAGCAAGAAACGGTCATATCATTTATATGGGCAAATGAACGGCCAAATAAATAAAAGGTAATGCGACCCCCCAAACAAAAAGCTACTTTAAAACTATTTTTTTGTACATCCTTTTCTATGTTGGTCACGCTATTTATGAGTCATTTAGAATCGTTATTGGATTACTTACTTCTTATTTGTGAAAATATCAATGCCAACCATATGAACTTTAGCATGGCCGTGCTTGCCAGTTTTGGAAGTTGACATTTCAACAATCTTACAGGGTCTACCCTTGAGCATAACAAAACCGTTTTTACGCAATGCAGAACATTGCATAGGGTAAGTTTGTGAAGCACCAGAATCTCCGGTTTCGAAATGATGATCTTCAATTTCAGCCATTTTTGTTTAAAATTTACTTTTCAGTTCAAGTTAAGACCCTGGTGATAAGGAATATATCTGAAATAAAAGAAAACATCAAAATTAAATAAACAAAATTTCAATATTTTTCTAAAATTTATAATAAAATGCCACGCCTCGTTTTTTTTTTTTTTTTTTTTATTTTCATAAAAATTTGAGGAACTTTTCTTTTTGCTACATTCTTGTTCTTTTTGGAGACATATTTGGTCTTTTTATAATTAACAAACCCGCACACACATACAGAGGATACGAAAACAACAAAAATGGATTTTACACACACGCTTTTTTAAGTATAAGTGTAAATGTACCACACACCACCAATACAGAACAATAATACAGATACAGACTTCTGATAAAAATGACAAAAAAAAAAAAAAAGCCAGCCAGAAAAAATGGAAAAAACTAAACTTGGACAGGCCCACAACGTATTTTTTTAAGACTAAAGAATATTTTGTTTTGTAAATAAAATACTTTCATATAGGCGACATATACCGCGTCCAATTTTTTGCAAATCGAAAATTTATACATTTTAAATTCTTAGTTTTTTTTTTTTTGCTTTTTAATAATTTCAGCTTCGTTAATGTGGCACTGCAGAGAACAAAGAATGTCGACTTTTTTTGCTTTTCTAAAACAACAACAATATTATTAAACTTTTATCTTTTTTTCATTAGCTATTAATTCTACTACAAAATTAATTTTCTAACAAAAACCCAGCGTTAGTACCTTGTCCTCTGTAAAAAAAAAAATTACAAGAAGCGGTACATTCATTCACACTGAATACAACTGAATCATGTTTGCAAAGAAATAAAAAAAAAAAAAAACTGTCTCCCCAATGCGGCTGCCAAAATGCTTTTTCATACACACATTTTATTTGTTACTGTTTTTTCTTTATTACACTTGATAATTTGCACAATTTAACACTTTAATTTTGTGGCACTTATTATATATTTTAGATTATATATATTTTCACCTTTATCTGCGGTATTTTTTGTTAATTTTTTTTAACAAATTTCTTTAAAATACTCACATGTGATTTTAAGGTTGTCGTAACCAAAAAAGAGGCGAAACGAAAAGACCCTGCTAAAAAAAATACATCCGTTTAAACAAGAAAATGAGCAAGCATTTTATTCAAGCTCATGCTTGTTAGCATCACAGGGGTGTATTTTATAAACAGAAAGTGCTGCCAGATATTTAAGATTCACGCAAACAAATTTATTAATAAATTGGGTGAAAAACTGTTGTCAAAGTTGTGAAAGTTTAGTAAAGATTCACTGGACGTGCAATAACCATAACCATATAAAACAGCTGTTCGAAACAATCTTATGGGTAGCAATGTAATCAATTATTGGTGACATGCCATAACGCCAAAGCTACAACCATAACCGTATTATCTTTTGAATTTTGGGTTTCTGCCATAACCAAAACATACAGCTGATTGTTGTTTTTATTATATATTGTTTTTCTAATGTATTTTTTATGGATATTATATTTTATATATACATTACAAATATAAATTTAATATTATATATATTTAGATATATTTTATTTATGTTTTTATTTTAAATAGTTATGGATCCACTAATCGATAACAGAAATTTGATTATGGCTATGGTTACGGGTTTGTCGATATGATGTGACACGTCTAATTGAACCATAAGTTCCAAACATACTTAATGGCAACAAAAAATAAAATGGCATTTTATTGTAAATAAAAAGATAAATAAAAAGATATGAACTTACTTTTCATTCAAAATTGTTTGATTTGATTTTTTAAAACAAAAAAGCCATAAATGCAAAAAAAAAGTTATTTTATTTTGAAATTTCGTAAATATTATTGTTCTGATATTTGCAAAAAAAAAGGTAGAAATTGCGACAATATATTGCGAGTATCACTCCCTAGAAGTTCCATCATGATTTGCTTGCGCCTTACTCTTCGTAACAAATTTATTTCCGACTTCAATTTTTTGTACTGCAAGGGATGCAAAATAAGCTTCTTAGAGTTTTTACGGTATTTTTTGTATATTTTTTTGTAGACAATCAGCTGTTTCTTGTATTGTCAAACGTAATCCTGAAAAATGTATAATGTAGTAGCGATATGAGACGTTGAAGAATATTTATTTATTTTTGAACTATTATAGAACATTTTTTTGGAATATGATGTATATATATTTATTTAACATTTTGTAATTTGAAAGAACTGTTATTTTTTTTTTAAAGATAATGGGTTTTGTATTCTAGTTGAATTATAAATAAATAAATAAATATAAATTTCTAAATGAAATCTACTAAAAAAGTTCTAATGTAAATTCGTTATTAGCAGTGTTTACTCAGTAAAATAGCTATTACATACAGAAAACAGCAAAAGAGCGGATTAAGTCTACAAAAAATTTGAATACACAATAGAATAATGTGAAAACTTTAAATAAAGAAAGGATTTTATTAGCCTATTTTGCATCCAGTTCTAACGTTGATAGCTTCCCGCAGCTTATGTTCGAAAATCCCATATAAATTTGAAATTTCTTCACGTTTTAGAGTAACACGTAGAATTATTAACCTTATTCTCACTCTTTTACATGTGGGTAAAAGTTCATAGTGAATGTTCCCGTTAACTCCTTGCCACATAAACACAGCAATTATACGTTTTCTCTCATTGTCGACTTTTTGGCATATTGGTCAAACCATTAATTAACTGACGATATAATAAAAACATACTTATTTGTATAGCCTTTTTTAAATACGTAAAACATACAAAATAACTTTTTAAGTCGATTTTGTGTGGGTAATGTTTTTTTTTGAAAAACATTTTAAACTTGTAACACTTATTAAAAAGAAATCACTGATTATAGTTATGTTCGTCCAAATTAATTTTGATACATTTTACCAAGTAACCAAACAATACGTCCCGTTAACGAACCGTTTTCGGTCCGTCATAAGCGTAATCCAACTCCGTTTACGAACGGATTTTAAGGAAAATTGAAGCTGATTTGAATTTGTTGAAATATCGTCAATGACGGTCCGTCCGAACCAAAATGCCGATAACGGAATTGTCCGTTGAAAGTCCGTCAAAGACGGACCGTTTACTAACCTATATGTCGAGTGAAAAAAAAAACACACACTTCACCGTAAAACTTGTTTTAATTACATTGCCCAAATATTTACCTCATCGATATTACTTAAATTTATTTTTGCTCTGATGAAAATCGGAGTCAAAACATATTGTTTTCGAAAATTCATTTATACGGTCCGTTAATGTTCCGTTCACGTACAACCTTTGACGGATACGTATTTACGGACCGTAAGCGTACAGTAAAAGCCGTACTCAAGAATCCGTACGTGTCGGAGGCTACGTAAAAATGTTTCTTGCTTCTTGTGGCTAAAAAGGAAAATATGCATTAAAAGTATAGAAAATAACCACTAAACACAATTATTTAGCAAAATATATATAAAAACAAGTAAAGAAGGGCTGAATTCGGCTGTGCCGAATCTTTGAATACCCTCCACCATAGGGGCTGACGATGATATACGTATATACTAAATTTTGCATGAACTGTTATATGAATATGTTTTGTCAATTTTTGTAACGAACTTTTGTTATTTAGTTTTAGTAATGTTATTTATTTAGTTTTAGCAATGTTATTTACAGAGGTCTGCTCTGTTAGCGACTTTAACATTGTTGATTTTTACGTTAACTTAGTTATTAGAGTAACACACATATAGCTCTAAGAATGTTATTATTCTCATAGTATGTAAGACAATAAAGTAATCGAACAATAAGAAGACTTAATAACATTTTTACTTACTTAACAGAAAAAAAAATAGATACAGAAAAATTGTACAAATTTGTATGAAAAATTTAGAGGTACCATTACACTTTCACTAATAACTTTTGAACCGCTGAACCGATTTTGCTCATTTTAAATACCAAACTGCTCGAGAGGATGTTCAATAACCTGGGTAAAAATAGGCACCCCCGCTTGCGTCTTCGCGTCGTGATCGCCATTTCAACAGACAGACAGTCAGACAGACAGACGGACATCGCTAAATCGACTTAAAATTGCATAAGGATCACGAATATATATACTTTATGGGGAATGACAAACTGATATATACCCTCACCATATATGGTGGAAGGCACGCTGTGGTGGAGGGTATAATAATAATTTTTTTTTCAATAGATGAATGAGTTAAAAGGGAAAACCATATGGATTTACGTCACGTTACGTATGTCTATTATTATTTTAACAGGATGGTTGTGTTTTAATAAGAAAAATTATTAAAAGAAAAAATTTTGTTTGAACCAAAAAATAAAAATTTATATTTTTACAACGAATCAAAAATGCTACTAAAACTGTAGAAAAAAATTCTACAATAATAATGCAAAAATAAAAATTTCTGTCAAATTAAATGACTCGGCTAAATATTTTGTCTTAACACTAGATGCATAATACATTAATAAAAACCTTTTTTTTTTTAATTATCTCAGTCTACGCCAATTTTTCTTTTTATAAAATTGTTGTTTACAGCTGTCAAAACGAAATCTCGTAATTGCAAGTGTAAACACTCCTAGATTTCTTAGAAGATTTTAAGCAAAATCTCGAGACTTTAAATGCCAAGTGTAAACGCAACTTTAGGTATTGATTTATTAAGGGTGTGTGCGAACAGGCTAAATTGAAACTAAACATATGTTTTGCGACTTCAACAAAAAAATTATAAATTGTCTGACAACCCGACTTCCCAACCCTAACAAATGGAAAATTTGTTTCCTACAATTTGTTCTAGACAATTCAATAGCTCGTCAAGATTCCGAGTTGGTATTTAATTTATAAAAGCGTACATAAGTAATTGTAAAAGCACCATGTTGACATCACTGCTAGCAATGTGTTTGTTTTTTTCTTTTCTGTTTCCCCGAATGCTTCCCTACTGCCCAGAAATATAATAACACTGCTGCCAATTTTTTTTTTCCAAGAAAAGTAACTAAATCTGAGCAAAAATATCTAAATTTCAACCAAAAACACCAAATTCATCTAGAAAATCTCCAAATTGGTAACAATGTTCCAGTAATAATAGAAAAGCATTTGTGGCGTATGTCTCCGCTGGACAAAAGATGTTTTTAACGAGAGTCAAAAATCCTCAACAATTTTAAGCGGCCAGCGTGCACTTAATACGTTTCCAATTTTTAATTGCCAGTAGTTTGTGATTGTCAGTTACGTGAAAATAAAAGAAAAAGTTAATAAACAAAAAAAACAATTGAAGGCTGCGTGTCATATACCAAAAATCAAATTGAAAATGGTTTTCCTATCGATTATTGACACCGTCTCGATATCTTTTAGTTTATTTATAGTGTTTTTAATACTCTTGTCGGCCATCAACAAGTCAATTGGTGTGCGACGTTTCTATGTTCAACTATTGTTAAGGATATTTGAGGTAAATGACGGGAGTATCTAAAGTGTTTTTGGAGGATTATTGGAAAAAATAAACAAAATTTAGTCAGACTTTAAGTTTAGACATATGATTTTCGGTATTTTTGTTTATTTTTCAATTTGTCTTTCCAAAGTATGGACGTGTCAGCATAGAAACAGCCCACAAAGAACGCCAAGGAACCCTTACAGCGAGGAGGGAGGCCCTAGAAGAATTAAAACAGAAGCATTTAGAAGAGGCTGGTGGTGATGCTAAGCAACAGGAATGTGATAAGTCTAGTCAAACTAATACAATACAACAGGATACGGAGGAGGATGAACATCTATCGGACAAAGTCATATCTGCCAATGGAAACACACTAATTAACCGGGATAATGTTTTGTTGCCCACTACTAATGAAACTAACTACAATAAGGATAAAATAACTGAAAATATTAAAGATGTAAGTATGCAATTACAGTATTTGTGTACAAACAGTATTCTGTGTATGCGTGGAGGGGGCTAGTTCAATAGTCTGCGGTTTAATAGATCATTGATCTCATTTATTGTTTGTTTTTGATTTCACATATATTTTTTTAAAAATTTTGTTGTGTTCATATAATTTATGTTTGGATTATAATTTATGCATTTTATTAGTCATTCATATACGGTTTGAATTTAATGACTTTTATGCAATTTATAAGTTTTAGATCTTCAGTTGCTATCGACAGATTTTATTGAGTTCCAATTTAAGTATAACATAAACGCATATTAAAAATTAAATCACATAATACACATAATATTTCTAAAGATTTTATTTTTTTTAATAATTTCACATATTAAAAACATATTTTTTGTAAAATGCCATACCTTTTCTAAATTTCTATTGATTGGTTAGATACCATGTTTGTTAACAATATGGCACTTTTAGATTTTTGTAAAAAAAATGTGATTAACCTATTAAACGATAAGAAAACAATATCAGATAAGAGTACTCTATCTGTAATGTTGAGTTGAAAAATTGCATATCTGTGGACTTTTGACAAAATTTAATTTAAAAACACTAATTTTTTAGGAAAGTAAAAAACACATTTTGCGTTTTATAAAACTTTTTGTATAAAAACTTTACAATTTTTTCGACTTTCAAATTTTAAATCGAATACTTAAAAAAAAAACGAAAATACGTATTTTGGGGTTTAATGTTATTACCAAAAGTCCACATTTAAATATTTTTTTAGTGTGCTAAATAACATATTATGTTTAATAAAAGCAGATTTTTAAAACCTTTTCTTTTTTTTCGCAGTTTATGGTTTTCAACCTCCGTATATGAACAAAAATAAAGCAAATTTATAATTTTTAGTTAGTTTAGAATTATTATTTGGATGCGGCAAAAAATATTATGAGAACCCGCAAGAGCTGAAAAAACTAAAAATTACAATATGAACTTTTTATGAATCTCCCCAAAATTAAAAACAGAATAAGTGTTTTAAAATGAGTTTTTTGGAAAAAAAATTTAAACCCTTTTGTCAATTTGTATTTGGTATAGAATAAACTTAGCCAACCCGCACAGGGCATATGCTACAATATGAGACCGAGTATTGATTGTTTATTTCAGAAATAAATTTAAGTGTTATTAATTAACTTGTTACAAATTTTAATTTTTCCTTTGGTAAAAATAATTAAACAAATATATAATGATTAAGCTTTTTACTAACTATAATTTTTATTATCCTAATACGACCTCTAGCGGAGTTCTACCTAAACTAACTGAAACCGGTACAATTTCTCTAAAGTCTTGAAACTTCCTAAACTTACCGATTAAAGCCTGTTTTAATAGTAACTTTGACTTCCAAAATATTTTTTTTTAAGGAGAAAATTTTAAGAATGTATTTTTGATATAACTTTAAAATATAATAATTCTATGCAAATTTTTAGATTAGAAAAAACTAACGGAAAGGGATAAAAAAGCGTTCAAACGTTATTTTATAATAATTATTTTCATTTGATATTCAAATGCACAAATTTTCATAAAACATACTTTGTATATGTTCTTAATTATATACAAAATAAAAATTAAAAGCAGCCAAATTGAGTACACCCAAAAGAACAACCTCAAGATCAGCTCAGGCCCAGTATTGTTTTATTTAATTTTTTAAATTGCTAAAAATACCAATTTACAAAAAAAGATTCTATAATCAATTACTGCCAATAAATCGATATGCATATTCTGTTATGATGTTTTTGAATTTAAAATGTTCTCGTATCAATGTGTCCAATGTTTGGAAATTTGTTAATAAAATAAATGAAGAAGAATAAGAGCCAACTTACACAGTGACTTTGTTGCATGCAATTATTGCGTGAAATTTTTGTTTGTTGCGGTACGGGGTAGAGAAGCAAGCGGGGTAACAAAAAAGGCACATTCAATTTTTGTGCAATTAAAGTCACCGTATAAATATAGACATAACTATGGAAGCAACTTTGAAAAGGGAATTAAAAAAATTGGACGCAATCAATTGCATGGTATAAATTGGCTCTAAGAATGACATCATTTTATAATTATGTTTTCAAATTTACAAGACATGCATCCCCACTAATATTTGCCGCAAAAACTGCGCAAATCAGGATTTTATTATATAACTATAGATCTTATTATTTTCTTTAAATTTTCTATTTCCAAGTGTAATTAAATAAATAACTGTGATAATTTTTAATTAAATACTATGCCTCTTATGCATAAACAAAATCAGTGCATTATCTATATTTAATATTAATTTTTGTTGTTGTTTTACATGTTAATTTGTTTTATAAGGCTGAAGAAATACTCAAAATAATTATGCATTTGATTATATAAGTATATACGTATTTGTTTTTAACATTATAATCAATATTATGCCATAATATTTGACTAATTAATATAAAGTTGTGTGTTTTGTATAAAGCAAAACTTTGTCTATATATTTCATTTGTTTTATTTTACTTTTATATTTTAAAACTTAGATAACTTGTAGTTATCACAAAAACACATTCTATATTAATAGTGTTTTTCTATCATGATAAAATATTTTAAATAGACAAATATTTTTGATCATTGATCAGTGTTATACATTTAACGATACAACCAAATAAACGATCAAGCAAGCATTCATTGGTAAGGCAATAGCACACACAATATTACCAAGTACAGTACGTTTAAAGTTTTTCATTTGTTTTCATTTTATATCAGCTTATGACACTACAATTTGTACCAATACCAACCACTGTTATTTATAATGTAGTTTAACTTTTTTTTGTATAAGCAAGAAAACATACTTGCAAATATGTTCATTACAAAGACTAAAGTTTTGTTGGATATTTTTATAAAAAGCAACAAGATAAACTGATATTGACCCAAAATTCGACATAGAATTTTATATATCTTATTGTGGCAACTAAATGTTTAGTTTGGAAAGAAACAACACCAATTAGGTAAACATAAAGCATTTTTGTTTAAAGAAACATCTTAAATTAGGAACTTAAAATAATTAAATTTTTTTTTATAAATCGATACTAATTTTCACCAAAAATATCATACTCAAATTTCAGATCAGAATTCCAATAATTTCCAAAGTAATAGCCTTTTATTACCAAAAAGTTTCAGTTAGATTATATGTGTTTTTAAAATTCAATAGCATTTTACTCAAACTTTTTTTTCGATAAGTTGCTCCACTACAAGCCCGCACAGTTTTATTCCAAATTACAAAACAAACTTTTTTATTCTCCTTAAAATTAACAAACTTTGATTTTATAAGAAAAATTTTTAATTTTCAACTTTATTGTCCCATTAAAAATATAAAAGACTTTTGTAAAAATTTTTTGGTCCTTCATTTTATGGAGAATAACATACTTTTATTTTTTAATTTGGATAAAAATAGTTTGAAAAAAATGAGCATGTGTAGCATGTGTCAGGGTTTTTCTATAGGTCCGTTCGTGTACTTTTCCAGTAAAGTTTAGTAAAAATTACTCGGTTACAAAATTGTTGAGCGTAAGACAAAATTTACTCCCAAAAAGAAAAACATCCAAAAAAGTAAGCAGTTAAAACAGCTGATTGTATATACCAATCAACAAAAAAATTCGGAAATTAGATGTGAAGTGTTCTCCAGGAACATTCCGGACTTTCATCTTACTTCTTCCATCGTAAATAAGCTGATATTTACATATATTTTTTTTTTACTTTTATAAAAAAAAATATTTAATGTGGATAAATTCCTTTTTTTTAAATTATATTTTTTTCAATCAAACAAATTCTTACTGGCAAAAATTAATCCAGTAAAAACCAGTAAGTTCTCTGGCATCGAACTGTCACTTTATTCTCTATTTTTGCTCTCAACTGTCCTGCTACATGTAAAAAAATTAAAAAAAGAAATAATCACGACAAAATCGACTCACGCACGAAATTTTTTTACCGCCCAGGCTCACGCACGATTCCGTGAGTAATTTACATTTTGGCTCACGCTCAATCATGATTCATGTGAATAACGTGAATAATGTGTTTTTTAAATTTTTATTTAAAAATTTATTTTATTGCGGAAAAGCTTTTTTATGACCAACTTATTTTTGTTTTCCTAACGTTGGCAATTTACATATTTCCATCAAGCTTTATACCCATCATATAAACGCAACCAACGGTTAGCCAGCAGTTGTCCTTCACATGAGTTTTTAGTTTACAAGTATTATAACAGGTCAATTGAAAAATCCCCGGCCTACCATACTAAAACAAATTTTTTATACTTTCCAACTTTTCGAAATAAATAAATACCATTTTTGTAGTACGATTTGTTCTTTGCTTCAAAATAGCCCTCAGTTTTGGCGATCACCTCTGCATTCGACGAAAATTTCTTTCCAGATCAGAGAACAGGAAATAGTCGCTGGGGGCCAGATCTGAAGAATACGGTGAATACGGAATCAATTCGAAGGCCAATTCATGGATTTTCGCCATTGTTTTCACTGACTTGTTTTTGGTAAAGAGTGAGCTCGCGCGGCACCCACTTTGCACAGAGCTTTCTCATACCCAAATATTTTTGAAGGACATGATGTACACGTTCAGTTGATATCTTTAGAGTACCTGCTATTTCATTTAATTTCAATTTACGGTCATTCGAAATCATTTTGTGAATTTTTTTGATGTTTTCGTCCGTAACAACCTCTTTTGGGCGTCCACTGCGTTCACCGTCTTCGGTGCTCATTTCATCACGTCTAAACTTAGCATACCAATCCTTGATGGTTGATTTTCCTGGGGCAGTGTCCGGAAACTCGTTATCAAGCCAAGTTTTTGCTTCAACTGTATTTTTTCCCTTCTAAAAGCAATATTTTATCAACACGCGAAATTCCTTTTTATCCATTTTTTTCACTATAACAAAAGTTGCTGCACTCAAAATGGTATAATTCACAAACTAATGATCCGACAGCTGTCAAATTTATGCACTTGTCTTTTGAAGGTTAGGGCTAAGTAAAAATCATATCGATTTAAGTATAGTGGCGCCATCTTTGTGTCAGGCCGGGGACTTCTCAATTGACATGTTATGTCTCTGCCTGGTTTCGAATCCGAGCATGACCAAACAATTTTTGTACAAATGAAGTTTTTTATATTTTATTTTAGAAAATCTTTTTTCAGATTACTATATTTTTGTTTTTGATATTAATTTAACAAAAAAAAAAAATGATAAAAAATTAAATCAAATTTAAAATTTTAAAAAATATAGATTGACTAAAATTTGTTTAAAAATATAACTAAAACAACTGCAATTTTAGTTAAAATAATTACAACCTAATTATTACACTAGTAAGTGTCATGTACTAACTGAAAATTTTTTTCTGATTGTTCAGTTGCTTTAGTATAAATATGAAAAATCTTAAAAAGAACTGTTTATCTCCCCTTTTTTTCACTCCTTTTTGGGCTGCTAAAAATTCGTATTCATGAAAATGGTCTTCGCTAAAACATATCCAAATTTCAGTCAAATCGGAAGAAACTGATCTTTCTTGTTAGTTTGTGTTTATTATGATTTCTTTCAATACAGACCAAGATTAAAAACAAGAAAAAGTTGTTTTGATAAATTTTTGTTAATAAACTTAATTTTCGATTAAACAAAATAAAGTTTAATTGACATCTCAAAAACTCTGTTTTAAATGTTTAAGATGGCTGTTAGTGCCCATTTAAAAACACATCTTTAATGGGTTGAATTCTTATTTAAATACCCATAAATATTACTTTTTATTTTAGTTCATTGAAATTATATTGTTTTATTAAATTATGTTATGATAAACGATACAAAAACGAGAATCCAATAGAAGATTAGATTAAACAGAAGGTACAAATTCCATACCAATTATACAATTGTTTTTTTGTTTCTTACAATTATATTACAACTAATAATTTAATATGTTTTTAATTTTAGGAAAATATTAGTTTTCAATTTGAAGGTTGTCTAGACTACATTAAAGCTGGTGTAGAGGCTATAATCGAAGATGAAGTAACTTCACGTTTTGAAGCTGAAGAACTTAAAAGTTGGAATCTATTGACACGCACAAATCGTCAATATGAATTTATCAATTGGAAGATAACACTTATCTGGGTAATGGGATTTGTTGTGCGTTATACGATATTGATGCCGTTGCGGGTACTCGTTTGTTTAATAGGTGTAAGTACGAAAATGTGTACGAGGCAAATTTGAAATTGATAAAATTTCCAAGTAAACAAGGCAACATAACCAAGTAGTTTTGATTATAATGCATTTGGGTGGTTATATAACAATTCCCAATATCTTGTATTTGTTCCGATTTAAAATTGTCAATCTAATATTTGGACTCTTCTATTTAGGTGGTCTTTTCTGTTGTTGCCAATGGTATGGTGGCTATGATTCCTTTTAAAATGATTCGTCACTTTTTCGCTGATATTGTTTTTAAAGTAACATTTCGTTTGACTTGTTGCTCATTGTCAGCGGTAATTGATTTTCATAATACTCAATATAAACCAAAAGGTACCGGCTTTTGTGTAGCCAATCATACATCCCCACTTGATGTGGCTATACTATCAACAGATTGTACCTTTTCACTGGTGAGAAATCAAACGTTACAGTTTACCTTGAAACTTAACCAAAATGTTGCTTGCTTTTAATTTTCAATGTCCAAGCATTACCAATTCAAAAGGACCATCAAGAAGACTATCGTTGTGAAAAGCATTAGAATTCAATTTCTTTGGATTTATTCAAATATTAAGTGCCATGTTTATTGTTTTCTTGTCGTGTTTGCCTTTAACTACATATTATGTGCTATATGTGTCTGTCCATCATCTTACGTGCATTTTTTCTGTTGTTCCCTTCATATTATATCATATAAATATTAGGTAA
Source organism: Eustalomyia histrio (assembly GCA_949748255.1). Lineage (NCBI taxonomy): Eukaryota > Metazoa > Arthropoda > Insecta > Diptera > Anthomyiidae > Eustalomyia > Eustalomyia histrio. The sequence goes on from OX456527.1 coordinate 12,597,920, forward strand.
TATGGCTTACTGTATGCACGGCTGTGGTTGGATATATGCCAGAAGGTGAACGTAAACGCCATGTGGTTAATAATATCCTTAGGCATTGCTTCTCAGTACTGTCGAGTGCCATTTCGGCAGTAATAAATTATCATAATGAAGAAAATCGTCCCACTACGGGGATTTGTGCTGCAAATCACACCAGTCCTATTGATGTGCTGGTGCTGATGTGTGACACTACCTATTCGTTGGTGAGTATAGTTCAGGAAGATTGCTGCCTTTTTTTTGTATTTCATCCATTTATTGTGTTTTGTTTTTGTAATTGAAAATTATGCTTTAGTTAGTAATTTTATTATAACATTCGAATTTTATTGCAATTTTGGAATAGTTTTTGGAAAATTTTCTGGCAGGGCAAATAAAGTCATAGCTATATTAAAAATATCGCATTTACTTAATTTAAATATTATTTTATTTTCTATCAATTTGATGGAACGTTTTACAGAAATTATTGTTTTTAATGAGTATTCGCTACTTTCAAAATATATATTTTATTTATTTTATAAAATTTTTAAATTTTATTTATTTTATTTTTTCTCATTTATTTTATTTTTTATTTTTATTTATTTATAAATTTGTTTATTTTATTTTATTTAATTTATTTATTTTATTTGTTTTATTTCGATGAACGTACATTTAAAATTAATGCGGGTTTCGAGTTTAACAGGCCAAAATAATAATTTATTGTTTTTGTAAATTACGGAGTTTTCAGTTGTAACTTTAAATATAATAATTAAACTTAAAAATTTTAATTGAATTCAAAATTATTCAGTTTATTTTCTTCGACCTTTTTAATATAAATTCCAGGTAATAAGTAGTCAAGCTCACGGTCTATTTTATACAAAATTATTTATTTTTTATTTAATTTTGAATTCAAAATTTTTATATTTTTTTATTTGCAATTTATATTTGAAATGAACTTTTAAATTTAATTATCTAATAAAAGCACTTAAAAATTTCACTTTTTAATTATATCTTACTATATTTTGTCCACTACTAAATAGATTGGTCAACGCCATGGTGGTTTCTTAGGTGTTATGCAAAGAGCCTTAGCCAGAGCATCGCCACATATTTGGTTTGAAAGAGGTGAAGCCAAGGATAGGCATGCAGTAGCAGAACGTTTGAAACAACACGTTTCAGATCCCAACAACCCGCCCATTCTTATTTTCCCAGAGGGAACTTGTATCAATAATACTTCCGTAATGCAGTTCAAAAAAGGCAGCTTTGAAGTGGGTGGTGTTATCTACCCAGTGGCTATAAAGTAGGAAATACTTTGCACAAATATATGATCCCGATAACCTATTAATATATATTTATTTACTTTGATGTTTCTACTTCTAGATACGATCCAAGATTTGGTGATGCTTTTTGGAATAGTTCAAAATATTCCATGATCCAATATTTATACATGATGATGACATCTTGGGCTATTGTCTGTGATGTTTGGTATTTACCCCCCATGTACAGGCAGCAGGGTGAGTCAGCTATCGATTTTGCAAATCGTGTTAAAAGTGTCATTGCCAAACAGGGTGGTCTTGTCGATTTGGTCTGGGATGGCCAACTAAAACGCATGAAACCTAAAAAGGAATGGAAAGAAATGCAACAAGTAGAATTTATAAAACGTCTGAAAGGAGACTAATTTCCATTTTCTTTAGCATCATCATATTCCATTTACATCCATGTGGTAAATATGTTTCCAATAAAAAAAAGTCCCATTAAAACCAACCAATAATAAAAATTTGTAATTTATTTTATCGTATATATAATATATTTTTTCGGAGTAAATGTTTATTTAAAAAATAAAAATGAATTTTTAAGTGAAAAAAAAAATCAAGAGAAATTTATTATTGAAATTTCAGTTTAAATTAAGAAAATATCAATACAAAATGTTAGATATTTTGTTAGCTATTGAATATATTCTGCACTTAAGTCAGTAAGAATTCAATTTTGATTTTTCTTTTTATTTCAGTGGGTTTTGTAAATTTTAAAAATTTCGTGTGGCTTATTATATTAAGAAAAGCCTTTATTTGCATTGATCTTATTTGAAAAAACGACAAAGTTATACATAATTTAAAATTATCCCGTTAAGACCAGTACTTTCTTAACACCAGTGAACAAAGTTTGACAGCATTTTGCTTTTAAATTAAAAACTTAAAATTTGGAAATAGAAGAAATGAAATACGCGATTTCCCTTAATAGGCGTTGAAAAAACTAAATGTGAACGCAGCATTAGTTCCCCTGCAAAATAAGAGCTGAGGAAGAAGTAATAAAAACACTATATCTACTAAAGCCGAAGTTGTGCAAACTTCGGTGAATCATTGATGATTTTTATATTGGCATGTTATTGGGAGGAAGTAATTTGGTGCTATAAAAAATCGATGATCAGATGGATTTGGTCATTAGTTTACGGAAGTTGTTAAATATAGGGACTAGAAAATAAATATAGGGATTTACTCTGTTTTAAAGTTAAAAATGTGATTTTGAACACGCCAAGAATTATTATTCCGACCAGGACAAAGTGGATATCCCTGGCATGCAAAATATGTTTTTAATAAGGCATTAAATGACTGCAGGAAATTACCATTTATGGAACAACTAAATTATTTTTTTTTGCTATAATTATATGTTATAAATAAATAATAATAAATATTAGAATTATCTTAAATATACAAATGTATATGCTTTTAGATGGAATTGTTAGAAAAATGTTATTCTTATGACTTCATAAGGATGTGCTAATATCAACATTTTAGAAGTTGTTTAAAATAACTTCTTACAAATCGAAAAATTTGCACTATCAACTTCTTTGGATGTTCTGAAAAAGAGATTCGTAAAGAATAACATCCATTTTATTTTGCTCGGTCTATATACGAATTCATGTAACGTCGTATATAGTGTACCATAGTATTTTACACTTTATCAAAAATATTTTACCAACGCTGGAAAGTTTATTCTACAATTTGTTTTGCATTTTGATTTAAATATTTTATGTAATCAAATAGTAGAATATTTAGCTAAAGAAATAATTGGCATAGTAACTGTGTTTATGTGTCAAGCTATCAAAGTTGTCATGTCATTCCCATGTAAATTTGACATAAGCCAACATTTAATGTTAACGCTTAACGTTACTTATGTCAAATTTGTATGGGAATGACACACACAACGTTGATAGCTTGCCACATAAACACAGCTATTAAAGAAGAACGAATAAATAATATTTGAAATGATCCAACAGTTCGTTAGCTTATTACTAGTTTAAGCCACTAAAAATTTTTAAAAGAAATTTTGTTAGGAATGGTTTATATATATTGTAAATATCCTCTCTTATTCTAAAATTCGTTTCTTGATATCTTTAAAAATGGAAAGTGGGTCAAACCAATAACAAAGTGTCGTTTTTAATAACTTTTAATAATACTACGACAACGCTGTACACTGTATACAACCATGCATGCTACACATCCCAGTGTGCTAGCAATCTTGAGTGAATATCATAAAATAATAAGAAGCTCAAGTATGCGTACAAATTTGTGTTGAGGAGAAAAAAAAGAAAAAATTATAATTTTTTTATAATTTTCTTTTCACATTTTTTTTGTACAATAATTAATTACGCAGAGACAACAAACAAAAAAACTAAAAAGTATGTCGCATCAATCCACAACAACAGATTTTGATAAATTTACAACATACAAAATAACACCAGGACAAACAGTGAAACGAACATCCACCACGGAAAGCCACGATGATGAAAGTAAAAAGCTGAAATTGGAAAAGTGTGGGAGTGTTTTAAACAGCAATGCAAGTGCTTCAATTTCAAGCTCCCAACAAGGAGCACACATAATAACAACAAATAATGTTATGACGGGCACTCAAGACATAAATACAAAAAAATTAAAGTCTAGAAAATTATTAAATGAAACAAATGCGTCAACGGGGTATTCATTAATTGTTGAAGATGCCACTGCCAATAGTATGGTGATGAGTGAAGAGAGTTGTGAATCGAGCGGGAAAACCTATACGGCTACCGCGGGAGGTGAAGAATTAATGTTTATACGTAAACAAGTATCTAGTAAAATGGAGTCGGGTAGTAGTTTAAGCAATGATGGTTGCATGGAAGAACGTATCATACATATAGATAGTGATCCCAGTGGTAATACGTCTACTTCTTATCTGACTGCCATGAGTAATAAACCTCCCCCCAAACGTTTACAAATTGGCATGGCCGAAGCAAAAAAGTCATTGGGTGATAGTATTGACCTTAAGCTGATAACCACCACTGACGCCCAAAGTGGTAATAAAATTTCCATGGTGGGCGGAGAGAAAAAACCCGAACAAATTCTTATTTCAGCTTCAAATACTACAATAAATCCACAAAATACCTTTACCTATAGTCGTGTTTGTTCGGTAAGCAACGTTACGGGTCCAGGTGGGGAATCGGTCAATTTGAAAAGTCTCCAGGGATCAGTAAAAAATCAGTCTCTGATGGTTTCTTCCAAGAAGTTACTTCCCGAAGTAACGCAAACTACGGCCAAAGTGTCCATAGGCAATACAACCATATCAGTGCCTTTATTAAAGCCTTTAAATTCTACACAAATCATACAAACATCAGGATCAAGTGGTTCCAATCCAGGTGGCTCCGCCGATGGTACAAAAAGTGTTATACACACTATACAAACGGGTAGTAGTCAATCGCCCCAGACACAATTAAGTAAGATATTAAATATCAAAAGGGGGCAAAAAGGAAATCAACCCACATTTGTTTCGTTATCCCAATTACAAATTAAACCAGTTTCCTCGGCCAAAATAGTACAAGCCAAGGTAGTGAGTAAAAAAATTCCATTACACATACAAGCCGTGCAAACTAATAAGACAACTTTACTGCAACAAACATCAGGAGTTGTAACAATAACATCGACAAAACCCGATAATCATCCTATGCAACATCAGCAGCAAACAGTGCAAGGACATATAATACCATCACCGCAAAAGAAACAACAATTAAGTTTTGTCAAAGAACTGCCACCCGGAGCAATTATAAAAACATCTTCAACTTTATCGACAACAAATACAGAAGATTCTAATACGAGTTCTACAATTGCCTCATCGTCTGTATCATCTACAGAACAAACAGGATCGTCTTCTGCTTCTATCATAACACAAGATTCTTCTATTAAATTATTAGACAAATCTCCTCAGTTGATGAAAACCAACTCTGGTGGGGATTCTTCGTCAACTTCATCTATCATAGCTACTGAATACTTACCGGCAAGTGTTAAAGTTGTACATTCATCTGCGATACAGCAGCAATCGCAGCAACAACATTTAAATACTTCAAATATAAGATCAACTTTATCCACTCAAATAGAAAATATGGAACAGTCATCCACTCAACTGCCACAGCAACAACAACAGCAGTCTCAGGTCCAGGCTCCCCAACAACAACAAAGAATTAATGTTTGTCCTACCATAAGTATAGTAAGGCAAAACTCCCCTCAATTGGTTACCACTTCGGGAAATGTTTCAACTGTATCTCTCAGCATGGCTGATGCTGTGAGTGGTCAACAAAAGCTCATACTCACCAAATCACAATTTGCCAATGTTAGTGCAGCCAATATAACCACATCAATGGGCAATACAATTACTAGCAATTTTCCTCGTAACATTTCTTTAATGTTAGCTAAAAGTTCAGCAGCTCAACAGGTGTTTACTACTTCTGGTTCGAAAAATACCTTGTGTGTTACAACATCAACGGGGAATACAAAAATGGCAGGTGGAACACGTCTTAATCTTAATATACAGCCAAATGTTGTGTCCACAAATACGTCTTTAGCTACACCAAGCACACATAATGAAATGGACACTTCATCAACAGTAACGGCTTCGGATAGTGTGGTGGGACAAGATTCTGGAAATATAAATGCGCAACAAATGCAGCAGCAGCAACAACAACAGCAGCCGACTACACATATATCACAGAACCGTAAAATTATACAGGTAACACTTTTTTCTTATTACACATTTATTTTTTCAATTAAGTTATAAAAAAACCTGTCTGATTTTAGACTTGCTTGACACTTAAGTAAGTTAAAAGTTTTCTTAGGAAATATTGTCTTGACTGAAGTCTGCCAGTCGAACCTATATGCTTGTTTAGAAAAATTAATTTTCTGCTAGGTTTCATTTGACACGAAGTAACTTTTGTTGCGCAACTTTTGAGAGGTAACTATAGGTTTGTTTTTTTCGACTTGCTAAGTAGTTATAGATATAGCTACTTAAAAAGAAAAGTCTTAAAAAATGTAAACAAAATTATTTGTCATAAAAATATTTAAAAATTTTTGATTTTTAATTTGATAAAATATTAAAAATATGAATTGTGCGTTTGCAAAATACGACAACAGCTTTCATACAAAGGCGGCCCCAAATGTTCAAATTGTATTTGTTTACAAAAAGTAAAGAAAAGTCAGGTAAGTGGGAATAGTCGTTTTCTTTACAAATAATTATAGATATAAGGTCTGTACGCACACCTATAGATATAAAAATCGAAAAGAAACAAACCTTAAATTAAAATCACTGAAAAGTCAAATGCTTAAAGCAACTTATTGAATACTTTTGGATGGGTACATTTTACTTCTTGAACTTAAGTATTTACTTCCACTTATTTTCAAACATATGTACCTTTGCAAAAACTGTTTTCTTCTTATATTTCCTAAATATATGTTTTTTTCGAAAAATATTATTTAATGTGTGCAACTTAAAAATATTTTACCATATACAAGTAAATCTATTAAAAATAGTGGAGTTTTTTTATATTTTATAGTTGATCTTTTTAATACTTATATGTATGAAAATGTATTTTTAGTTTGATTCGAGATCATAGGAAAAGTTTTTTCAAATGAAAAATTTTTCCTTATTTTTTAATTTAAGTAAACATGGAGAATACACAGAAAAAGTTATTAGACACCAGCCGAATGGAATGCATTTTCCGGTCAGCTACGACTTTTATCAACATTCTTTGTGCCGAAATACCAATTGTAAATATCTCTATTTAACTCACAAATCAACGGAAAAAGCTATTTATGCTAACATGAAGTTGATTTTTATTATTGAGTATATGAAATTTACTAACTATTTTTGTGTTATTTATATTCTCCTTTGTTTACCGTATGTCCAAATTAGCTATTAGCTGGTGCTGAATTCCATTCGGCTGGTGTCTAATAACTTTTTCTGTGTATTCTCCATGTTTACTTAAATTGAAAAATAAGAAAAAAATTTTCATTTGAAAAAACTTTTCCTATGATCTCGAATCAAACTAAAAATACATTTTCGTAAATCTATTTATATAAAATAATTTAGTGTCGGCCCAGAATAAGAACGCGAAGTACAACGGTTGTTGTTGTGAGAGAACACGCGCCCAAAGTAACGACGTACGACGGTGACTGCACAAAACTGTCATATTTATTTTAGTGTAAAGAGTACTGTACTGTTTCTTTATTCTCCATATTTCCTTCCCTTACTAAAGACTCAATTTTTTTTTGGTTTTTACAGATTAATTTTATAAAAACAATAAAAAGAAATAAATATTTTGATAAAAATTTAAAAACAACATACTAAGATGGTTTATAGTACACTGTTCATTCGCGAGTATACAAAGAGAACAAAAGAGCCATAGAATATCGTATGCTAATTTTACTCATCATATGTGTTTTATTTAGAAAAAACTTTAAAAATGCCGGAATTTTGTTAAGAGAATTCGAAATGCGGTCAGTTTCGCTGTATGCTTAAGCAAATGAATCTTGACGAAAAGTTTCACAGAGCAACTTTTCTCGCGGCAATTCTTGTCAACTCTCTTAAAGTTGCCTTTATGTTCACAGAGAAATTTTTTCAGCAATTTTCATCTACATTTTATTTTAAACGAACGCAAAACAAAGAATGAAAAAACAAGACGAATTGCCGAGAACAGGCAACTACGTACCAATTACCACTCTTCTTTCCCCTCTCCCCAACAATCTTAAGAGTTGCGCTACAAAATTTGGTGTGTGAAATGGGACTTATGTACGTACAATATAGCTCTTTGAGTTTGTTGTAGAGAGGGGACAGAAAATTGGTAATTGGTACGGAGTTGCTTGTTCGCGGCAAATCGTTTTGTTTTTCATTTATTTAGTCCTATTTCCCACAGAGCAACCTATTTTTGCGTAACTCTTGAGTTTGTGTTTGAGAGGAGAAAGAAGCGTAGTAATTGGTACGGAGTTTCTTGTTCTCGGCAATTCGTTTTGTTTTTTTTTATTCTCGTTTTGTTTTTCATTCATTTTAAACCAAATGTTGCTGAAAAAAAATGTATCTGTGTGAACATAAATGCAAAATGAAAAGAGAATTGAAATGGGACTTATAAGAATCGGTTTACACACAACAATTTTTCTTTCAGCCATTTTCTTAAATTATCTTTTGAACTTGCATTCGTGTCTACACTATGAAAGTCTCTTATTGCAATTTTAGTATCTTTTACTTATATAATTAGAATAAGAAAACATAAGAGAATTGCGAGTACAGCACAGAGTTGCCTTTTCGTTCTTCTTTCCCCCCCTCTCCAATAAACTTAGAATTGCTGCAATTAAAATGCAATCGTGTAAATAACACCCAATTCACACAACGATTTAAAAATCACTTCTTATTCTTAACTCTCTTTTAAAGGTACTTCCAAAAACATTGCACATTCCCCCCATTTTTTTTAGGGTTGATTTTTTACCGTAATCGGTTATTCTTCTTTAATTGGTTATTTGTGTAAAAACAATCTAACGTGTGTACGAACTAATTGCGGTGAATTTACAATAGTATGTGGGACCGTTTGTGTACTTTTCCAGTAAAGTTTAGTAAAAATTACTTAGTAGAATGTATAAAAATGCTGCTTTTAAATGTAAACAAAAATATTTGAAAATTTGTATTTTTAATTTGTTAAAATATTAAAAACAACAACAAATGAATTATGAGTTTGTAAGTAAGGATAGAGCAGGGCAAATAATATAATTGCTGTATTTCGCGTCACCGCGAAGTCCTTATCAAAAAAAGCTTTCATACAAACGCGGCCCCAAAGGTTGATAGTATTTTTTTTTTACAAGAAGTGACAGATATAAAATTCGAAAAAAACAAACCTAATATTTACTTCCAAAAAGAAAAATACCTCAAAAAGTACGCAAACGGAAAATTTGAAGAATTATTAAGATAGTTAAAACTGCTGATTGAAAATACTAAACCAAAAATTTCAACAGGTGAATATGGAAAATATGAATGAAAAACGGAAATTAGATGTGAAGTTTTCTACAGGAACACTTCCATCTTTTTTTTCCATCGTAAATAAGCTGATATTTACGCATTTTTTTACTTTTATAAAAAAATATTTAATGTGTTTGGACAAGTTCTTTGTTTTTCAATTGTAGTTTTTTATTTATTTCTTTATTTATTTTTTTCATAAAGTCTATGGAACAATATTCCTTACAGACTATAAATCAGCTATTTTTTTTTCTTACAAATTCTTACCGGCAAAAATTAATCCAGTAAAAACCAGTAAGTTCTCTTGCATCGAACTGCCACTTCACTCTCTATTTTTGCAGTAAGGACTGCGTATTTGTGTAAACAAACATCAACTAGTAAGAACTTTTACAAATTTGAACAAAAACTTATAATAACAAAGACAAAACTATCTGTCCCCCTATTATTATTTTTTCTTTTTGTTTGTACGTTTATAGTTTAAATACCTATTGATCTTATTTATCAAAGAGGCGGCATTTTGCAACACCTTTATTTTTGCCATATAATTCATTTACCGCATGAAACTTTAGATCTTAATAAAAGTTTTATATCAATGTGTTACGAGTACAATGTGTTAGGCCATGGATGATTCCCCAAATGGTTTGGCGCATGCAAAAAAAAAAAAACAGTCTAAAATTTTTTGAGCTTAATTCTGTGTTTTGATGTCCACAATGAAATTTTATAATGTTTTTTTTTTTTTTTTGTAAAAGATTTTAACTTCTTAACTCCTTTTTGAGGGTAATTAAAGTATTTTTTTTTTTTTGAGAAAAAAACTAAAAGTTCGTTTTATGGGTTAAAATGTTCTGCGAATATTTTCGGTTGCAAATTTCACTAGGGGTTATTAAAGAATACAATTTCATTCGGTGATAATTGTATGGTGAAAATGGTTAATTTATTTTATCAATAGTTGTATTTCGGTTGCAAATTTCACTAGGGGTTATTAAAGAATACAATTTCATTCGGTGATAATTGTATGGTGAAAATGGTTAATTTATTTTATCAATAGTTGTATTACTTGTAGTTCACTGTAAAATTTAATAAAATGCCTAACACTGGGTATAATGTGATCGTTTAAGAATATAAATCTCAATAAATTTAAATTCAAATTTTAGGTATTGCCTGGGGGTTTATATAGTAGTAGTGGTGGTAGTTTTGTGCAGATAGCTAAAACAAAGCCACCGCAAGAGGAGGATGATAAGAAAAAATTGGAAGTAGAACAACAACAACATCAACCACAACAACAAATTCAACAGCAGCAAACACAACAAATTCATTTGCAAATACAACAACAATCAACGCAACAACTGCAGCAAACTCAACAACATCCACAGCAGCAGATACATATGCAAATACAACAGCAGAATCATTCACAACAAACACACTTACAACAACAATTACAAAATGTTCAACAACAGCGGCAACAACAATTACAGCAGCATAGACAACAACTGCTCCATAAACAACAAATGCAGCAATTGCAAAAGCAACAGCAGCAGCAGCAACAGCAGCAGCAACAACAGCAACAACAACAGCAACAACAACAGCAACAACAGCAACATATACTAAACCAACAACAGCTATCACAAAATCAGGATTCCACCAACAGCTCTACTAATCCAACAACAGAAAATCCTACAGAACCACCCAAATACACCCTTAATCCAACTCTCACACATGCTTCATATAATCATCCCAATACTAGTAATTCTTCTATACCATCCAGCTCCGATCAACATCAACATCAATCCCAACATCATATCAATCTACCGCACAAAGCTGAAGAATCAAATAACGTTTTACTCAAACAGTTATTACAAAGTTCGAATTCAACACCGAATAGCAGTCACAACAATAGCTCCAACTCGCGTTCTGCATCATCTTTAAATACCTCAGCTGTATTACCGTCGCGAAAAGTAATAAATGTTAGAGCTCCAAGTCTGGGTTTAGTTAGTTCATTAGAAGCCCAATTGGCAAGACCTGTTATACCACCAGTACCTGCCAGTGAATCATCTTCAGTATCAGCTGTCTCACAAACGCCGCCAACTACATCACTAGCTCTAAAAAATCTTAATGATCAATTAAAGGCATCAGCAACATCAACAAATCAAGGACCCTCTCCAGCACCCACACCACCTCATTCCTTATCAACTACTCCCACCAATACAAATACTGCACCTGCGTTGATAATATCAACCTCAAAATCCGCTTTGACTCAGCATTCAGATAATAAACCAAAACTTAGTTCACCATTGATATCAAAAGAAACTTCCTTTATATCAAAACCTTCTACAATCAATTCGTCGCCGGAACAATCTGAACAAAGTATAGAGTTATTTACTTTACAACAGTCGTTGAGCGGTAGTACAGAAACATCATTGAAAACAGAACAACAACAACAGCATCAGCAGCAACAACAGCAGCAACAACAGCAGCAGCAACAACAGCAGCAGCATCAGCAGCAGCAACAACAGCAGCAGCATCAACAGCAGCAACAGCAACATCAGCAACAACATCAGCCGCAACAACAGCAGCAGCAACAACAACCAGCTGAAATATTAGCTACGTCCCAGTCTACATCAGTACAAATGGGTGGAGGTGGTAGTCAGCAATCTTTTAAACAATTTTTACATAATTCAAACCAAGGTGGTACATTGACTACAAAAATTAGTAAATATGTGCAAGATGTTAAAAAGGCAGCTGAACAGCAGCAGCAACAACAACATATACAACAATTTCAACAACAGCACATTCAACAACAACAACAGCAGCAGCAGCAAAACCAACAACATCAACAATTATCTGCTATTCGCACTTTCAGTTCTAATCTTTCTGCAGTCAATAAAGAAAGGTAAGTTTTATTCATTTTTATGTAAGTTTTATTAACCTTATAACGGTTTCTCAGACTACATTTCTTTTTGGCCATAATTTAATTTTAGTCAAATTATCTTTTCTTTCTTTGTTGATGCATTCTAAAAGTAAAACACTTTAAATCAACCGAAAATGCATTTTCTTTTCCCAAATACTTAAAAATGTCATTTTCTGAAACAAAACTTTCTAACCTTTGGGCTTAAACAGATGAACTTTGACCTTATGAAAATAAAAATAATGTTGCATATCATTTTGAACGTCTTTTTTTCATATCATTTAAATGTGGTCTTAACTGTTCATATACGTTAAATGCTTTTAAAGATATAATCAATTAATCATGAAAGATTTCATAGATTTTTCTAAAATTGTTTGAGGGTATTTATTTAATATAATATCCACTCCAATTAAAAATAGAGTAGGTGATGACCAGACATTTTTTTAAGTTTTGTTTTTTAATTAAATGATCTGTTAATACCGATCAATTGCATGACCATAATAATGGCCATGGAACATTGGCTGCACGTAGATTAAACTTTCAACAAGATGGTTCTTTTAATGTCAAGGGTAATACGAATATCTTGGAATTATTTAGGAAACAAGGACTTCTAAGCTATACCGACAGACCGTATTAACACTGAATTAAGATTCGGTAGGACACTCGTAGTCTAAACTGGTATACTGACGGGTCGAAAATGGACTCCGGTGTAGTAGCGGGCGTCTTTGGACACAACATGAGGATATCGGAGCCAATAGGAAAGTAACCAACGGTATTCCAAGCTGAACTACCGGTTATACTCATATGCGCTATACTAAATATGGATAAGGGTCTAAAGTGCGCATATATTTCGATCTTCTCTAAAGGCCAAGCAGCACTCCAGACTTTGTCATCGTGGACATTCACTTCGGGAATAGCTCTGGAGAGTTTTGATACCCTTCAACAGTTTTCCACGCGTAACAGGGTTACTCTTTACTGGGCACCAAGTCATCGTGGACATGATGGTAACGAGGTAGCGGACGAACAATCTAGAATGGATTCTTCCGCACCGTTAGTAGGGCCAGAACCGTAGGGAGGGAAAACTAACAATGGCACAGGACCTTTGAAACAATTCTTTGGGGATGAACCTTGCTAGGAACGACATTAGGTTACTTACAGGGTTTCTTACCGGATATTTCGGGTTACACTACCAATTGTGGAAAATTCATCGCCTCTGTGTCGACTATGTGTGGAGGAAGACGAAACAACCATCCACATTTAGTGTGAGTGTGTTGTATTGCATAGGAACAGAAGGAAAGTTTTCAATAGGGAATTTTTTGGGTACAGAAGATATTAAAAACTCTTCTCCATCTTCTATATTAAAGTTCATAGGGAATATAATACAGAATTTGATATATGATACTTTATGATACTTGGTACAAAAGATTCATATGGGTCACAGTGCCGGCCATGGGGCCAGTTCTTAACTTAAAAATAATAATGGCCGGCCATGGGGCCAGTTCTTAACTTAAAAATAATAATGGCCCTAAATCTTACGATTCTTTAATATGAATTTTTTTTTATTTTTTTAATGAAACTTTAGGCATATTGGGAATTTGAGCCATAACACACATGGTCATCAACAAACTATTAGCTCCTCAACTAATACCACATCACTGACTGTTAATGTAAATCAAAATCAAAGTCATCAGCAGCAATTTGTGGGGACAATTCAGCAGAATAAATCGTTTAATGCAACTGGAGAAGGAGGTTTAGCTGAAAGCAATAATAAAACCAAAGTTTTTATGGATAATCAATCTACAACATCGACCATACAACAATTGCAACAACAAACACCACATCAACAACAACATCAAATTCTCATGAAACATATGCAACAGCAGCAGCAGATTCAGCAACAACAACAACAACAGCAACAACAACAACAGCAACAACAACAACAGCAACAACTGCAGCATCAACAACTTGATCCAACAAAACAAGTTATAAAAATGGAAGTGGATGATACACAAAGTTTTCAACAAAATCAACAGGTACAGTTACAACAACAACAACAGCAGCACCAGCAACAACAAAATCAAGTGCAACAGCAACAATCATTTCGACCCATGACTACAACACCAACAAGTTCAGTGCCTTCTACTCCAACCAATGAGGGTCCTCCACATTTAAATATGATTAACAAACAGGTACAACAACAACAGCCACAGCTACTGCAACATCATATGCAACAAACGCAACAACAGCAACAACAGCAGCAGCAACAGCAGCACCCACAACTGCAACAACCAATGGGACATCCTATTCAAACTGCATCATCCACAACATCAACAGCTACAGCTACAACCGCTGCAACAGCAACAACTGCCCCAAATTCAGGAACTAAAGATGCTGATCGCAAAAAACGCAAACGTGATCAACAAAAGCAACGTAGACAACTAATTGGCAATACCAAAGATACTGCCGCCGCCAATAGTTCACCCTCATTAGCTAGTACCTCCAATGCAGGTAATGCCAAAAAACGTTCACGTAAAACTCTTAAGTCTGAGGAAGACTATGATGGTTTTATCGACAATCTGCTATTGCACATGCGTCAAATGCAACCGTTGCAAGTGTTGGAACCTCAACTCAATGTAAACTATGGCGTCTGTAATATTTATGGTTGGCGTAATTGGTCTCGTAACGCGAACTCTGCATCGCCAGTTAAAGAAAGCCGCCAAAGCGAACGGGCCCACTTGTTCGAACAAGAACTAGAAGGTGAATATGGTTCTGGATATTTACCCAATAAAGTGCCTTTTTATGATTCTAAAAATTTTATGGATCTAAAATCAAACGATGATTCAAATTCTACTTCAATACAAAATAATTATTACGATCAAGAGTTTACGTCCTTCACATATAAAACGGAACAAGAGAAATTAACCAATTGGGCTAAAGCGTATCGGGAAAGGGCCGTTGAGGCGCCTGAAATTGTTAGCAATAAATTGTTGACGCCAGTGGATCCTGTAAAAACAATGCGTTTAAATATGTTGCAACAGGAGACATTTCCGGGTCTTATACTAATGAGTAGTACCCAGCAAAAATTGGGTCGTATGTCGCCTGTGATACCGTATGTCAATTCCGCAGCTTTAATATCGAAACGTAAAAAGATTCCACTTAAACCATTGGAAAATGATGCAGCAGCTAATAGTTTGTACATTAAAGATCATCCACAAGATGATATGGATAATAAAATGGGGTAAGTACAAAGAAAGCCTTCATGGTTAATTATTTATGTATTATTAGGAAATAATAATAATAATACTATTATTTTGGAAATATTGTAAGTTTTTAAACTAAATGAAATCGAATGATTTTTTTTTTTTGAAAACAAATTTGTATACAATTCTCATATTTTTTGAATCATTTTGTTGAAAGAGCACAAATATTAATTTTTTTTGCATTTCTTTTTCCTTATTTTCAGTCTTAAAAACAATCTTAACAATCAAAACGTTATCTTATCCTTACCAACTTCATCGGCTGAACGTTTATTGGATGTTTTAAAAAATTTAGCAAATCTTTTACAATTATCTTCTCCAATTCCTTATAAAGTTGTTGAAAACAATGCCGACACTGAAACAGAACAAAAATTACAACGTCCCGCTTTAACAGCAGCCGAACGTGAAATTACACTAAAACATCTTTCGATTCAAGATATTTTAAATGGGAAATCGAAAATGTGTCGTCATTGTGGCAAAGCCATTAAAGGACGTTGCATAAGAAGTACAGACGATTCCACAAAGACTAGCTTCCATGCAAAATTAGTGCATCCTACGCAGCAAAGATATTTCTGTAATAAG
The DNA here is from genome assembly GCA_949748255.1 of Eustalomyia histrio. NCBI lineage: Eukaryota > Metazoa > Arthropoda > Insecta > Diptera > Anthomyiidae > Eustalomyia > Eustalomyia histrio. The sequence continues at coordinate 12,613,955 of OX456527.1, forward strand.
CTCTGCTACTTACAATTCCTTTGGGGTAGTGAAAAGAAAACATCTTCAATAGACTTACAATCAGTATTAGAAGCCAAGGAAGCTGAAGAAGTAGCAGCTGCAGCAGCAGCTATATCTAATGAAAGAGCTTTGGAAAGATTAAAAGATGATAAAACTAGTTTTAAGTCATTGTTGGGTACTGTACAAAAAACAGATAATAATAAAACGATTGCAACCACAGTTACAACAACAATAGCAAAGGATGATAAGTCAGTGGAGTCTGTGGCTAAAACGAAAAAAGCTGCCTTTAGATATTTCAACCCGAAATGTTTTCAACCTATCGTCCCAGCTAAACGTATGTCGGAAAAGGAAATACGAGATTTATTATTTAAAATGGATATAACCATGTCGGTGACCCCAGCTCAATGTAATGTTGGTGAACCGGGTACACATCATCCCATAGAAGATCGCCGCCAATGTGTTTTATGTTCACACATGGGTGATGGTGTGTCTGATGGACCTTCACGTCTATTGAATTTTGATGTAGACAAGTGGGTTCATCTAAATTGTGCTTTATGGTCATCGGAAGTATACGAGACCATCAGTGGTGGCCTGGTAAACTTTCAACAGGCCTTACAAAATGGCCTTAATCAGAGTTGCAATACTTGCCAGCAGCTGGGAGCCACTGTTAAATGTTATAAGACACGTTGTGGCGCCGTCTTTCATCTACCCTGTGCCATACGGGATCAATGTGTTTTCTATCAAAATAAAACCATACACTGTCAGGTGCATGCGTCGCGCAATGATAAGGATAAAGAGTTGATAACACTGTCGGTGCATCGTAAAGTTTTTGTCGAACGTGATGAGAATCGCCAAGTGGCCGCTATAATGCATCATTCGGAAATGACGAATTTAATGCGTGTTGGTAGTTTGATATTTTTGAATGTGGGACAATTGCTGCCTCATCAGTTGGAAGCATTTCATACAACAAATTGTATATATCCAATTGGTTATAAAATTGTGAGTAAATATTTACAATATTTTTAAATTTATATTTTATGGAATTGTATTTAAATTTTGAACGATTTATTGCTGTTGTTATAATTGTAATAATTGTTACTATTATAATTGTTATAATTGTCATTATTGTGTTAATTATTATAATTAGCTGTACTTTCGCTCTCACCTATCAACGTTAAGACGATGAAAGCTAAAAAAGTTTTAAACACTTAATATTCATAATAATTGCGAAAATGTGTCATCAAATCTTTTTTGGGAAGTAACGCGAAGAAGTTACGCTACTAGTCAAATTGAAAAGAGTTGAGTTTTCAACGTTGAAAATTATACACTTTGAAAGTGAACGTGCATATGAAGAGTCATGAGTAACTTTTGCACAAAAAAACATTTGTGTGTTCTTTGGGGTTTTATGAGTTTACGGATATAGTTATAGCAAAAACACTATTGTTATAATAGTTATAATTGTTATATAAGAGAACACAAAAAGTCGATTTACGGGCTGAAATGAGTATCCTATTTTTGGACATGAATCGGTTGTGAAGAGTATATTTTCTTCCGATTCCTTTTTTTCCAACCGCACAACAGCGTTTCTTATGATTGGGTTATGCTACATGATACTAGCCTAATTTTTGAATACGATTTCAAACCTTAGATCGAAATTTCTGTTTCAGCTCTAGTTTAGAAAATAAGGCACATGAGCCGTTTTACAATAAACCACAACATGTTTTAAATTTATACTATTTTATTAAGTTCTTAAGTTAAAAAAACTTTCTTTTATAAAACTTCCTTGCAAAAATTGAAGTCAAAGAGCTGTTTTCGAATGTCCTGGTGGAATAGCTCACCCTGTTTTCTCTTGGATCCACAAGATTAGCAGCAAAATAGTCTGGTTTTGAAGAAAGTGCAATTCGGTGCTCATGTAATACTTAAGCACATGAGAATAATCAGAACTTTTTTATTTCCCAAAAAATGTTGCACAAGCCAAGCAAACTCATTCCATGGCTTTTTCTTAATCTATTTCATAGTGCCCGTAAAAATTCTGTATTTTATTATTATGATAGAAAAAGGAAGCGATTCCCAATTTTTTTTATTTAAGAAAAGTCAATTGGGTCCTCCTCTAGGGCATTAGGTTGAGGGCTCAGGACACGTCTATGTGTCGATCGTATGCAATTAATATTCCCATTTGGCTCGATGTTTTCGGTTATTGCCCAACAAAACTAGCTATCGTTATGGTGGTTCACTGGTTCATTCCAGGTTACAGTAGCTTCGTACCGGAAAATTATTTCTTATTATTTCACATTCACACAAACTTCACATCAAGTTTTAATAAGATACCTCAAACCCTGTAAGAAAGAGAATTTTTAGTGAAAGCTTTAACTCGTAAACAAGAAAACAAATAAGTATATATTTAAAATCAGCGACATTAAATTAGTAAACATCATGAGACATAAGTCAATCAACGGTCAAAAAGTGTAATTTTGTTGGCCAGTGTAATTGTTATTATTTTCATAATTGTTATAATTTATATAACTATTAGAATTGTTATATATTAATTATAATAGTTATAATTAGAGATGGGTATGAGAGCGATTTCTGACTCAAGCTCACGCACGACCACGAAACAAAAATTACAATCACGCACGAAGATTTTTGCTCACGCTCACGAAATACGATTCAAAATATAAGTGAATTTATTATTGGTTCAAGTACCACTTGAATTAGAGTTTGTATTTAACCGCAATTTTCGTTAACACGGTTACGGTTAAAATAGATGTGGTTAATGGCAGTTAACGGTTAATCACACTCACTATAAAATATTTCAAACCTAATTGTTTTTCACAAAATTAATAAGAAATTTTTAATTTTAACGATAAAGTATACCAAGGAAAAATTTTGGATCCCGTTCTAAAACTGGTAGTTCTTAAACTACTTCTCAGGGAATAACTGCATATTCTTTAAAAGCATAATTGTAACTGCTGATGGAGTAACTAGTTCATGAACCCATGCAAAGGAGTGATGTATGCATTATAACTACATCTTTGGCGTGCTTTGGGAACAAGTGATTTAGAACTAGTTTTAATATGACTTCCACATCGGTTGCCAAAATATGATACTATTTCCAAAACAGCTCAATTTTGAATAGCTCAAAAACGTTTACAAATTTTCAATATTTTTTCCACCTTAAATTCACAAAAAAAAAAAAAAATGTTTTAAAAATTTCTCCTAAGAAATGTAAAACGGCGTTCATGAAAATAAACGTTAAGGCAAGGCAGGAAGGACAACTGATTAACTTACTCCTCAAAATCTATTTAGTGCCTATTTTCATAATGAAAATTGCTTAGTCCAGGGTTACCGCTTCGACTATTTTAGAATATTTTTCCTCGAAATGCTATTAACTAACCAATCAATGCATGCGATTCTTTTTTTAAATTCTATTAAAATAAAAATTGTTTTAGACAAATCTTTTTTTCGTATAAAATATTTTTTTGAAAAAGGTTTGGACTAATAGTTCATGAAACTTAAATAACTAAAAAAAATTTGAACTAGTTCTGATCGTGAAAGGGTTCTAGAACCGTCCGTGGAACTAGTACCTGTTCCTCAAACAATTCCATAGGACTAGTAGTTCTGAGGGTGACAATTTTTAATAAAAACCATGTGTTACAACGCCAAATTCGACCTAGTTATGGAACTAATGCAGGTTTTGCTGGGTGCTTATATGATGTAATTATGAATAATAACGTAACGTAAAAACTTATTAAAATTTTATTTTTCATAAAAATTGCAAATATTTTAATTTTTTACATCACTTTCAAATTGAATTCTTTACAAATCCTGGGGTTTAAAGAATTTAATTTTAAGCGTAACCGCACTTTTATTTTTTGCAGTTACGGTTAAATGGTGCGGTAAACAGCGGTTACGGTTAAAACCGAAATGCAAACTCTAACTTGAATGAAGTGTTACCATTCTTTATTAATACATAAAGAAAAAAACAGTCTTTATACATCGAAAAAAAATCGAAAAAAAAATAAAAAATCGAAAAAAATAAAAAATCGAAAAAAATAAAAAAAAAAAATTTAAAAAAAAAAAATCGAAAAAATAAAAAAACTAATAAAAGAAATAATCACGAAAGAAATCCATTCTTGCACGAAATTTTTAACCGCTCACGCATGATAACGTGAGTAATTTAAATTCACGTTTCACATGCCCACCTCTAATTATAATTATTATAATTGTTGTAATTTCTGTAATTGTTATAACTGTTACAATTGTAATTACTGTTATCATTGTTACAATTGTTATAATTATTATAACTGTTATAATTCTTACAATTGTTATAATTGTTATGTTATGTGCGTGAGTCAGCACGATCACGAACCAAAGAGTTATTTAAATTTTTGCTCACGTTCACGAAATACTCACAGTTCAAAAATTTATTTATCTTTTAATATCAATACAATGAAAGCCTTCAAAAAAGAATTTATTTTATCACTTGAACCACTTGAATGAAGGTGTTACCATACTTAATAAAAAAAATCTATAAATAAAGAAACGAAAAATCGCGACAAAAAATCGACTTACATACGAAATTTTTGTTACCGCTCAAGCACAATCACGTGAGTAATTTAAATTTTGACTCACGTTGATAAAAAAATTACGTGTCACGTGCCCACCTCTAATTATAATTGCTATAAATGTTATAATTGCTATAGTTGTTATAATTGCTTTAATTGTTATAATTGCTTTAATTCTTTTTATTGCTATAATTTTTATAACTGTTATAACTGTTATAGTTGTTATAACTGCTATAATTTATATAATTGTTATAATTGTATCAATTTTTCTAACTGATATACATGTTATAAATATTAAAATTGTTATAACTGTTACAAATTTATTTTTTTTTTGCAAACATAAAATTTAATTTAATATTTTTTCCCCATTTACGATAGATACGTTTTTATTGGTCTATGCATCGTCCTAATAAACGCTGTCGTTATATCTGTACAATTGCTGAGGTATCGGGGCGTCCAGAATTTCGTATTGTTGTTCAAGAACCTACAAAAACCGATATTGAGTTGCGTGATACAACACCTAAGGCGGTATGGCTACGTGTTTTACAACCAGTGGCCGAAATACGCAAAACTCACAACTTAGTGAAACTATATCCAGAGTTTATAAGCGGTGAAGATTTATTTGGTTTAACCGAACCCTCCATTGTACGCATTATTGAAAGTTTGCCGGGTGTTGAGACTTTGACCAACTATCGTTTCAAGTATGGTCGTAATCCATTATTAGATTTGCCTTTGGCCCTAAATCCTTCGGGAGCAGCTCGTACAGAACCAAAGCTTAGACATCTTAAACATCTAAAACATCATCCTCAAAGAACTTGCAGTAGTTTTAATTCAAGTCATCATCAGGGCAATATGGCTTCTGTGACTGCTGCTGGCGAAGTTTCATGTCCCTACAGTAAACAGTTTGTTCATTCGAAGAGTTCGCAATATAAGAAAATGAAACAAGAATGGCGTAATAATGTCTACTTAGCAAGGTAACATTTTTTGGATTATGAAACTGTTCATTGGCATTACTAACATCTTTTGTGATTTTAGATCAAAAATTCAAGGTTTGGGTTTGTATGCCGCTCGTGATATGGAACGTCATACTATGATTATTGAATATATTGGCGAAGTTATACGTTCTGAAGTTTCTGAAATACGTGAAAAACAATACGAAGCAAGGGTTAGTATTAAAATATCACTTATTTCTGTTTTTTTTTTGCAAAACAAGTATTTTTTTTTTATTATTTTTGTTTATAAATTATATTTAAATTTATTTATTTTAGAATCGTGGCATATACATGTTTCGTTTGGATGAAGATCGTGTGGTTGATGCGACATTATCTGGTGGCTTAGCTCGTTATATAAATCATTCGTGTAATCCAAATTGTGTTACAGAAATTGTCGAAGTTGATCGTGAATCACGCATTATAATATTTGCTAAGCGTAGAATAAATCGTGGTGAAGAGGTGAGTTTTATTTACGCTATAAATATGCAAATTCTCCTTTACGAATACTTTTGTATTTTTGCATAGCTTTCTTATGATTACAAATTTGACTTGGAAGACGAAGGAAGTAAAATACCCTGCATGTGTGGTGCTCCCAATTGTCGGAAATGGATGAATTAAATTCAAAATTCGTCAAATTCTTAATAATTGTTTTTAGTTAATATTATTCATTGTTAAGCAAAACAACAAAAAAAAAATCATATATCTATTTATAAAGTAAAATACAATCAAGATAGTGTATAAATAATATTAATATTACAAATTAACTATATATTTTTTTTATTTAGATAATGCACTACATTATTATTCAAATATTATTATAATTTTAATATAAATATATTAAATAATAACCTTAATTGTTTTTTGTACAGACAAATTGTACATATATTTGTAAGAAAGATTTTAATATAGCTTAATTGAGCCAGTGAATTTGTTTAAAATTTTGTTCAATTTATTTTCTTCTTCTTCTTATTTTACATAAAATTATTCTGTTATTGAAACCATTACACAACATTTATCAAAATATATGTATATTCAATTGTATAATTAGTTATTATGTATTTTCTTTATCATCATGTTCATGTTTATTATAAATATTTAGCAAAACAACAAAACCATATTTTATAAATTTTATTCTTTATATTTTTCTTAACACATAAAAAAATAAATAAAATATATGATGTAGTGCATTGGAACTTGTTATAAATTATGATAAATAACTATTATAATTCAATAACTTATATATTATGTAAAAATGACAAAATATCGTCTATAAATAATTATTGTTAAACGATTTTTCTCAATTATATATGTTAAGTAAAAAAAAAAAAAATTAAAGAAAAAGGTATATTCAAATATATATGTACATATATGAGAATATTTTATTATATTTGATAAAGAATAATAAATAAAAGTGAAAAAATCAATGTAGGTCAGTTTAATTTATGAAAGATTAAATTCCAATTAAACTATAGATTTCCGTCATTAATATTTTAACAACGCTTATAATTTATAATGTTCCAATATCAAACTTAAAACTTTTGTATAAAAATTTATTTTTAAACCATTTTTGTGGAGTTAACTCCTTCCGGGGCACTATAAGGTAACCGTGAAAATTAAACTAAAATTTTAATTTGCTTTCATTTATTCTCGAGTTTTATTGAAAAATATGTCTTAAAGAAAATGTTTATTCCATTAGGATTCTGAGAAAGAACATGGTATTGCATATATACTACCCCGCACAAAATGAATAATTAATTTATGAAAATCACTAAAGCATGATTTATTTTTGCTTAGATAAAGAGGCACATTACAAGTCGCAGTGGATTATTTTAGTAGGTCCCTGTTTCGTGACAGAAATAGAATAGAATATAGAATTTTGCTTACTTTTTGCACTTCTCTGACGTACAACTTTGTGCTTAAATAAATCCCATATCCAGTTCTTTTGCGCACATGAAATAATTTTTTTTTATAAAATATCATTACATTTTAAAACGGTATTTATACCACACAGAATTTATAAAAAATATTTAGAACAGTGATGCGTTTTTCATACCAGTTAATGCAAATTGTGAATACGCACGTTTCTACATGTTCCTAACATTTCATAGTCTTGTACGCCATAAACAAATTGCTTTTGTAACAAGTTGCACATAAATCAAAGCAATCAGGCGTTGTGTGATAAACCTATGTGTCAGATTTATGAGTGATCCCAAATTTTGCTTACTTTTTATAAAATATTTATTATAATTATTTATTTATCCCAGTATTTCGTCACCCAATGTAGTGGGTAAAAAAATCGAAAATCGAAAACGATCAGATTTTTTATACTCAATTTTAAAAATTCATTTTTATTGCCTAAATTGAAAGGCCTAAGTAATCAATATAAAATAATTTAAAGTCAATTTTTATTTTTACAAAACTAAACATTCTAGATTGAAAAGCTGTTCGTTTTCGATTCCCATCGCATACATAACCAGTGTTGCAACGGACAAAAATTTTTTGTAACCACAATTTTTTAAAAAAAGTTAGTTACCAAATGAGAAAAAATATAACCAAATGTTTTTATTTAAATACTCGTGTATTAAACCATTAAATTTGTACTGAGAATATTATTTTATAGCAAAAATTAAAAAAAAAAATTAAATTACCTGCTTTCATTGTAGCATTCAAATGATAAATCTTCGGATTCACTATTTGCATTGACTGCAGTCTTTTTCAATAAAAACCCAAAACAACCCAACAAAAAAAAGTTCCAACTCCGGTTACGTACCGTTTTCTGCATCCGTAAACGTACCAGAAAACGGATTTTAAGGAACATCGAAACTTATTCGAATTTCTATCTTTGTGTGGCGTAAAAAACCGAGTTGAGTCCGTTGAAAGCCAGTCAATGAAGGACAGGTTACGGACAGTTGTGTTGTGTAAAAACGGTATTGAGTTCTTGGTCCTATTTTTTTTTTTTAGATTTCTTAAAAAAAAAAAAAATAAACAACACAAAGAAAACATTCGAAAAAAAGTAATTACCATCCATTACCACGTTTTAATTTTGGCCTTTTGTAAAGATAGAAATAAAAAAACAAATAAGTTTATGTTCAGCTGATAATATTTACAATGTAAAAAGTACTTTTCGATTAGCCGCATAAAAGTACTTCGTCACTAGTTCTGCACCTTAGTTTGCAGTCATGCAATTTTAAATTTAGATATGTATATATTCTATTCTGTTTGGCTGCATATTTATATTTTTATAAAAGCAATCATTATGAAATGATGAAAAACGGTGAAGTCCGTTTTAACGGCACGGAAACGGTTACAGCAAACGGAGTAAAAACGTAGTGTTTTCGAAAACCCGATTATGCGGTCCGTTAATATTTCGTTTACGTACAAGTTTTGATGGATGCGTAAACGTTTCGCAAAATCCGGATTCATGATTCCGTATGTGTTGGAGAGTACGTAAAAATGTTTCTTGTGAAGTTAAATTTTTTTTTATTTCACATACATTTAAACATGTACAAATTAAATACTTATCCATTGTGCATTTATTTATTGTTTTTTGCTTTTTTTCCACCAACACTTAAGTTAACTTAGTAATTGTTCAATTCAGAATCCTTGTTCTCATCGGTAGAATTCCGTCAATTAAAACAGTCATGCATATTTTGGTAATCCAGAGCTGATTAAAATATTTTGTACAACGAACTACATACATTTATAAAAAAATTAACAGTGTTTTCAAATCAACGTAATAAAAATGCGTATATAAAAATCTTTACTCTTAAATAAAATAAAAGAAAAAAACAATTTATATTTTTGACTGCCAAAAAAGTTACCAAAATAAGAAAAAAAAGTTCATATCTCATTGAAAAAAATAATAACCAATTTTGGTTAAAAATAACCAAAAACGGCAACACTGTACATAACATAATTATGAAATTTTTACTTTCACCAAAACTGCGCAAAACTGCTTTTGAAGGTTTTGAACTAAAGTGCTTTTTACATTATCACATTTTGTATCAGAGTTCCTTTTTGTATTTTGAATGTGGAAAACAAAAAACAACTCTAATACTTAGACAAAATTCACTACCGCCATTTTGAATCTCTTAAATATAATCTCAGATTAATGATTAGCAGCCTCCGAAAATTTCTATTGATAATTTATTTTTTTATACAACCATTAATCGATCCTTCAGCTACTTTTATTTCTTTTGCTATGAGCTCGATTCCCAGCATTGCCAATTTATCCATTTTATGGCTAGATTTAGCCATTTTTCAACAGAAAAATTTTAATATAGCTATTAGCCATTTTTAAATTTTTTTTTAGCCATTTTGGCATTTTTTGCGTTCTTATTTAAAGTATAACTTTGGGCGTGAAATTTGATGAATTTGATAAAGTAAGTTTCTACACTTTCTAAATGTTGATTACAAGACAACAGTGTTTTTTCTTTAATTTAAATAAAATTTAATATTTGTATTTAATTGCCATAAAAATATCAGAATTTATGTATTCGCTATACAGAATTGGCCACTAATAACGGGTGTCGCAGTAAGAATTCATTTTTTCATTTAAAAAAAAACACGTATTTTTTTAAGACAATTGTGATTTTTTTTATTGGATTGTAAAGAAAATATGTTCCGATTAAGTATGTAATAAAATAACCGTCAAATGGTCCCCTGTTCCTGTAACTAATGCCGTTCACAGTTACTGACATTTCGGCCTCATCTTCAAAAAAGTAAGGCCCAATCACGCCGCCTGACCAAAATCCGCACCAAACATTTGCTCGTGTAGTCTGTTTTTTATTGATTTCATGAGGATTTTTTGAGACCCAAATTCGACAATTTTGTTTATTCACGAAGCGATTCAGATGGAAATGATTTCCTTCGGGGAAGATGACTCATTACCCATTAAACAAATTGCCGGCGCTTTGCATGGTCTGCTGGTTTGCGCTCCATTTTTAATAGTCAGAATAAACACATGAGTCAGCTTTCAAATTTCAGTGTAGCGACTTGCAAAAAAAAATTACTCTAAATAAAAGAGCACTGTTTCTGAGACACCCTATAAAAGGGGATATAACCAGTACTGAATTAATTTTTTGATACGAAAATACACTATCTGAAAATCTATCGATTTTAAATCGATTTTTTTTTTAATTTCTTGAATATTTTGTATTATTTTTAAATTTGAAAAGTTACACACGACACAACCGAAGCGATCCTGTTCTCTTTTAAAATTTTGATTTGTAAATTCATTAGATAAGTTGGAAACATCAAAAACAAAAAACTAACAAATTGATGTTATCTAAAACTGGTTTCTATTCGGAAGTAAATAATTTTAATATTGGTTTGACGAATACAAAAATGCTTTTTAACTCAAATTTTTTACAAAAAAATGTTAAATTTGTTCAAAAATCTTCCTAAATGATAAAAAACCCTTGCTGTAGGAGATATCTAATTTTACTTTAAAATTTTGTTTAAAGAGCTGCTTAAACACTTAAAATTAAGGTATCCGCTGATAGGAGCGTCCATTATTAGCAAATTTCACTGACTTTTTAGCATAATCAGTTTAAATTTCTCCAAAAAATTAACATCCATTTTTCCCCACAAATTTAGCCATTTTTGATTTCCACATTCTGCCGACACCAGTGTTACCTTACATATATTTCCTATGAGAAAATACAGTTTCAATCTCCACTTTTTAGTGCAGCGACTTAATGCATCGGAGCTCATAACTAGTTCGTAATCATAATTATCGTAACCTATTTGAACATTAATGTTCAAATATCAATGTGCTCGAATCGCAAACTTTTTTTTGGGTAACAAACGTGGCACTGAATTCAGTGGTAAGCTAGATAAGCTATTGTTTTCGAAATGCTGGAGATTGAAAATTATGGTTCCAACTATTTATCATTTATTGAATATAAATCGATAAACATCACAATGTGTGATTACCAGTCGAATACGATGAAAACGGCGAGCGTGACTGTAAGGCTCGAATGCATTCACTTTTAGGTTTCATTTGTTAGAATTTACAAGAACCAGGAAACGAAAATAGAAAAAATTGAAAAGTTTAGATTTTTTTTTCAAAAATAAAAAATAAATTATACAATCACTTTAAAATTTTTTTAATCAATTTAATTTTTGTGCAAAAAGTTTATTTTAAAATTAGTTTCATTAATTGCAAACAAAATTATGTTTATCGATAAGATGTTTTTCGATCGTCATATATCGATTTAAAATTAATAAATGTTAGAAAAATGACAAACATTGGGGTTATTTAGGCACTTGCGACCATAGTTTTCAATTTTAAATGCTTTGAAAACACGAGTTGACCTAAAAAATGGTTAGCATCACTGGAGTCAGTCAGCGCACTTGAATTAGGTGTATCCGACGGGTTGCCCGCTTGTTACGTTTTTAAACTAGTTTAAATAAAATAAATCGAATTTTTTCCAAATAATTTTAATTTTTATTAAAACTTTTATTTTTGTACGATAACATTAAACAATATTATTTAATTATTTTATTGCACATTTAAATATTTAATTATTTTTAATATTAATGTTTAAAGTTATAGAAAGTTATATACAAAATTGGTTTTTGTGAACCTTCTTTAACTTTATAAAGTGTTTTTATGAAATAACACTTTAAACTACCATATACACACTTATAAGGAAGGTATGCGATGTGGTACACTCCGATTGGGATGAAATTTGGATATATGATAGAGGAGGTAATATACTTTTTTCCATATTCTTTTTTTATTTTTGCCTAATACGAGTATTATTTATGTTAAAGGGGTAAACAGTAGGTTACAGAGTAGTGAAGTTTTCGTTTTTATTTTCATTTTTTAAAACAATTACACGCAAACAATATATTGCTGGAGCTAGGAAATTGGAATCAAGATTCTTCCTGCAATGTAGACACTTTTGGAAAAGCCAGAGAGTAGGGGCAAAAATGGGGAAATACTCCCCCTTAAAGCTCTGCTAAAACCGCTGGTGTTATGAAGGTGAAATTTGGTATGAAGGCTCTTTAACCGGCGTAGATATCAGCTAAACCGGATTCTTAGAAAATCCTTTGGGGAGCAAAAAATTCTCTCCCTTGACGGCCTGCCAAAACCGCTGGAATTATGAAGTTGGCAGTTTTTATGCAAGTATCTCCTCCGATGTAAATACTCTCCCAGAAGATGTTTTTGAAAATTCTTACAGGGAGGGGCAAAAAGGAAAAAAGGCTCTCCCTTAACGGCCTGCCCTAACCGCTAGAGCTAGTAAGTTGAAATTTGGTATGTAGGTTCCTCCTTAGGCGTAGAACCCTCTCAGATGGGATTTTTGAAAACTCCTGCGGGAGAACATGTTCGCTAAATTTAGCTCATTTCCTAACTGATAAGATCGAATTTTTTGAAAACCAGACCAGGAGGGGAAAAAAGGAATCTCTCCCTTGACAGCCTGTAGAAACGCATTTGGCTAGAAGCCTGAAATTTGATTTACATATTTCTTGAAGTATGGGCTAACTAATGATTTTTTTTAAATTTCTACCAGGAAGGAAATGTCTCTACCTTGACGTCGAGGGCAAATTCCTTTTGGCTAGAAATCTGAAATTTTAGATATGTGTTCCCTGAAATATGGGCTAAATCACTGTTAAGGTACATTATGGAATTTTCGCCAAAAAAAGTGGTCCAAAAGGATCAAAATCTAAAGGTTCCTTCTACAATGTACATATCAGCTAAGACGGGATTTTAGAAAAACTTTTTTAACGGTCTGCGCAAACCGTTGGAACTAGGACATAGACATCAACTTTGACGGAATTTTGGAATATCCTACGGGGAGGGTTTAAAAAAAGGAAAATTCTTTCCCTTGACGGTCTATCCAAAACCGCTGGTTCTCGGAAGTTGAAGTTTTGTATGTAGATTATTCTTGCTGCTTAGATATCTGCTTCCTAGGTCGAAAGGCAAAAAGTGCAAGTCTCCCCCTTGACGGCCTGCCCAGACCCCTTTAGCTAGAAACCTGAAATTTAAAAATATTATTAAATTAAATGTACTATTGCTTAGTACAGGGTTAAACTCTCTTTCCCAACACCTGTATATTTTTTTCTTTAATTTGAAATTATTCATTTCACTATAAAAATAAAGAAATTTTACACAATTTTTAGCAGCCATTTTTTCTCTTTAAACATAAGATTGAGCCAAAATAAAAAAAAAATGCAGGTCAATTTAGTTTTCCTCCTTAATTACATATCCAAATATCCAAATCGGAATTAACCACACCGCAGACCTTCTTTGTTATTCGTTTACAACTACACTAAATATATTGTTAAGACAAATATTTAAAAATAGATACACAAGTGTCAATTTTTGGACATCAAATGATACTAACAACACTTAAATACTATGTAATATACAATTTGCACACATGCATAGAATGAAACACTTATACTTAAACATAAACACTTATTAATAAATATATCCCAATAAGCATTTGAATTATATTATATATCACCCAGAAGAGATTACGGCAATATCATTCACTTGTATTTTAGAAGACAATCAAAGTAGTATTTTGAAAATATCTTTTATTTTTTATCAGCTGGAAGATACATTTTCGATATTAAAAAAATGTAAAAAATATATAACAACTACATATGGAAAACTTTTACAAACAATATTGTATATTTGAAAAAATGAGTCTCTAATTCCGAAGCCCGTTTCTCGATATCTAATATATAAGATATCCAGCAGTGCATTTGCTGTACATTTGTAATATTAATATTTAATGAGCACGTTTCGCTGCATACACCACTGCTTGGCATGTACAGTAGGGCGGGTTGATTTAAAAATCGCTCAACGTACAAGGAAAATCGTATTCTAGGGATTAAAATAAGAAACTTTGTCGAAGAAACCATACCTCTAAAACGATTTCTGATGTCCCGACTTTTGACCTGTAGGGTAAAATTTTGAAAAATCCCACTTTGACCTATTTAGAGTGCCCCAATCGAGTCCAAATGTATGACCGACCCCCCTAACTTTATAGCGCCGACCCACCCATGCCAGTGGCACACCCCCTGGAACCCCCAGGGGGGTTTGCCATACAAATATTTCAAAAAATCACAATTTTTGACACTTTACACGAAAAAATCTGAGAAATGGCTAGGTTTTTTCTTTTTGGAGTTTATTTTTCTCTTTAGAAATTTATTTAGTCAGAAAATATGTAAATGAAATAAATGAAAATAAAAAAATATTATATTAGTTTTAAATGAGCTTAAGATCTTTTTTATATAAAAAAATAATTAAAATTATTTATTTTTCCCAATATTTCGTCACAACATTGGGTGACTTCTTCAGAGGAAATGTTTTGTATAATTAATAATTGAAAATTATAAATTGAAAATTTTTATATGATATATACATGAAATTTTGTGATAAATAAATAAATATATTTTTTTATATAAAAAAGATCTGAAGCTCATTTTAAACTAATGTATTAATCAAGAAGTTTGAAGAAAACTAACACAAATTTAAGAAAAATATTTGTCAGGTAGATCTTGAGAAAAATTAATATAAACCATTTTCCCGGTATCGACTTTTTGGCATATGGGTCAATACAATAATAAGATGCAAAAATATTAAGGTAAACTGAAATAGTTTATTTATTCAATTGTATATTATCACAAGCTCGGAAAAATAAATTCAAATCCACCGATGACTGGTGGATAGAGTAAATTCTTTTAAATTAGAGCGAACAATTTGCAGATAAATAATTGTGAATTTAACGTGTTTGTTTTGATGATAAAAAGTTAGGGAATTTATAAAACGGTTTTTATCATCTTGATGGTTATTAGGCGACATCTTCTCTCGATGTCTTTCAGATAAAAGGTGTGTTCGACGTAAGTTACCGCGGGTGCCCGCAGGAATCCAATCTTACAAGAAAGCGTTTCTTGTAACAAAAATCGGGTAAATGAGAGCGTTTATGAGAGAGTAATTGTGTTTCTCATTTTACCAGAACTTACCCGTACTTTTTGTTTGGGTAAAATGGTAAAATTGTCAAATCATCAGCTGTTGCTAATAAATTTGCTGTTTTGCTTTTTTGAAAAAAATTAAAGTTAAATAAAAATTTATTATAAAGAACTTTTCCTTCTTAATAATGAACAATACATTTGAAAATGTAAATAGATATTTTCCATTTCAAATAAATTTATGAATTAAATTGTTTTTAATATGAATAAATTTGACGTTTATTTTTGGGTATGAAATGTGGTTTTGTGCGTTCGCAGTATTTTGGGCATTTCTATGGTTTTTTGAGAGAATTTTTTGCTTACTCTCATTTTACCAGACTTTACCCAAAATTACCTCGTACAGACCTAATATATCGGCGACATGTGCTCATAGGCGGTATCGATAATTTCTTTCATATTGTATATTACGAATAAAAAATAAAATTTCTGTCTCTTTTCTGGAAATGAAATGTATTACAAGCTCGGAAAAATAAATTCAAATCCACCGAAGACTGGTAGATGGAGTAAATTCTTTTAAATCGAAGCAGATAAATAATTGTGAATTTAGTGTGTTTTTTTAATAATAAAAAGTTACGAAATTTATAAAACTGTTTTTTTTTCTTTTGGGTGGTTATAAGGCGAAATATTTTCGATATCTTCCATATAATCGATAATTTCTTTGATATTGCTGTGAAGTATTTCATTCGGAATAAATTTTCTACCGCAATACGAATACAATTTTTGCCGCAAAAAATTTTTCTTCCAGGTAATATATTTGGGGAATCGTATTCGTTATGCAATGTTTGCTAGGATATTAACTATAAATATATATATTTTTTAATTGATTTTCAAATTAATTAATTTTTTCTTTCCGATTTGGGTTTGCAACAAATGAGAAAATTATACATTAAATTAATATGTTACAGCAGAAAGGTTATATATGAATGTATAATAAAAATGTTTGTTGGGTGGCGTTGTATAACAAATACATGGTATTTTCATGTTTGATATTTCATGTTTTGTATTATTATTATAAGTTATCAAGTTAAGTTGAGTGTAGTGAGTATAAAGAGAATTAACTATATACTAATTTAATATAAGGTACATATACATGCATACATATATGAATATTTATATGTTTGTTTGTATATGAGAATAGGAGGATACTGTTTGGTTTGTTTGTAGTTTTGTACTTTGTAATTTTGTCATCACTTTTCTTTTCATACATACTTTTTTTTATCATTTGAACACGCTTTCAGTTTTCATTTTCATTTCATACGTAAGTAGATAGTAGGTGCAAATTTTTTTTTAAATTTTGTAATGCTACAATATTTTTTTTTTTTTAAATCTTTAAAAATATTTCTTAATAATTCTAAATGTTCAAATAAAAATTCTTGCATTATATTTGCAAATTAAAATAAAAAATATTTCAATATTTGGTTTTTATTTATCCAAATATTTAAATAATAAATATTTGAGAAGGCCAACATCGTAAGACCTTGATTAAAATTGCTTCTATTTAGAATCAATTCAATAAAGAAGATTTAAAAAATATATTTAATGAAGATTTAAAAAATATATTTTTAATTCGTGAATTTAAAATATAATTCGCATAAATAATGTTATTATTTTTTTAAACGCGAATTGAATTTTTCTTTGTTATTATTAATTTTCGAATTAATGAAATTTTTGAACAATTTTTTTAAAGGTCCGCTTTAGTTAGAGAAAGATTGCCGGGCTGTAGATGTGTCATGGCGTATGAGTGATATTATCAATAATCCAATTAATTTAATATTAGGGCTGGTGTTAAAATTGAAATTCATATTAGTGTTATTAAAATAAATATGCAATTTAAAAGGATTTGCTTCTAATTTTAAAGCTTACACTTAAAAACAAGTATGTTAAGTCTACTAAAATGTTGTTCATATTCTAAGTGCACCTTTAAGCATTAATAACATTTAAATAATTTTTTGATTATGTTTCAATACTTTACAAAAAAAAGAATGAATAAATCCACATACTTAACGAACCTACTATACAATATTATTTTGTCAGCTTAAGTCAATGTATTAGATAATTTTATAAAGAAAGATGAGGTTTTTTTTTTTTTGCTAGAATTTATATGGCTGCAGCCAATTACTTGAACAAAGTTATGTTTTAGTAATCGTATGTTGTCTGGCCAATGAACAGAATAATCATAGACAGATGTTATTGACAGCATTATAGATGATGATGACAGAACTATTTTTTTTTCTCTCCATACTACTCATAAATATTTAATAATTTTTTTTGTATAACATTGACATGATTTCACTTTTTCTGCTTACTACTTTTATAAGCTGGTTTCAATTTAAGATTTTCCAAAAACACTGGTTGCATATCAGCAAACCATGAAAATTCTTCACGTATTTTAACCGGACCATCCTTACAGGTCAACCAGTACGTACTCATAAGTCCTTTACCCTAAAATTATTATACATACATAAATTTTACGATTTATTTCACTACATACTACAATCAAAAAAGTTTGCTGGTAGAATCTACGAAAAAATAACAGTTAAAACATGGGTATTTGCAGTTAAACAGGCAACTAAAAATTTAGTTATTTTTTCCTGTCAAAAACAACTAACAAATGCAAAAATATCGTAGAAATAACTGATAAATTTTTACTATAAAATTTTTTAAATAAGTGACAAAAATTGTTAAAAATCATTAATTTTTGAATTAAGTTTTTGGTAATTTAATAAAACAAAAACATATTTTCTCCTCGTTAACAAAATATGTGTTATTTCAAATTTAAAAGAAAA
This sequence comes from Eustalomyia histrio, assembly GCA_949748255.1. Classification (NCBI taxonomy): domain Eukaryota; kingdom Metazoa; phylum Arthropoda; class Insecta; order Diptera; family Anthomyiidae; genus Eustalomyia; species Eustalomyia histrio. The sequence goes on from OX456527.1 coordinate 12,632,288, forward strand.
AAATCCAAATTTTACACCAGTTATTATGTTTATATGCATTAGAAATGCAACAATTTATTTTTTATTTTTTTAATAACTGTAAAAAATAACTGCTTACTGCACCAAAATTATTTTAGTGGTTGTTTACAACATTAAAAGGAACTGCTTTAAATAACTGTTGCGATGAATAATAATAGTTGTTTTTTATTATTCCATAGAACTGCTTTAAATAACTGTTACGATGAATAGCAGTCTTAATAGCTGTTATATTTTTCCATAGAAAAACAACTGTAATTATAATTGAAAACAACAATTTCTTATATTACTACACAAACAACTGTTATGTAGTAACTGTCAAACTTTTTTGAGTGTAGTATTTTTAATGTTTATACTAACTTTAACATCAATTAAACCGCGATGTTCAGTTTTAAAACCACCCACTTTCATCAGGGACTGATTCATTTCTTCGGTAATGTGTATTTTATGTTCTTCACCTGTTGATTCCATACGTGATGCTGTGTTAACGGTATCGCCAAACAAACAGTAACGTGGCATTTTTGTACCAACAATTCCAGCTACAACAGGTCCGGTGTGAATGCCACAACGTATTTGTAAAGTTTCCATAGAACGTGGTATTTTAAAAAAGGACGAAGCATCAAGCAAATCAAGTGCCATTGTTGCAATTTCACTAATATGTTTGTTACCTGAGGAAAAAAGGAAAAAAAAAACAACAGTGTAAAATATTCCATAGAAAATAACATAGATGTCACGTAAATTCGTAATATGTACATATGAGGCTTTCCATATGAATTGTAAAACTTAAAAATTATATATCGTAAAATTACAGTAATTATTGTCTTATATGATACGAATAAAACATGAAATACCTTATTTATTTTTTTCTCAAAATGAGCGAAGGGGGAGTGTTTAAGTATTAACAAATTTAGATTTAAGAATTGCTTAATTAGATTTCTCCTGATTTTGCTCCCTGTGACTTCTAACTGTTACCAAATCCAAAAAAAAACCCTTGCTGGCAATCGTTTTAGCTCGAATGAAGTTGCAATTGCAACTGTAAATGATTATTTTGCCCTTTTTTAATCAAGGGATAGAATTGCTAGAAAAGTGTTGGACTAAGTCTAAAGGGTGGTCAAAATAAAAGCATCTTTTTAAAAAATTAAATAAAATGAACAAAACTTAATTTCCTTTGGTATATTATGGCTTTATTATAAATAACAAATATTCCTATTACTAAAGGAACACGATTTCATATACCTTTCTGGTTCTAGACGGGTTCTGGTTCTATCTCACGATAATAGCCTTAATGGTGTGGATCGTTTTTGAACTATTTGCATAGCATCGGTCTTTAACGGCACCCCACAGGAAAAAGTCTAAAGGGGTCAAATGAAAGCTCATAGGCGGCCAATTAACATCGCCAAGACGAACTTAGTGTGCAAAAGATCGATTGTTTGATGAGCTGTGTGAGATGGTGCGCCATCATAGCTCTGTATCGTTCGTCGTTGACTGAAATGGAGTTTTCAGCAGAATTTTCGAAAAAATGGGCTAATGTTGCCACCACTCCAAAATCCACACCAAACTGTTACTCACTGTGGATGCTTCTCCACAATGACGTGCGGGTTCTCCGATGTGGCAATTTTGTTTATTGACATAGCCGCCGAAATGAAAATGCGCCCCAATGTTCGATTGGAGCTTCTGCAAAACCCAAACGGAGAAGCCGTAACAAAGTGTATGATCGTTGGCCTTCAATTGCTGAGTCAACTGGACCTTGTAAGTGAATAATCCGAGATGGATGGCAATGTTTTTAGATTGATTTGCGTACTTTCGGCAACAGCAGCTACATTCTTAGCGGTACGCCCCGAACGATGACGGGGACTATGAGTGTTGTCCACTATCAAGCCAGTCTCACGAACTTTTTGCGACGTGAAGTAGATGCTTCATTTTGGCCAAAACTTCTTTTCATCATATGCATAGTTTGGGCAACACAGCACTCACTTTGGAAATAAGTTTGCAATATTTCCCAACGTTTTACAAACGTAAAGCAACTCATTGTGATCCGCGGAGGTATGATACCGACTGACAGTCAATATTGAATTTTGAACAGAAAAAAATATCAGTGTCGCAATTACAATAAACAAAAAATGTCACATTTTAACTAGAGAAAACGAATTGTACCAAATTTTCACGGGAAATTCATTATCGTGAAAAATCCTTTTTTTTATGTATACTGTGCTTCAGAACAAAACTGTTTTCTGGATATACAACACCCCAGCAAAAACATGGTAATGACAGGTCGTTACTGTCCAGATTACCATGTAATGATAGGTCGTTACATTTTTCATTACCTTAAACAACAAAATAATGACCTGCTGATAATGGGTGAAAGAAGTACTCATATGTAAACACAAAATAATGATTTACTGTTAGTTGTTTTCTTACTATTATACACTTACAATATATTTTTCGTTACCGACTGTAGTTTATTTAAAAAGTAATACGTAAAGTTTGTTTTTAAATGAAGAATCAATTGAAATTCATAGAAATTTATTTTTTAACTATTTGAATTAGTCATTCAAAAAACAAACTATAAAAATTTACAGACATTCAGTAGGAGGTGATATTTTCAGTTAAATGTAAAATTTTATATTTTCTGCTTCAAAAAATAGAGAGTTTGTACGTATATATATAAATTTATTTAAAAACAAGAAATTATTCAAATATAGATACACATAAAGCTAATACAAATATATACATCTGTGTGTGTTGTGTTTTGTAATAACATACAAATAAAAAAACTTTCAATTTGAAAAACAAACCACAAAAGTAGTTTTTTCTAACTTTTTTTTTGTCAGTAAAAAAATTATGGTTATTTTAAACGACTTTCTATTGTTTTTACTACTTTTGGTTATTAAACAATGATTGAAAATAAACAACAAAATGGGTTGAATATAATAAAAAAAAGTAGTCCTCTTTTTGACTGTATTTTCGATAAATTTAATATGTATTTTAAGTTGTTTTTAACGAAATAATATTGTGAGTGTATGTATTAACTTGTTTTGAAAAACTCCAGCAAAATAGAAAATTATCTGCTGTAAAATAAATTTTTTTAAAAATTTAATATTTTAAAGCCTTCCTATGAGAAATAGCCTTGAATTATGAACTTAAAATTTTGAGTTTAAAAAGAAGATATTTTATAATTTAAATACAAATTATACTTGTCGATTTCTTTAAGAAAATTTTACTTAAATAAGGTACACTATTGTTATATTAAGAACAATTACTTACTTTATTATTGTAGGTAACCACTTATTTCTTCACTATAAGTAACCATACTGGTAATACACTATTCTTACTTTTTTTGTAACCGAGAGGATAATGACCACCCATGAATTTTGGGACATCGCGAACAAAAGTAATTAAGCGAGTAAATAGCCTGGTAACTAGTGAAAGCCTTTGTGTGCTACTTACTCCCATAATTACTTGGTAATGTCTGTATTTGCAGGGACACATGTATTTTTAAAATATTTTTTTTAAGTAAGCTTTTTAATTATAATACCAGACTGAGTATACTTTTACTAGTCTGATTGTGAATACCACTAATGTTGTTTTCAACTTACCATTTTTTACCGGCAAACCTGAAGCAACCATATAAGAATCTCCTATAGTTTCCACTTTGTAAACATCATAACATTCAATACGTTCATCGAATACACGATAAATCGAATTTAAAAAAGTAACCACCTTCTCAATATATAACGATATGTTCAACCATCCATCCATACATCCATCCATTCAACCATTTAACCATCGATGGAGATGGCATAGTAAGAAGTTTTTTAGTTTCATCAAAACAAAGCACGCGCAGACATAGAAAAAAATAATTTATTTTTATTAACATTTGTTGTTCTTTTTGATTTTAAGGTTAATTTCCGTTTTATGTTGTGTTATTTTGTTAACAGTGTGAATGTGTATGAGGTGCTGGTGAATGTGTGGGGAGAGTGTGTGAGAGTGTTATATTTGTGTGTTGACCTACATACCTCTAAGGGGGTACAACGGGCAGCTATTTCAGTAAAGCCAACAATGTCACTAAAATATACTGTGGCCGATTCATAAAGTTCAGCTGGTACCTTTTTAAAAAAAGATTCAAATAAAAAAACAAGAAAACCGTTTAATAGGAATAAATTGTAACAACGTACTTAACATTAACCCACCTGTTGAGTGTGTTTTAACTGCATGGCCACACTGGGTGGTAACATTTGAAAAAGTAATGAATCACTTTTACGTTTTTCACGTTTTAATTCTTTAGCTTTTTGTGACAAATTTACAGCGTACATCTACACAAAATACACAATTTAATTATTGATCTATGATTTTTTAACATATTTTAACTCAACCTGTATGGTAGCAGCTGCATTTTTAACTAAAATTATTATTACGGGTGAAACACATAATACCACCACTAATATTCCAATACCTATGGCCTCTTTTTTAGCTGCATCTTTAAGCTGTTCATCTACATATTCCCTAAAAAATAAATGAATTATTATAGTTTTTGGTTTTCTTTTTCATATTTACTACACATTTAACTTACTTAATTTTACGCCTTAAATCTTTTTGTAAAATCCTTAAATCATCTGTGTAATTATGCATCGAATCATAATATTCTATAGCACTACGTTCATCTGATACATTTGGTTTATTTTTTAATACTATATTACTCCTAAAAATTGATTTTGCAAATATATAAGTAACAATTAAAATTGAATGAATGAATGATAATTGACCAATTACAGTGAAAGTCAGAAAAATAGTATCTGCTCTTGTAAAGCTAATTTTCTAATAAACTATGGACTCCGAATCTACTAAGAAAAACTATTTTTTCAAAGAACCGGTTCTGATAAATAGCGGGTTTTAAATTTGTGTTTGATTTCCAATTTTTTTATACCCTCTACCATATATGGTGAGGGTATATATCAGTTTGTCATTCCGTTTGTAATATGTCGAAATATAGGTTTAAGACCCCATAAAGTATATATATTCGTGATCCTTATGCAATTTTCGGTCGATTAAGCGATGTCCGTCTGTCTGTCTGTTGAAATGGCGATCACGACGCGAAGGCGCAAGCGAGGGTGCCAATTTTTATCCAGATTATTGAACATCCTCCCGAGCAGTTTGGTATTTAAAATGAGCGAAATCGGTTTAGCGGTTCAAAAGTTATGAGTGAAAATGTGAAGGTACCTCTAAATTTTCCATACAAATTTGTACAATTTTTCTGTATCTATTTTAATTTTCTGTTAAGTAAGTAAAAATGTTATTAAGTCTTCTTCTTGTTCGACTATATTTATTGTCTTTCATACTATGAGAATAATAACATTCTTAGAGCTATATGTGTGTTACTGTAATAACTAAGTTAACGTTAAACGCAACATTGTTAAAGTCGCTAACAGAGCAGACCTCTGTAAATAACATATCTTAAACTAAACAAATAACATTACTAAGCCTAAATAACAAAAGTTCTCTTACATAAATTGACAAAACATATTCATATAACAGTTCATCGTATATCATATTCAGCCCCTATGATTGCTGGAGGCTGGGCTCATATAGAATGAGGTAAGGTCCAGAGGAGCTGGATTGTCGTTAATACGTCTATTGATGGTGTTTTTCTCGTTTACGTATATTTGGCTGACAAGTAAATAATCGTGTAGCTCAAGTTTCTCAACAAATCTGGCTTGCAACAACATGGCGTACCTACAGAAGGGTAGAACATTGGCATTTTCATAGACGTAACTATTTAAAAATCGTTTTATGAAATTTTCGTAATTTTTCCCGATGCATTTTCTTAGGATTTTCCATTTAAAATATCTCCAATTCTTTGGCTACTATAGGAGATATAGTAAACCTGATTGGGTTTTTCTGTTAAGCTTTGTTGGTTTTTCGTTTCATTTCATAAAATGTATTTTTTGTTTTTGTAACCAAAGACATTTATATCTAAAGAAAAAGCAAAATGCATAATTGCTTTAGTGCCGCTACTTTTGAATAGGTGGCACCCCACAGCGATATAGCCTTGGATTAGGCTTTCAATTAATTTATTTACCAAAAATATTAAATTTACTACAAACGTCAAATTCTAATACATTAAGATGTTACTGGTGGACTTATTACATAATTTTAAAGTCAAATTTTCAAATGTTTGACGTAATAAAATAGTATTTTTTTGTTCCTTTTGTATTTTTGAGAGTTGAGGGATTGGTAAATGTTTATTTATGTTAATGTTTTCTTTCATAAAAAATATACATGAATAAAGTGCAATATTGTGCTCTTAAACATCTAAATGAATATTGATTTAAAAAATTAAGGTATAATATGCACATAAAACATATATTTTTCATAGTTTTTGGCAAATATTCATTTATGTTACGAAGAAAATAGAAAGACTAGCTCTGCAGAAAAATATGCACCTTCTGATGGGCCATCTATTGACAAATAGTTACAACTCATGTTCTTTCTTTAACAAATTAATTTCTTTGCTGTATTCTCTCCATTAGACAAACACACTTTAATTTTTTAAAGAAAGAATATTCGTTGCATTTATTTATCAATGCGTGGCGCATCAGAATGTACATTCTCTCCATTAGGCATATTCAGCTGCAGAGCTAGTCCCCATAGCCGGAACAAAATTGAGTATTTGTGCAGTCCATGGTTAAAAAAACTAGTGAAAGTGTAAAGGTGCCTCTAAGTTGCCCATACCCATTTTTTTCAACAGTCGCTTAGCAGTAAATATTTTGTATTCACCTCAAACATTTTTTCACCAATAAAATTTTTTTTCACAACAAAAAATTATTTCACCTCAAAATTTTTTTTTCACCTCTAATTTTTTTTTCTTCCAAAAAGGTTCTTTTAACATCTAAAAAAGTTTTTCACATCAAAAATTTTTTCACCTACATAATTTTACTTCAAAAGTTTTCTTATATTATTTGTATCAAAAACAGTAGAGAACATCTTTTTAGGATATTGGTGGAGGGTATTCAAAGATTCGGCGCAGCCGAATTTAGCCCTTTTTTACTTGTTGTTGCATAAAGTTTCTTTAAAAATTGTAAATTTTTAAAAATTGTAAAAAAATATTGGCAAAAAAGTAAAAAAAAGCAAAAGTAAAAAAGCACTTTTTTAAAGAACAAAACTAGCAAAGAAATATTTTTATTAAAAAAAGCACTGAGGCAAAAAAATGTGAAAAAGCTATTTAAAGCTCAAAAATCTTTAGAAAAAGCTACTTTAAAGCTAAAAACTGGAAAATACAAAAATGCAAAAAAGCGAATATGAGTGAAAAAAAGCAAAAACAGAAAAGTTAGCAAATTTATCTTCTCTGATAATCATATCAATAGATGTTTGAGCAAATTTAACTGACACTGCAAGGATGTTGAAATTTTTCTTAGTTTGATCCTTCTAATACCCGCGGACTGGTAGGTATCTATTGCTTAAAATTACAAACATTAATATTTGAGTTGCACTTCTTGCATTGAAATGCTGAGATGGTGCAGAGTACAATAGTTTTTGCCGAGCTTTTCCGTGGTTTTAGTTAAGAATTTTTTACCTAAAAAACACTCAGAATATTATGTAGTTAACTGTTTGTAGTTTAATAAAAAAGTTTTCCGTTCCATTTAAAAATAAAGGAAGATACATTTATTTTTCAAAGAAATATCTACACTCAGAATATTATGTAGTTAACTGTTTGTAGTTTAATAAAAAAAGTTTTCCGTTCCATTTAAAAATAAAGGAATACACATTTATTTTTCAAAGAAATATCTATATTAACTTTTTTATACATTTATTCGAAATAATTTACTATCATTTACCATTTTTTTCAGTTTAATTTATTTTTTTCATTTGCTTGAAATTTAATAAAAATTTACCAACAAAACGGAAACTTGTGGTTTATTTGTGTCCGTAACAGTTATTACAAATTTAAATTTCGTTTGCTGTCTGTTTCAAAAAAAAAAAATATGCAAAAAATTTCAATTTGTTTTTTTATTTAAATTGGTTGTATATATACAAAATTTTTAAATACAAATTACAAGAACTTCATAAACACACATACATACACAAATACATTCACACAGAAAGTGTTTATAGCTTCATATGCATACATACATTTTGTATTGTACGAGTTTAAAAAAAACAAGTAAAAAAGGGCTAAATTCGGCTGTGCCGAATCTTTGAATACCCTCCACCAAAGGGGATGAAGATGATATACGTATATACTAAATTTTGCATGAACTGTAATATGAATATGTTTTGTCAATTTATGTAACGAACTTTTGTTATTTAGTTTTAGCAATGTTATTTACAGAGGTCTGCTCTGTTAGCGACTTTAACATTGTTCATTTTTACGTTAACTTAGTTATCATAGTATGTAAGACAATAAATGTAATCGAACAATAAGAAGACTTAATAACATTTTTACTTACTTAACAGAAAAAAAAATAGATACAGAAAAATTGTACAAATTTGTATGGAAAATTTAGAGGTACCTTCACATTTTCACTCATAACTTTTGAACAGCTTGACCGATTTTGCTCATTTTAAATACCAAACTGCTCGGGAGGATGTTCAATAATCTGGCTAAAAATAGGCACCCCCGCTTGCGTCTTCGCGTCGTGATCGTGATTTCAACAGACAGACAGACGGACATCGCTAAATCGACTTAAAATTGCATAAGGATCACGAATATATATACTTTATGGGGTCTTAAACCTATATTTCGACATATTACAAACCGAATGACAAACTGATATATACCCTCACCATATATGGTGGAGGGTATAAAAATACAAAAACGGAAATAATTTCAAATAAATGAAAAAACATTTATTTTTTAAGGATTGGTAGGTAAAATTTTGACATTTATTTTAACTGATTACATCATTTGATTCTTACGGATGTGTCAGTTGATTAATCAACATTTAAAAATAAATAACAAGTGGCATTTAATTTAAATGAAAATTTAGTAGACCGGTTTTTAACTGAAATATCATTTCTTTTAAATGATATTTTCAGTTGTTTTAACTTACAAACTTTTTTAAGTGAACATGCTTAATGAGCACATAAAATAATTTTTTTTCCATTTTCGTCGATATTCACGGGATTGTCAGCTTTCAATGGCTCTCAAACACAAACTAAATCACAGAGCTTGTTCAAAATTAATTGTTCAAATTAAGAAGAAAGTTTCAAAAGTTCCTTATAAACATAAATACGATTATTAATGATTATATTATGATCACTGAGGACGATTTGAAATGAAATTTCGGATCATTATTTTATTATCACTAGGATTATACTATCGTTAGTATTTTGGTACGCTGAAAATCTATTGAAATTATCCAAGATAAAAAATTAATTTTTTTTGATAATTTTATTGAGAATTTCTGACTGCCACTGTAAAAACTGTTTAAAAAAAACTAACTAGAAACCAACTTACATTCTTTTCATTTTCTTATATTTTGCAGTCTTTGTTATATTTTTATACATGGATGTCAGTCTTGGAACATAATTAAGTGTTGAGTTAATAAGTTCACGAGCCAAAAATTCATAGCGTATAAATGAAACAAAACCATCAGAACTTAAATAACCACGACCATAATATTTGATGCCAAACGACGAAGCAATATTTTGACATTCAATACTTTTTAATAGATTCTTAAAACCCACTAAATATCTGAAAATACATAAAACTAAAGTCTAAAAACAAATTTCCACATAAAATATTCGCAAATGGCCACGTACCTCCAAACACCACTATTATCGGCCTCCTTTATTTGTTCCGACAAATGATGCAGTAAAGCTTTATTAACCGATGTATACCAGTTCATAACACCGGTAATAGAATTATCTTCTGGTTCAGTACGTATTCTATCTCTATTACAGATGATTATAAATATAAACCACAAAACAAAAAGGGACAAATTTACATATTAATTACTTACATAACGTATTTCAATATTTTGTAACGTTAATGTAAATGATGTGATAAATCTCATTTATTTTTTTTTTTTTTATTATTTTTTTTAATTGAAGGGATTTACCTAAATTCATTTAAACGACTTTGAAATTCGGTACGATTTAATAATACCTCGTAATCATCATCATCGGGTGATGTGGGTACACTAACCTCACTCCAGGTGGTCATGTTGTTTAATGCTTCATCGGTGATAGCAAAACGTTGAGTCAAATTTGAACTGTAAACAAGAATATAGTTGAGTACATACTGACATTAAGTGTACGCACATGTTTAAATAATTTAAAATAAGAGGCTTTCCATATCAATCCACCCCGCGACAGGTAAAAGCATAACGTTTCAATGTTAAACTTACTTGATGGACAATTTATTCAAAAAAGTGGTTGGAGTAGCTAACAACCTCTTTGTGTCTCCGGGAGTTTGGTAATATTAAGGGACGGCTCGAAACAGATCTATAGGAATACGGGTGTGGGCGTCTGTTGACCCTATCGATGGGCAAATATCTGTCCATATGCCAGGCGGAGATCTTCGTCATCTATATACATATGTGCATAGCAGTGCCTTAGAAGGGGCATAAATGGGGCACATATTTATGTTCTTTCGGACAGTCAAGCAGCATTTAGAGAATTATTGTCTTTTGACGTGTCATCTAGACTTGTCATTGACTACATTGAGTCTTTCAATTGACTCAGCCTTATCTTAAGCTGGGTTCCTGGGCATGAGGGGTATGTGGGTAACGAACTGGCTGACATGTTGGTCAACTGATGTGACTGTCGTCTTTGACCCTTAACCTTTCGGTGGTGTACCTTTGGGGTATATTAGAGAAAAACTCAGGATGTGGAGGGAGTACAAGTCCGCTCCATATAGTGGAAGCTCCAGGAGACTCCCTTCCCTGAACAGGAAGGACTTAAGGACATTAACGGTATTTCTCACTGGACAATGTAATCTTAGGTACCATTAAAGATCTAGAGGTCTGATTCGAACACTTATAGTTTCTGCGAAATAGACGTTGAGACAGCGAAACATATAGTCTTTGTATGTCCTAGGCTTCGCGGCAGGAGACTACAATTCCTTCGTGGATATACAATATGTCTTCATTGGAAGACTTAATTTTTAGTGTAAAATGTTGCTGCACAAAATATCGATTTTTGCATAGAGGTTTTCTGCTCTAATTAGGTCAAGTTTTTTTTTACTAATTGGCCAAGTTGCCAGACCAACTGCTAATGTTGTCATTTCCTTATTATTATTTATCATACATGGGACTAATTAATTGATGATTTCATTAGCATTGCATTGATATCAATTGTAATGAAATTATTTTCATTATCATTTATTATTAATGGTAATGTTTTTAAATTCCATTACAATTAATAATTAATCAGTTTAAAACAAATAATTATAAAAATATAATTTTATATTAATACTCTACTAGAGCAAAATTTTGTACGTTTTTTTTGTCTCGCTTAGTTTTAAATATACCGGCCATTTTACTTTGGCGAATACCTAGAAGTATAAATATACTGCGATAATCAAAATAGGCCAGGTCCAGGAAAGATCCCGATGGATCCATTAGAAAAACAGCCTATGTAAAGCAATTTAAATATTCTCATTTTTTTTGTTAACAAATGCTTTTTTTGTAAATAGTTTTTGAAGCATTACTACGATTTCAATAGCATCAAACGGTAACGAAATTTTTTTGGCATTAGCATTACTCAACTAATGCTAATAAAATTTCAACGCCAATGAATAATCACAAGTATGTTATTTATTATAATTTAATGAAATTTAACATTACTTATAGAGTTTAAAAATATTTAGTGCAAAGAGAGTAATCAATTTATTGAAAAATTACGATTTTTTATTTCTAAAAAAATTTCCATATTTTTCTTCCGATTCATAAAGTTTTATATATGATGTTGATTATACGTACTGTGGTTCTTACTGATTATAAGATGAATACTTGAATTTTTATTGAATATTTGAGATGGAAATATTCAGCAAATATTTTCTCTAAAACGATGCTAAATAACAAGGTGAAACTTTCTGAAAAGCTTTAAAAAATAAAATAATCAGAACTAGATGTAAATTTAAAAAATAAAATTCTATTGACGTAATCAAATTTTAAGCATTTTACAAATTCCGTTAATATATTACAAATATATTACAAATACGCCCTAAATTAGTCAATATTTTAGAAAAATTTTAATTATTATTTGTATCATATAGAATAATTAATATTGGAAGTTTCACATTAAGATGACATACTTTCTTTTTGTGCTGAACAGTTGTTATGGAAGGCCTCATAAAGTCAGTTATTTTTATAATTGAACGTACATTATAATTTATATTGTAATAACTCAATTTTTGTTGAAAAAAAATATTTTAAAAATGTGAAATACAATTGACTATTGTTGAAGTACAATTGAATATTACTGAAGTACAATTGACTATATCTGAAATACAATTGACAATTTTTGAAATACAATTGACTATTTCTGAAATACAATTGACTATTTCTGAAGTACAATTGACTATTTCTGAAATACAATTGACTATTTCTGAAATAAAATTGACTATTTCTGAAATACAATTGACAATTTTTGAAATACAATTGACAATTTTTGAAATACAATTGACTATTTCTGAAATACAATTGACTATTTCTGAAATACAATTGACAATTTTTGAAATTCAATTGACTATTTCTAAAATAAAATTGAATATTTTTGAAATACAATTGACTATTTCTGAAATACAATTGACTATTTCTGAAATACAATGGACTATTTCTGAAATATAGTTGACCATTTCTGGAATATAATTGACTATTTCTGAAATACAATTGACAATTTCTGAAATACAATTGACTATTTCTGAAATACAATTGACAATTTTTGAAATACAATTGACTATTTCTGAAATACAATTGACTATTTCTGAAATACAATGTACTATTTCTGAAATACAATTGACAATTTCTGAAATACAATTGACTAATTCTGAAATACAGTTGACTATTTCTGAAATACCATTCACTATTTCTGAAATACAATTGACAATTTTTGAAATACAATTGACTATTTCTGAAAAACAATTGACTATTTCTGAAATACAATGTACTATTTCTGAAATACAATTGACAATTTCGGAAATACAATTGACTATTTCTGAAATACAGTTGACTATTTCTGGAATACAATTGACTATTTCTGAAATACAATTGACAATTTTTGAAATACAATTGAATATTTATGAAATACAATTGACTATTTCTGAAATACAATTGACTATTTCTGAAATACAATTGACTATTTCTGAAATACAGTTGACCATTTCTGGAATACAATTGACTATTTCTGAAATACAATTGACAATTTTTGAAATACAATTGACTATTTCTGAAATACAATTGACTATTTCTGAAATACAATTGACTATTTCTGAAATACAGTTGACTATTTCTGGAATACAATTGACAATTTTTGAAATAAAATTGACTATTTCTGAAATGCAATTGACTATTCTGAAATACAATTGACTATTTCTGAAATTTAATTGGAAAAGGTGTAGACAATAAATTTATATTTTTGTTCATTATTACATACATTTTAATTTGGGGCGAAAAAAATTATATGTTTCGTTTTTAAGTTATACGATCAATTTTTTTAATAAAAATGTTTATTTAATATATTAAGGTTTAATATTAAGAGGAGGTTTGCTACCTACCGTTCTTTACTACCATTTGTAAATATATAAAATGCCACTTCAGAACGTTCCAGTTGTAGGCGCGTAACAAGTTTACCCAAGTCTGCCACCATTGCGACCTTTTTGAAAGATAAAAGAAATTAATAAAAAGGTATAATTTGAAATGACTTGTAATATTTAAACAAATTTATTAATCTTTTTTAAGAAGATACTTATAAAAAGAGGACAATTTTAAATATGACTGTCATAACTTTTTAGTAGATTTTAATAGTCTATTATTAAAAAAAAAAAAACAATTTAAAATATGACTGTCATATTTTATGGTATTTAATAATTTTCCATTAACTTCATGTCATTATACACATATTAATGTGTTTCAGTTATATTATTTAATTTTGTTATAAAAAACAATAAGTGTTTCAAGAACCTCAATAGGATTAAATATAAATAAATTATGACCCTCAAAAAAAAAAAAAAAACTAAATGAAGATGAAATGTAAGCACGTGACTTATAATAAGTAATGTTTTTATTTCACTCTGGCCAATACATACAAAACAAAATTTACAACAGAATGGTATACAATTAAGAAAGATACATTGTAAAATATAATCTTTGCGACAAAAATTGTTCAAAAATATATAAAATTGTAATTGAAAGTTTTCAAATTTCAGCTCACTCTAATTTTCAATTACAATTGGTCAGTATTAGAATTTTCCATTTGGAAGAAATAATTATTCTTTTTGGAACCGAAATAAAAAATTATTTTTTATATTTTTATAAAAAATAAAATAAATAACTATAAAAATATAGTACTTAATTTTTCAGCTGTTTTTAATAGTAAAAAATAACTACATTTTCAGTTATTTTATACCTTTATTTTAAGTATCATTTGCTGTTGATTCTTTTTACAAACTTTTTTGAGTGTATTGGCAACTATAGCAACACTGATGATGGGAGATAAATTTGAATAACTGTTTGTTATTATTTGATGTTAGGATAAAGAGATTTGACAATTTTGGTAAACCAATTAATTAATTATGTAAAAGAAGTAGTTAAATTAAGATATTTTAATAACTTAAGGTTAACACGTCCCGACAAATTTAACTGAAAATATCAAACAAATTGGAATTAATAAGCTTTATTAATCAACTGGAAATTACAGTTGAAAGAACTGTAATTTATATAAAAATATGCAGACTGCAATTTCATTTATATTAAATAAAAAAATGTTATTTTTAACTGTTAAAACTTAATGGAAAAATTAAGTAAAATAGCTTACAAATGTATTAAAATTAACAATAAACAAGTAAAAGCATTATATTTTTTTTATCCTCCACCAGGGATGATAAATGAGGTTTTCAAATCGCTACCAAACATCATTTTATATATAGTACAATACTTTTTCGACCTTAAATCAGCGCTTTGAGAAATTAATTCTTTTCTGAATTAACTGCCATAAATCGAATTCAATTTTAATCTCAAGTGAAAGAAATCTTTTTCTGTTTTAATCAAGTGCATTAATTTGAACGCGTTCAAGTCCAATATTGATTTAAGATTTAAATTTTTATAACCTCAACCATATATGGGTAGGTGAGACCCCATAAAGTATATATATTCGTGATTCTTATGAAATTTGAAGTCGATTTAGCGATGTCCGTCTGTCTGTTGAAATGGCGATCATGACGCAATGACGCAAGCCGGAGTGCCTATTTTTACATAGATTATTGGACATCCTCCCAAGCAGTTTGGTATTGAAAAAGTAAGTGAAAATATGAAGATACCTTTAAATTTTCCATACAAATTGGTGTATTTTAGTACAATTTCATAGTAGCAACTAGTACATAATATATTTTCTCATATTTTACCACCATGAGCGCCCCGGTAGGCTAGTTGGTAGCGTGCTAGCTTATCAGTGTGGGGGTCGTGGGTTCCATTCCCACCAGAGGCTCTGGTCTGTTTTCTCTACAACGTGCCGATGGCCTTTGTTGCTAGTGCTCAGTTAGGGTATTAGGATATAATTTGTAATTATATGATTAATATAAAATAATTAAATAAATTTTACCACCCGTCGCTTAGAAGTGAATAATATTTTGTATTCACCTCAAATATTATCACTCAAAAAAAATTTTTTCACCTCAAAAATTTTTTTTCACCAAAATATTTGTTTTCGCATCCAAAAAGGTTTTTCAGCTCAAATTTTACTCCAAAAGTTTTTACATTATTTGTATCAAAAACAGTAGAGAACATTTTTGGGACATTGGTGGAGGGTATTCAAAGATTTGGCACAGCCGAATTTAAGCCTCTTTTTACTTGTTTCAAATCAAATGTTTTAAGTCACTAGGAACGCGTTAATTTTTTAAAAAATCGAACGAAAAATAATCTTTGAAGTTATCAATTATTCAGTGATTAAAAAAAAAATATATTTGCGTTCGGTGATATAAAATCAATTTTTGACGTTGACTGTTTTAAAATCGATTTACCGTTCAGTGATTAAAAATCAAATTTTTATCGGTTTTTTCTTATTTTGCGTATTTAAACAAAATAAATAATTAAGGAAGGGTAACTTATTAAAAAATAATTAGAGCTAAACATAGAAATTTGATAACTATTTTATTATAACTATTTTTAAGCATTAAGTTATGTTATTTTTTAAAAGTTATCAGGTCTAAATGATACATATTGCATAGTAAATACATACATAGTAAATCAGTGAACGGTAAAAATTGATTTTAAATCATTAAACGGAAAATCTTTAAATGACTAAACGTTTTTTTTTAAATCACTGAACGGATTTTTTTTAAATCACTGAACGGTTGAGTAATTTGAACGAATTCTTTTCTTCGCGTTCGATTTATAAAAAATGATTTAAATAATTTTATTTGATAAAACGAACTGAAATCACAACAAATCGAATGTGAATTAAATCGATTAAATGATTGGTAATTTTCCATTTAATTCCTTGAATTTCAATTCAGAAATTTCAATTAATGAATAAAATCTTCGAATCTCTGCCTTAAATATATCAAAAATAGATTTTTTATACACTTAAAAAATTTAGAAAACCTTGAAATTAAATGATTGGTCATTTTCCATTTAATTCCTTAAATTTCAATTCAGAAATTTCAATTAATGAATTTAATCTTCGAAGCCTCAAATATACCAAAAATAGATTTTTTATACACTTAAAAAATTTAGAAATCCTTAAAATAAAATATCTAACCCGTTTGAGGAAGTACATTTGTTCTGACTTTTCTGTGTAGCAGTATTTTGATAAGATGTATAACTTTCACTGAAGTATGTAAAAGCAGCTTTTAAACCAATATATTGCTAAATATCCCGATTTCTACCATGTTTTAAAAATAAAAATCTTTAAGGATATACATATTTATCCTTATGTTGTTAATTTTTTAGATACAAACATTATTTTGAGGATCTAATTGTGGCATAAAAAGTATTACAGTAACAACTTTATCATTTCCGAAAGAGTTGCTTTCTATCAAAACAGGATTAAGAAGAAATTGTATCACAAAAATGTTGTCATATCAAAGATCAAAAATCACTATAGTACTAATATCATTCCATATCATATCATATATAATTTTTGAGGTGCAAAAAGATCAAGGTGAATAAAAAATATTATTCACCTCTAAGCTTCTGATTAAAAAATATAACAAAATATTTTATTCATCAGTTATAACTATAAAATTGTACGGAAAGTTTGAAGATACCTTCACATTTTCACTTACAAATTTTAAACCTCATTTTATTATACCAAACTGGTAGGGAGAATTAGTCATTAGCCATTAATCCCGCCGTGCTTGTCATTTAAATATACATACGGATAGTCAGACGTACATCGCTAGATTGATTTAAAAATACGAACTTCCCTCGTAGTTATATAAAATGCAACATTGCTCCCATCAAGTACCACCTGTTAGTAGACTACTGTCAAGTTTTGAGCAAGTTCCGTCATTTACTTTGCGTTTAACAGCTGTTCAAAACATAGAACTTCGTGGATTATTTTAAAAATGAAAAAAAAGTGAATTTCGAATGCTCATTTAACATTATTTTTTGCGAAAAAACCGTCAATCAAACCAAGGAAAATCTTGATAAATACTATGGGGACTCTGCACCTTCGATTTCAATGGTTTAAAAATGGTTTACTGACTTTCGTTGTGGTCGCACAAGTACGGCCAATCGAGATCAATACACCCGAAAATGTCAAAAAAATCCACGATATGGTGTTGTCCGATCGAAGAGTAAAAGTGCGTGAGATTGTTGATGTCATAGGCATTTCATATGGTAGTGTGGTTTCGATTTTAAATGATCAGTTGGATTTAAGAAAGCTGTCTGCAAGATGGGTGCCGCGTTTGCTGTCAATTGACCATAAACGTAATCGTGTGACAACTTCAAAGGAGTGGAAAAATTCCATGAATTGGTTACGAATTGGTAACTCATCCGCCATATTCTCGGGATTTAGCTCCCAGTGACTATTTCCTATTTTCAAACCTAAAGAAATGACTCGGTGGAAAGAGATTTAGCTCCAACGATTATATTATTGATCAAACAAATGCCTATTTTATGGACCTCGAAAAATCCTATTTTTTTGGAAGGGATACAAAAATTGGAGAAACGTTGGACTAAGTGTATTGAGCTAAAAGGAGATTATGTTGAAAAATAATTTTTTTTGCAAAAAAAAACTGTGTTTCATTCAAAAGTCACGGACTTATTGATCCGCCCTCGTACGTGAGGAACAAGAATATGTATATATGTACTCTATGGGGACTTTGGCCCATAATTCGACATGTTACAAACACATTAGCGCGCATGAAATAATCTAATTAAATTTTTATTTGATAGCTTTTATTATTTGGCATTTAGTATTAAAAAAAATTGGACGCAACCACCACGGCGACCACTTTTTTAAAGCGCTTTTGGAATTAACAATTTTCAATATTTTATTTGGCTGTCACCAAAAATTTATTTTTTCCATCATAATAAAACAACTTTTCCCTTCCATTTAACAGTTTAATCGTATTGCTTCTTAATGTAACATAATATTGGGCCACTAAAAACAATTCGCATCTCTTGCTTTTTGCTACTCAATCACATATTCCGAATTTAATTAAGCATGTAACGAACCCATCGGAATTGCTACATTCTTAATCATATTTATTACTTTAGGACTTTAAGATAATAAAAGCAATTTAATCCAGCAATAACAAAAAGGACAGTGTTTATTCATGTGCCAATACAACCAATTCTCTTACTTTTCTATAACGATAAAATGTCCTCATACCTACTAATACCTACAACATCAATAAAGGATATCAACAGATATATTTCAAAAAGACATTGTTGATAGTTAGTTGGTAATTAAAATTTACCGTAGCAATTCAATCATATATCTAAGGTGTCAGTGGAAAGTTCACTGAGGTTGTTTTCATTTATTTCTAATGCTGCCTTGTCGTATGGTTTACCAGCTGTATGGCTGGTTATTGGCCAATGTTTTTTTCCCTTCTAAGTAAATATTAATAGCACATAAAGTGTCTGTAAATATTTACACACAAAAAAAAGAAGAAAAAAAAACGACATATCTTAAGAAACTGCTAAAGTTTTACAAAAAGGACAATTCAAACACGTTTGTGCAGTAAAACCCAGCAGGGAATGCATAATATATCAAGTGATGGAAAAATATACACATACATAGAAATAACACATTATGGAAACGTCACAGGCTAGATCAACAGTTTGTTTTTCTTATGTGTTAGTTTAAAATCGTTATTACTGCAAACACTCAATTAACTGTAAATAATTTTAAAATTTAATGTTTCACAGTTTATAGGATATTAGACTGGTTCTTTAAAAAAATGTCGTATTTTTGAAAAAAAAAATTCAGAAAGCCGCAACAAACCTGAAGTTCTTTGGAAAATGAACAACTTTTTACTGGTATTAGAATTTGACAAATGAAAAAAAGAAAAAATTTTATAAATGAAAAATCAATTGAAATTCATGGAAATATATTTTCAAACTATTTGAATCAGTCATTCAAAAAACAAACTATAAAAATGTACATACATTCAGTAGGAGTTGATATTTTCTGTTAAATGTAAAATTTCTGTTTCTAATAATAAAAATTAATATAATTCCTTTTTTTAACCAAAATAGTTTGTTTATATACAATATTATTTCAATAAAAATTACAAGAAATTATTTAAAAATATAGATACACACATAGAAAATAAAAATATATACATCTGTGTGTGTTGTGTTTTGTAAGATTACATACAAATAAAAAAAAATCAATTTGAAAAACAAACCACAAAAATCGTTTTTTTTCTACGTTTTGTCAGTTAAAAATTGATGGCAATTTTAAACGACTTTCGATTGCTTTTACTAGTTTTGTCGATTATTAAACAATGATTGAAAATAAACAACAAAATAGGCTGAATATAATGAAAAATAAGCAGTCCTCTTTTTTATTGGATTTTCCATTAATTTTAAATGTATTTTAGATTATTTTTAACGAAATAATATTGTGAGTGTATAAATCTTAATCTAAAACCAGGTGGTCCCGTCAAATATTTGACATTTTTTTTAGAACTACCCTAATACACAGAAAAAACTAAAATCGAGTTTCAATTAAAATATTTGTAAATACAATTAAAAATTTAATTGAATTTGGACCAGCAAAATAATTTGTTATATCAATTAATTTTTTTGTTAAAAGTAATTAAAATTTTCCAATTATTTTTTTAATCATATCAATTAAATTTTGAATCCAAAATCTTCAACATTTTCAATTAAAATTTTAATTATATCAATAAAAACTTTAAATAAAGTTCTAAATCAATTAAAATTTTAATAAAATTTTTAATTGAAATTTCAAGCATCAAATTAATAAAAATTTTGATAAAATTTTTTAATCAATTTCCAGATTCAAATCAATAATAATTTTAAACAAATTTTTAATATTTTTTATCAGATACACATACATATGTATGTGTAATTCAGCAACGCATGAAAATTTCAAAATACTTTGTACCAAATAGTTCATAGGAGTACCATAGCACCAATAAATAGCAGTACAAAAAATACTATGGTACCAACTTTATCATAACTAGTGCAAGCGTAGCCGCAAAGTTTGTTCTCATGTTCCCATTTTCAAAATTGAAATACCCAAAAATCCTTAACAAATTGTTAAATATTTGAATTTTCCTTTTTTTCTAAAATGATTTTTTGCAGATATTGTTTGCTAAAAATTAAAAATAAATATTCTACAATACAAAATAGGATGGGATCATAAAAAGATTAAAATTTTAATAATTTTTATTTTTAATTTTTAAAATAGACCTTTAACAACATGATTCCTTAATTTAATGTTTAAATCTGATTTAATTTTCAAAGAATCGATTTGCAAATTTCTGTTCATTGTTTTAAATAATTTTCTACTTTATTCAATTAATATCAAATTTAGAGAATCAATTTGATTTTTGTTGATTCTTTTCATAGAATCAGGATTAAATTTTAACAAATCAAAACCAAAAATCGTTCGCCAACAGAAACACAAAACAAATTATTCAATCGAGTCAGAATTAAATCATTGATATAAAGTACTTATAATTTATTTATAGATTCATAAAATTAATAATAATAAGAAATAAAATGAATTATCAAGCGCTGCATTAAAAACAATACGTCATTAATTTAGCAGAAATAGTTTTCGATTATCGATCTGAAAAATTAATCCAAAATTAAATTTTTTTTATCAATAAATTTTCACACTGATGTGTATACACTCTGATGCATACAAACACTACATACACTATCCCAGCAAAAACATGGTAATGACAGGTCGTTACTGTGTAGATTACCATGTAATGATTGGTAGTCACTTTTTTCATTACTTTAAACAACAAAATAATGACGTACTAATAATGGATGAAAAAAAGTACTTATATGTACACGCAAAATAACAATTTACTGTTAGTTGTTTTTTTAAAGACTTTTTATAATTTAAATACAAATTATTCTTGCCGATTTCTTTAAGAAAAAAAATTTTACTTGATTAATGGACACTAATGTTTTATTAAGAATTACATCTTACTTTATTATTGTAGGTAACCACTTATTTCTTCACTATGAGTAACCATACTGGTAATTCATTATTATCACCTGACCATCCATGAATTTTAGGACATCACGAACAAAAGTAATGAAGCGAGTAAATAGCCTGGTAACTAGTGAAACCCTTTGTGGGCTACTTACTTTCTTAATTACTTGATTATGTCTGTTTTTTTTTGTTTAGGATTTTGAGATGCAATTTTGAATTCAATTAACTGTAATAAAAGTTAAGATATAATTAAATCAAAACATTATGACATTACTTTGTATATTGTCAATAGTGTTTATTGTAAACAAGAATATTTTTTCCACCAAGTTAAAAATTTAATTGATATGATTAAACTTTTAATAGAAAATAAAAAAAAAAATTATTGAAATTTTTTCGCAATAATTTTTTCTGTGTAGCATAATAGATAAATATTTGTATAGTTATTTTACTATTGATTGATATTCTTAAACACAATTTCATTGGCAATATAAATTGCAGAATATTGTGTGAGTAAAAGGTCAATAACATTATCGATTTCATAGATAAATATTGGTGGAATTATATCAAATATCTTATTCTTAGTATATAGTAATTGTTTTTTTTTGCATTATTCATTATACACTCAGGGGGAAAAATGTTAAATTAAAAATTGTTTTTATAAAATTAAACTATTTTTTGTTTTGAAGTTCGTTTAGAAACTTTATTATTTCTTAAATAATTTTAAACGATTTCCCACTAAGAAACTAATCTCATTACTTACCTGTGTTTCAATGTCAGCCACTTCGGCTCTATCTTTTAAAATATCTTGCAGTATTACAGATGTTTGTACAATCAATGCCAATATTGGTATAAATGGTAATATTATCATCTGAAAATAAAATTTATATTTTTATACAATTTATAGCAGGGACGTAACAGTTATAATAATGAAATTACATTTTTAAATTTATTTTTGTATAATTTTTATTAGAACTCAAAAAAAAAAAAAAAACACTTTAAAATATGGCTTTTATTTTATCAACAAAAATAACAATTATTGGAAGATTTTTTCTTCATTCTAAAAAAACAATTTTAAAATAAAATCCTGTATTTCACAACATTAGAATTTTTCGGTTTATTTATTCTGAAAGTATTAACAATAAATTACCACAAGCTAATGTACATAAAAAGCAATATCTTGCAAATAATCCAGCATTAAGAGCCTAAGTAAAAATCGGAAAAATTTTAATATTTGCGAAATTCTGTGGTGTATGGATTAAATATAAGATTAAATGAAGTTATATTTGTGACCCTGATTTAAAGGCAAACTATAAAAAAAAGCATTTTTAATTTTTAAAAATTTGTTCTCAAAAAATATACACTCAAAAAATTTTTACAGTACCTGACTGTAGTTTATTTAAAAATTTATCTATACATTTTTTTAACTGATTGAATATTTAAAATACAAATAAATATATTTTTTGATTTTTTTTTGACATCTATTTTAAAGTTAAATTGCATATAAATACGGATTTTCGGTTAATACCCAGCAAAAAATGGTAGTCATTCTGTGGCTATAACTTCTTTCATTGCTTCCTGAACTTCAGTTAACATTCTTTTCTAAGGAACTCCTAAAAAAACTCTTATGTTCATATTTCAACATCACTTGTATCGTATATTTTCTGAATCTAAAGCATTTATTCAAAATAATGTTTTTGATCATTCAACATCAAAAATTTCCATGAGAAAATATTTCTGATGAACTTAATATATTTTTATTAAATATTTTTTTTTTATTTTTATTTAAAATTTCATACAGGTTAGAATTTTTGCAGTTTTTTAATATCTTATAAAAGTTTTGAAAAATCAAATAAAACAGATTTCTTTAACCTTCAATATAAACTAGCTTAGCCTGATTTGCATTTTTTCAGCCTTAAATAGTTATTACGACGCAATCTGTGCATTTTTGCATTGTTTAGTTTATTTATTACACTACACCATATCAGTTTTAATTCAGAATTTATCAAAATAATTTTAAAATTGTGTAAAATTTTTTTAAAATTTTCCAAATAATTTAAAATTGTTCAAAAATATTTTTAAATTGTCTAAAGTTGTTTCAAAATTGTCCAACTAGTTTTTAAATTATCCGAAAATAATTTAAATTTGTCCAAAAATTCATTAAAATTTTTGAAAAATATTTCAAAGTTACTTAGAAATACTTTTTTACTTTTGCAAAAATTTTTATTTGTTCTAATATAGAGTATTTATATATTAATGCATAAAGTTCGCTTCTTTTAACTAATTTTAATGCATTCTTATGAATTAAATTTTCATCAAAGCTTAAAATCTACAAAGTACATGAATATTTTCCACTCATGCATCAGAAAATCTAATCTGAGTAATGGTATTTAAATACTCCCATCCTATGACACGCCAATGTTAAATTCATCGATGAAAAGAAGTAATGCCTTTGCCAAAGTTGTAATGCTTTTATTGCTTCTTTGGCAGCTTCAATTTTGCTAGGTATTTTTGTTTAATTAAAAAAAAATTATTTTATTTATTATAGTTAAAACAAACAAAATAAATAAAAAGTCTTAAATTATATATAAATTGTAGTAAATTTTTTATGACATTTTAAAGAGCGATATAAATAAAATATCAGATATTTTTATGGTAATTAATAATAGCAATTTTGTTATTAATTTGTTGCCACTATAAAGTAAATATCTTTAGATTTAACAAAATTATAGTAACTTTTTTTAGTAGTTAAAATAATTGAAAATTCACTTATTTTTACGAATATTGCAAATGAATTAGCACTTACAAAACTGATTTAAATGTTAGTATACTGATTTTTAAGTAATTTTTCACTTACTTTAAATTAGATTTTCAGTTTATTTAAAATATGAACTATTTTGAGTATATCTCCTTCAGTGATTTTCAACACAGCACACGTTTAATTATGTTGATAAGTTAGTCTTTAGAATCTCTCAAACCCAAATAACAAAGTGTGATGTTCTGTGAAGAAAAATTTTAGTTACACCCAAAAAAAAAAAAATTATCTAGAAAAATTAACTTATTTGGAGGAAAAATTGAAATGAAAACAGCGCCAAAGACACTTTTTACTAAAATTTGACAAAATTTTCCTTGAAATTAAGAAACAATTTTTACTTACAATTTGCTAAAAATTTCTAAATTATAGAAAAATTTTACTATATAACTTAAATTTTTACTGTTAGTTAAGAAATGTTTCCTTGGTTTTAAAAATAATTATTTTATTTAAGTTCATTGATAATTTTTTTTTACTAAAAACTAGGACTTAACTTCCTAAAAATAAGAAAATATTTTCTAACATCAAATTAAATAGAACCTCTTTTAAGTGAAAATTATTCTTAAATTTGATAAAAAATTTTTAACATGGTACATTTTTGTCTTTAAATTAAATTGAATTATGCTAAACTCATGAACACATTTAAAATATAAATTAAATTTCATTTGCAAAAAGGTAAACAAATTAAAAAAATATACTGCTGGATATACTGAAACGTTATAAATTGTGACAAAGTCAGATACTCTTCGTAGTTAATTAATGGTTCTTCTTGAGTGAACTACAAAAAGAGACGCACTAAGTGACACACGGCATATATGGCTACGAAACACTGGGGGTCCTTTGTCTTCTTAAATTAGCTAATTTAAGAAAATTGTTGCGAAAATACAAAATATCACAGTTAAATTTCTTGCTATTATTGGAAAATGAAAAAGGTCATAAGTTTATTTTATATCATTTTAAGCTTAAACTTTAATTGATATATACAAATTTAAACTTTTTTTATTATTAACTAAAAATAATAGTTGTAGTGCCTTACAATCATGCACGATAATTGTTTTAATGGATAATTTAATTTGTTTTCTGAAATAATATTTTTTTCTTTATAATTAGGAAAATTAACTAGTTTATTATTAATTTATTATTTATTTTTTGGAAAAAAAATATTGAAAATAAGAAACGTTTTCCCACAAAAACTAAATTAGTAGGATTTTAGATCATATAATCATATTCTTTTTTATAAATTGTTTTATTGCAAAGAAACATGAAAATTTTATTAGTAAATTATAAAGAATAACAATTGAAAAATTCCACAGAGCCAGAAGAATAGAATACTTAGTATTATTAAATTTTTTATCAATTTATCTGAAGAAATTTTTAGGAAAAAATTCTATATCTAAGTTTACTATTTACCAAAAACTAGAAAACTTTTACGTGAAAATAAAATAATATTTTATTAAAATTTTTTAAATTCATCCGAACTAAGTTGCATGAAAATTTTCCGTAGAAATAGTTCATCAGTTTCTAAAAAAAAATATTTTTTTTTATTCCATAGGAAAAAATTTATTATTTTTAGTTTTCAATTGCCTGAACTTATATTTAGAAAACAGTTCTTAAATATTAGATAGTGGTAGACTTAAAAACTGAATTTAGAAATGGCTTTCTACTCTCGCAAAAAATGAACACACATTAATTTCAAGTACTTTCTCATTTTAAGTTTAGACACATTACTAAATGAGAGCAAATTATGTTCTAAATTTTTTTTGAACTAATCTTAGTTTTATTTAGTATGCAAATTTCTTAAACTAAGATGTTTTTTTTTTAATTTATAAATTTTTATTTAATATACTTGTTTTTCTTTTCCTAAAATCAAGAAATATTACTTAGGATTATATAAAATATTTCTATTTTTATTCTTTTTAAAAAAATTTTTCTAAGTTTTAATAAAATTATGCTTAAATTGAAGAAAATTTTTAAACTATTTTAAATGAAATTTTGGATTAATTTTGATTTCATGTCTTTTTTTTTTTTGAGTCTAGAACATTTTGTTTAAAAGCTCCCTAAATACGTCGGGCGTTTAAAATGAGAAAAAATTACTCCATTCTTCTTAAAATTTAAAATCAAAATTTCAAACGATCTCCCACTTATTTATTTTTTCTGTTTTGGAAAAACAATAAAATTTTCAGAATTATTTATGTTAATTATTAATATTAAATATAAACTAAACAAGAGTTTAAAAAAAAACTCAACGAAATTTGGGAATAACTAACAAAAATTAACTGTTTACTACAAAAATACAGATTTGGTAGTTGTTTATTATCATACTGAAAATATCTGCCTTAGACTGTTACACACTGTGGAAATATTTCAATTGAACTTTAATGGCCTCAAAACTTAATTTTATTTGTAAAAATGGTTATTAAGAAAGACACAATGAAAATAAATCCAATACCCAGCAAAAATAAATGGAATTGATTCTTAAGGAATTAATTTTTCATTGATTCTAAAGTATCTTTTAGTTCTGATTTTTCTCTTCTAATGAAGTTCTTTTTCACAATTTATAAAAATGTGATTTTTAATGAAATTAAAGACTTTTCAAATCTATGACGCTACAAAAAGTAAAAAAATTTATTGTAGTAAAAGTTGCAAGCATTTCAAATAGAGATAAATAAGACCCGATTGCTGAATTTCCCGCTAAAATTTAACGAGCAGTAAAACTCAAACTTTGTATAGGAAACAACAACAAATGTGTCAGTTAAGTTCCCAGGTAGAAGCTAACGAGATATTGTAAAACTGAGGCTAAGGCTCGATTACTGATGTGCTGTAGAAATCTAAATTACAAATTCAAAATTTATTTGGGAAGAACAAAAGATTTAATTTTTCACTAAACCATAAGAAGATGCAATAAAAAAGGATCATAAAAGAAAACTTCCACCCTATGACACCCCTATGTAAAAATCATTGGTTCCGATCCAAATTTTCACAACACCGGAATCAAAATCACTGCTTCTTTTTCTCTTCTTTTGCTACTTTCTTTTTGCTGGGTATTTGCGTTAAAAGAAATTGTACTAAATTTTCACGTGAAATTCATAACCGTGAAAAATCATTTTTTTCACGTGAAACCTAATCAACTATGGTTACCCTGCGGGAAAAGGACCTATTCCAGGACACGTCACATGACCGGTTCATTGTGATAGGTACCGGTCACGGGACCGATCACTTTAACATGGGCTTGTCCTAGGAGGGGGTCAATTGCCCTCTGTGACATGTCACAGGACTGGTCTAAAAGGTACCGGTGCTCTTTTCACCTATCTCGTGATATGTTTTTTCGGAACCGGTTAAGTTTTCACCTATCCCGGGACAGGTTCCAAATCCCAACTGACCCCTTTTTTCCGCAGGGTAAAGTGTAGTGTAAAAATCAGAGAAGATAAGTTTGTTTTTTTTTTGTTTTAATGCTTTTTTTATTTATTGATTTTTGCTTTTTTAAGATTTTTTGATATTTTCCGGTTTTGAGCTTTAAAGTAGATATTTCGATTTTTTGAGCTTTAAATTTATTTCTTCATATTTTTTGCTTAAAATGCTTATCTTTTCTCCAAGTATTGTTTTATTTTCTTTCCTCTTTTTTGCTTTATTTCTAATATTATTTTATGCTTTAAATGCATTGAATTTTGCCCTTTCTGTCTTCTCTGTTTATAATTCCTGATTTTACAAAGTCTTTATATTGGATATTCATTTGTCAGTATCTCATATGACTCACCTAGCCAAATATAAAATCCAATTTCTTCTATTCCAATAATATTTCTATACCAATAATTTGGTGCTTGTAACATTCTAAATGTAATGATTACTTTGCATTTTACACTATTTTGCATATTGCATTAAAAACAACACACATACGTACATAATTACCTGCAACAATTGTATGCGACGTCCAGTTTTTATTGCCGGATTACGTGCTGCTGCACTACAGCATTTACCACCAACTGTTGTCGATATATCTTCTGAACTAATCGAATGGATGGACATTTTATCTAGTTGCTGTTGCTGGTGTTGCTGCTGCTGCTGTTGCTGTGACAATTGATGATTACGCGCTAATGCTGTTGTCATATTTAGTTCATTTTGAACAATGTCCTTGCAACTATTTGCAATGGCGACTTTAGCATTAGTTGTCATAGTATGACATTTACTATGTGTATCATGCGATTTGTCTCGTTTTGATGTTGTTGTTGTTGTTCTAGTCATCGGTGCTTTTTTTGTTGATGTTTTCATCGTCAATGTTAAAGGTGTTAATGGATCAACTGTCAACTCATGTAATATAAAGTATTGATAATAATTAAAATTGTATTAAAAATTTAAATTCAATTGGAAAGTAATTCAAATTGAGAGTAGTATAAACAATTCAAAAATAATGCATATCGTACATTTAAATTAATATAAAAATAAATTATCTGAAAAATATGTTTAAACTTAATGAGTATGTACATTAGGGTGCTCCTTATTTTGTCAAATGGCGAATTTCGAACATTGCTCCCCCCAGATATGATGCTTTGTGTATTTAAACATAATGTGGGTAAAGTTAGGAAGATTGCATATTGAGAAGGCGTAGCACATCGGCCATGAACATAGAAAAATGAATTGTATGAGGAAAAATGCAATTTTGCGCACAGTTTGCTTTTCTTATTACGCAACAAGCAATACGTTCCGTTTACGTACCGTTTTCGGTACGTCATAAACAAAATCCAACTCCGTTTCCGTACCGTTTTCTGGATCTGATCTGGAAACTGCTTCAAATTCCTTGAAATACCGCCAAAGAAGGTCCGTTAAAAGTCCGTCAATAAAGGACCTTTTACGGATCCTTATCCGGTCCGTATTCGTACCGTTTTTTCCATCAAAAATGGAATTGTGTAAATGGCTACATTTATTAATTTTGCAGAACAAATTTTATTTTTTTATTTAAATTTATTTATAAAGACATTGAAAAGAAAAAATAAAATAAAAAAACTTTTAAAAATTTTATTAAATGCTATATTCATCTCCAGCACAATTAGCGCCTTCTTTATCTATTACTGCGGTTATGGCCCATTGAAAATCATGAAAAAATAAAACAAAGTGGTATTTACGATATGATGTAGCAAACAATGCAAATTTGCACATTTTTCAGAAAATCTGCTATAAACTGTCAGACAATAATTGTATTTGCAAAACTGCATAAATTTTCACACATTATCGTAAAACCTGTTTTGAAATTCACAAATTTTTACCTTAGCGTACCACCAAAAATTATTTTCGCAGTGTGATGGTGGTAAAGACTTTGAATGTAAGAGAGTTAACTCTAACTATACATCTTTTTTTCTTAAACTTAGCGCGCGGTTCGTATAATGATCACAGATTTTTTTTTGTGTTCATTTTTGATAAAATTTATTCAAAAGCAACGGAAAAAAAACTGATGAAAATCGGTGAAGTCCGTATTTGATGGTACATAACGGACACACCAAAACGGAGTCAATACGTTTTGTTTTCGAAAATTCAATTATACGGTCCGTTGATGTTTCGTTTAAGTACAAGCTTTAATAATAATCGAAAAAAGCGTTACCCTTAAAATACCATTACCGAAATAACAGAAATATCGTTACTCTTAAAATACCTTTACCGAAATAAAAGAAAATAACTTTACCCTTAAAGATAACTGCATTCGTTTCAGTAACCATCCACTGATTTCAGCGAAGTTCGAAGAAAAGCAGTTTTTTGTGAAAAAATTTAAAACTAAAAAATGTTATATAAAGAAATTTTAAAAGTGAAAAAATTTATTTTAATAAATTTTCTAAATAGAAAATTTTAATTTAATGAATATTTTATAAACAAAAAATTTTACTCTAAATTTAAAACCTCTGTTGCCAATAGCACAGTACAAACACATACAATACTTAGTACACCCCTTGTGAATAACTAATTACACTCACCAAAAAAGTCTGTAATGACAACTGTTATTACAGGAAAATTTTGCTAATTTCAGCCGAGCGATATTTTTTGCTAATCTTAGCAACACATGCTGGCGTGTAGTACAATGAAATTAGTAGAAAAGTTACTAGCCGCTACTAAATTATAGCAAACTTTTTGTTAAGAGAAATTTAAAATCGCTTTGCTAAAATATTTTATACAAGATTAAAAAAAAAATAAAAGTCTTAAAAAATAGTAAAAACATAAAGAAATTTTGCTAATTTTTGTTTTGAAAAATATTTTTAGTAAATTTTTTGGATTTAAGGTCAAATTTTAATTGTTTTAAGGGCTGATTTTTAGAACAAAAAAGATTTTAGTGCTATTTTAAGTGGATGACATATTTTTGGACATGAGTCATTTGTGAAAAGTATTCTCACTTCCGATCACTTTTTTCAACCTATGTAACATTTTAAGGCAATTTAAGTTTGTAGGTATAAGTTTTAATTATTATAAATATCATTTCCACTTTTTTAAAATTAATTAATTTTTTTGCTAATTTTAGCACATCGGTTTTCAAAAATTTGTAAAATGATTTCTGAAGTTAGCAACAAAAAATTGTAAATATTCTGTAAAATTCTGTAATTTGTAAAATGTAAATGGCAAAAAAGTTTACTAAATAATATTTTTTACTAAAAATCAGTACAAAAATAGTAGAGTGGGATTGATAACCGTTTACAGATTTTTCTACTAACTTTTTTTCTGAGTGTAATTTATATTATAAAAATAGTTTCAAATATCAAGTATCGAATCTTGAAATGTCACCGGCTTTACCAGCATTAACTTAATATCTTTATTTGCATAAAAAAACCAGATGTATATAATCAATGACATATTGATGTGTGACCCCACAACGTTTAAGTACATAATAATATTTAAAGGATGTGACAATAAGTGTTGC
Source organism: Eustalomyia histrio (assembly GCA_949748255.1). Classification (NCBI taxonomy): domain Eukaryota; kingdom Metazoa; phylum Arthropoda; class Insecta; order Diptera; family Anthomyiidae; genus Eustalomyia; species Eustalomyia histrio. Next base: position 12,663,814 of record OX456527.1, read on the forward strand.
TGTTATATTTGCACAAGAACATACCCTATATACGGTATATATACGTAAATATTATAGACGTTGTGCTTAACGACCAATTCGTTGGCCACAATCCCAGCAAAAACTTTAATTACCAAATATGTGTTTATATTGTACAATGAAACATTATTTCTTTTTCAAGTTGTTATTCGCCGTTAAAACTACCCAAGAAACGTTTTTTATGAACATTTCGACAGGTACAGAGTCATAAATCCATAAAAGACGTACTCGTTTAAGTTTGTACGAAAATGCAACAATAACGGACCATATATATTTACTCCCCAGAAAAACTTTGGAAATGGGTGCGATATTCTCATGCGTTACCTTGTAATGATAGCTCGTTACCTTTTTCATTATTTGCAAGCATAAAGTAATAAGTTACTCATTATTGATTACGTAATATATGATTTATAAATGTAAAGTAATAATTGAAATATTTTTAAAAATCTATTTTTAGAAACATTACTTTGTGTATTTTTGTAAGCAAAAGGTTAATGTATGTTTGTTTGGATAACACTAGCGAAAAAAACGAAGCGCAACAATTTATTTAAGTTTAAAGCAATCAAATACTATATGCGTCGATAGCTCAGTGGGTAGAGTTCTTGGCTGGCAACCAAATTTCCCTGGTTCGATTCCCATCTTGACCACATTATTTTTAATTACAAATAATTTAAATAAGATATTTGTAATAATTTTTTTTTAATAAAAATTCCTCTTTTTTAAAAATCTATTTTTAGACACATTACTTTTTCCATTCTCGTAACCATATAAGTAACCCCTTACATTATCACCTCTAAAGTAATGAGTATATACATTACTTTGAGGCTCATCGCCTGTAAAATTCATTAATGAAGTAAGGTGTAAAGTAATCCATCGACCCCTACGGCTATACATTACTTTACCTATTATTTGGTAATGTGTGGTTTTGCTGGATTCATTAGCTTGCTTTGTTGCCAAAATAGAAAACTTAATTTGTAACCAAATAAATTTTTGAAGTAACTTCTATTTTTATATTTAGTGGTTTATAAATTGTCTGTCATTGACGGATTTTCAACGAAGTCGAATCAGTTTTCATGGGTTTTTTGGCGTCGGATTTCGTTTAAGCAGCGCCACGGAACGGCACGACAACGGAACGTTTTGTTGGTTGGGTAGTTAGTTTTTATAAGCAGATTATGGTAACCACTTATATTTAAACTGTTAAGCTTCAAGTAAGCCTTATTTTTTACAAATTTGTAACCACATACTTTTCAGTTGCTTATCAGCATACAAATAATTAATTATTTTCTACTTGTTTTGTATGTTTTTCATGTATAAATACTTACAAGAATTACCTCGTCTAAGAAAAATAATGTGTTTTGATAATAAATAATTAATAATAATAAATAAATTTTGCTGGGATGACAATTGATAGTAAAAGCATATGTGTAATTATAGGAGGATACACTGAGAATATGCAATTATTATAAAAGTAATTTAATTGAAATGATTGCAGATAAATTTAAGAGTGCAACGTATTTATTTATGATTATGTCAAGGAATTTCCTGCAGCTAAAAAAAACGAAAAGGAAATATGTTCCTACAAAAAGCAGCTTATAAAGAAAAATAAACAAAATATGCAGTAAAAATAATTATTAAGTAAAAATAACACATTTAAAAACATAAAAAACACAAAAAGAAATTTAATTTCAGTTGGAACACAATTCAGAAATATTTATTTTAAAAATAACAAATACAAATAAATATTTTTAATCATAATATGAAAATGCATTAATCTTTTATTCTTTTAGAACAATATTTGCATTAAAAGTTAAAAGACATCAAAATATGTTAAAATATGCAACTGAAAATCAACGCCATTTTGTCCTTAATTCGATGATTCGAATAAATATTTACAGACAAATGTTCATATCAGATTTAGATTATCGGGGAAAAAAATATGCATTTGCATGGTATTCCTTGCCCTTAATATAAAATTGTAACATAGACGATGTAAGAGACTCACACATGAATCACGCGATTCTAGACAATTTGTATCACGCAATTTTGAATATGTACCTAACCTCATATACACTCATAAAAAAAGTTACTACAAAAATATATTCTGGTTCAATTGAATTTGTCTTAAAATTTATAATTTTTTTTTAATTCCAAATTATCATAACAATTAATATAATCCATTAGGAGTTTTAGGAAAAGGTTAAAAACTCGAGGTGTATAAAAACTAAAAAACAAAAAACTCTAACAATTATTGCTTGAGCCCGAGTATAATTTAAAAATTTTTATTTTTATAATTATTTTTTTTTATATAAATACGGGTGTCCGCCCTGGAGGTATACTACTTTGTTTATAATTTTTGATTAAATGAAAGAGAATGGATCTTATATTGATAAATGTTTTATTTAATGTCGGCAATTATGTATGGAATACAATATCAGATAAATGTCCGCCTATGTTAGTCTCACAAATGCCCTTTTGATCACATTTTTCATTACATTCTCACACATTTCACGCGGTATTTCATTAATTTCATCTTGAATATTTTGTTTCAGTTGCTCAAGCGTTTCTGGTTTGTTTGCCGGAGCAGGCAAATCAAGCGACCGTGTAGCCCAATCAACATCACGAGGTCTCGCAGTAATTCCATTGTAATCCTGGATGTATGCGATGTGGCACCGTCTTGTTGATACCACATGTTAATCAAGCCCAAAGCATGCAGTCGTGGCGTTAAAAAGTTTTCAATCATATCACGATATCGCTCCCCATCCACAGTTACCGTTACCAGTTACACCGTTTTCATTTTCAAAGAAATAAGGTCCAATGATTCCTCCTGACCAAATTGCACAACAGACTATCACTTTTAATGGGTGCAAAGGTGACTGATGAATAATTTGAGGGTTTTTCATTGCCCAGAACCGACTATTATGTTTATTCACATATCCATTCAAATGAAAATGTGCCTCACCACTCATTATGATTTTTTCATGAAAATCGGGGTTGTCATGGGAGAGCTGTTTTAACGATTAAAACAAGTTGGATTATCGAATATTTTTCCATAATAAATTTGCCACGTGTCTACTTCACGACCGCCAAATATGAACTGTCAAGACTAATGTTTACCAAAATGGCGGCAAAACATTTTTGGTCTTTTCAATTGTGTCTGTTAGAAAAACAACAACCACTTGTGTGATTGCTAAGAAGACAGAAATGTAGCAAAATATACATTTTTAATAGGTTTCTTGCTCATACTCTTTTAGAGGCCCTAGCTTGTCTAAAACTTTAGGTTCTGAAGACGGATCAAAATACATACATGTATCATTCTAGCTTAAAATCGTTAGCGAAGGTTGAAAGCTATCTATAAACTACACTCACCAAAAAAAGTCTGTAATGGCAACTGAAAATTTTGCTGTTACTACAGGAAATTCTGCTAATTTGAGCCCAGCGGTATTTTTTTGCCAATCTTAGCAATACATGTCTGCTGACGTGTAGTACAATGAAATTAGTAAAAAAATTAGTAGCCGCTACTAAATTTTTGTACACTTTTTGTAAAGTGGTATTTAAAATCTGTTTGCTAAAATCAGCAAAAAAAAAATTCTAAATACTAATAATATTAGTACAAAGTTTTAGATTAATTTTTTTTATGGAGCATCAAAAATTTTGATTATATTTTTTAAAAAAATATTTTATACAAAATGAAAAAAAAATCAAAGGCTTAAAAATCTTAAAAATTGTTAAAACATAAACGAATTTATTATATTGTTTTAATTTGGTAATTTCCTTTTTGAAAAATATTTTTGTCAATTTTTTTTTTTTTTACTTTTAAGGTTAAATTTAACTGTTTTTAGGGCTGATTTTTAGAACTAAAAACCCCTTTTTAGTGATATTTTAAGTGGATGTCCTATTTTCAGACATGAGTCGGTATCTTCACTTTCGATCCCTTTTTTAATCCTATGTAACATTTTAGGGCAATTTAAGTTTGTATGTATAAGTTTAAATTATTAGAAATAACATTTCTGAAATTAGCAACGAAAATTTGTAAATATTCTGTAAAAATTCTGTAATTTGTAAAATGTAAATAGCAAAAAGATTTGCTAAATAATAATTTTTTTACTAAAAATCAGTGCGAAAATAGTAAAGTGGGATTGAAAACCGTTTACAAATTTTTCTACTAACTTTTTTTTCTGAGTGTAGCAATTATAATTAAATCCATATCTTAACAAATTTTTCAGTGGTTTGTATTGCTCAATTTTGCAAATTTGTTAGTTAAATTAAACCACAATAGCTTTTAACTCATTATATTTTTGTCTCCGCTCTCAGTACTACGCTGACGCTATTCCGACATATTTATTGAATAATCATAGCATAGCCATCATCTTGGAAACTACACGAGATAAATTAAAATGGGCAAAAATGTTACTTCTTAAAAACCACCTACACTCCTAATAATAAATATAGACTTGTCTCGGGTCAGATCTGCATAGTTCAATAACCAAAAATTTTAAGGAAAATTTAAGCAGACAATTTTAATTTTTTCAGAAAAAATTTCTGGTTAATTTAGATAATTTTTTTTTTATGTTTTACAATAATTTATCAAATCTAAATTTGTCTGATCATGGTTTTTAACTTTATTTAAACCTCTGCAGGCGCAAATATAGGAATTATTTTATGTTATCTTAGCTATTTGTATGGGCTTTTTTATAAGTGTAATTCCAGGATACTAATATACAGTATAAACTAGATTTCGAAATCGAAGTTAAGCGGATTTGGGTTATGGTTTTGGACATTGCCAGATTCACAGTACTGCAGAGTGTGTTTTGCTCCTTTCTCATTATTCCTAACATATTTTTTATCACTATTTTAGTACACTCCACTCTTCAGCTTGCATTACTTCAGCATTGTGAATGGTCCTTTAAGTTCTATTTACAAATATGGAGTACTCCACTCTGCAGAGTGAATGTTGTTGCCTTCTCTTTTTCACTCGGATAAAAAAGATTATATCTAATCAGATCTGCTTAAATCTTATTAGATGTGATTGAAAAATATTAGATCTGGTGCTAGATTTTATCATACATGATTAGATATGACATATGCGTTACACTAAATGGACAGATCTGATCAGATCTGTACATACTTAAAGGGATCTGGAAAATTTTGTGATTTTTGTGGCCCGATATGATCAAATCTGGTGATATGAGAACATACCTGGTGCCAGATATCTTAAAATCTAATAATAGATCTGGTACAAGATCGTAGCCATTTAAACTGTTTTCAAAGGCACCAAAATTAAAATTTATATAGAAACAAAGATGTTTTTTAATTTGATGGACATATAATAAGGTCCAGAGCAAATATGACCTAATTTTATATAATTTAGATCTGTCTAGATTTGATCAGACGTAATTAGATCTCAAATTTGTCTCCAATCTCTAAGATCTAATAAGTTTCACAATTTTTGAATGAGTTTTTAATTTCAAAATTTAAACTAACTTGATGATCTTTTTCCAAGGCAGGTTACCGCAATAATACCTTTATCGATGTCTATAAAAATAATTTAAAATACCGTTACCGTTATTATTTTTGTTATGGTTAGAAACCGGAATTTTATCTGTAGAAACCGTTATTTAATCGGTACATTGTAAAAATGTCAATTCTTTTAATATTTTTAAGATAATTCTTTAGTTTTTTTATAAAACAATTTTGCAATTAAAAATTTTACAAGTTATACATCAACATACAAAATTGTCATTGTTTGACATGTTACAATATTTTTGTCAAATTTGCCACAAGTCTATTATAAATATTTCGGTAACCAACCTTGCCTTTATTTAAAGTTCTGAATAAAGTAATAAAGCACGTGCTAATAATTGTAATGTAATACATGTTTAAGTATTTTTTTTTCTGTGTAACACGGGATACATTTACATAGGCGGTTCTGGTACATTCATTGTTGGGTGTGTAAATGTTTGCGTATTTGTGTTTTCTTCTTTATTGATTAAAAATTAAATTGTGTTGACAAATTGCCTTCAAATGAAGAAAGAAAAAACTTTAAAAAAAAAAAAAAAAAAAATTCAAACATGTTATTTAACATCATCGTACATCATGTGTCAGCAAAATGTACAAATGTATAACAAATGTATAAAAAAAATTTGAGACTCATAAAATTTTTATTTTGTGCTTCGTATTTTTATGAAAATTTGTTTTCTATTAAGATACAAATTACTTTTATCACATAAAATTCATATTTGAGTGTAAGAATAGACACTTATCTTAAATGTTTGGTTTCTTAATTCATTAAGTTCATTATTTTAATTTAATTCTAGTTTTTATATACAAGCAGTAAACGCTTGATAATACGAACGCCTTTACATGATGCAATTTAAATTCGATTAGATTTGTTGTATAATTTTATGCATTATAGTTCAATTAGTTCAAGAATTAGTTCAAATTTTAAAGAATTTTTTCTAATTGCCGTTCATTTTATTCAGAATTGTCAAGCAAACGATTGAGCAATATAATCTTATGAACAATTGAAAGATATTGGCAAACTAGAAGAATGAACTAGTAGAATGAACTCGTTTAAAAGTAGAAATGAACGAAATTGGCTGTAAATTATAATGCCCAACTCTAATTTGTTAAAAGTTGGTGTTCGGAATACAATCATCCGGTATTTGTGTTGTAACTAGAGAGGAGGAGTAAAAATCGAATTTCAAAATACTTAGCATTGACAATTTTCAGGCTGAAGTTAATGAGATATTTAAAATAATTTTAAATAAATGACACAGATAAAAATATAATACAGACTAATTTTTTGATTAAATTAAGTAAAAATCATATAATTTCAGTAAAATTACTTTACTTTAATACCGTATTCACCCTGTTGTCCACGTCTTTAAGACAACATCGATGATGGGTGCATGACCAAACAAATTCGTAGACGACCAATTGGTGACAGCCCATACAAATCGTCAAGGACATTTTCATACATATGACCGCGAAATCGTACACGACCAATTGGGCGGCACTATCGCTCATATTGTCGTTGACGATCACGTTTACGACAATTTACTCCAAATTGTAGTCGATGAAACTACAGGGGATTTTCGCTTATATTGTCGTCAATGTATTTGGAGTGACGACAACTTGAAAAGAGTTTCGTTTATAGTTTCATCATCGGAGTCTCATATACGACAAATTAATGATTTCGTGTCTAAACCTGTCGCTTACGTAATTTGATTATAGACAATCATATTATTTTGTCGCTCATCACATCGTAAGTTCAGATTTCGCTTACATTGTCGTTAAAGACATTATAAGCGACAAATAGAGTGCACGAAAAATTTTAAAATTTCTTCAAGACATCGTTGAAGACGATTTCGTCAACAAAGATTGGACAACTGGGCAGTTATCCGTATATTTGAATAATCCAAAACAGCTGTGCAATCTTTATTCGGATTATTGAGAGCTTACTGTATGTAAAACCAAAAAGAACAAATTTGAATGCAAAAATAATAAATAATTTTGTTTATGTTTTTTTTTTTATTTGTATTCATGTGTCATGTTACCATAATGCAAAAATTTAATTTAACTAATGTGTTTTATATGAAACAATAAAAGGATTTTTAATTTGAATAATTTACAACAGATATAGTACGAGTATTATCATATTTTATGGCTGCCTGTCACAAACAATAAAATACATAAACAAAAATCTTCATTAATACATTCTTGACACTTCATTATTTTGATACAAATTTTTACAGTACGTATAGCAGGTTTCAGTATATTGTCGCACAGTGGAACGAAATTCTATGTGATAGTTTTGATCGTACCACAATTGCAGTTGCAACAGTGAATTTAACCAGTGTGTTTCTATCTATCTCTGTCATTGTACCCTACAAGAAATTGATGACTGAAACTAACGCATAAACAAAATAAAATATCTGTCATTTCACTCTTTCATATATGCAAGAGTGAAACAACTAATATAAATTGCATTTTTGTTGTTAAAAAAATAAAGTTTCGGTCAAGTTTTTCATATTTTCTTTAAGAACTTGATAGAAACTTTGTTCTACGCATTGACGGGTATTTCCGTCAACACTACCAGTCAAATGACCGGTCATATAACCGGTCGTATTCTTGTAGGGTAGGTTATGTATTTTTTTCTTTGGCCAAGTTTAGTGCAAGATCGCTAATTATCAAGGTTGGCGGCCGATACCTTTTTAATACTGATATCCGTTTGAAAAATCCTTTAAATTGATGTTTCGGTAATAGTATTACCGATACCAAAACAAACTAAAATTCGTTTTAGTTGCCAACCTTGCTAGTCCAACCATAATGCACGATGTTAATTGTAAATAAAAGAAAAAATTTTCAGGGAATTATCTTAATATTTTTTATTATGTGTGAAACAAAATATAGGCCAAATGCTCGCCCCGGCTTCGGTGGCATACCTCTACCCGATAAATTCGTTAATGTTTTAACTATTTTTTAAGCCATTGATTTTTTTTGTCTAAAATATTTTTTGAAAAAAATATATAAAATAAAAAATTGTTGTTCGATAAAAATATAAATTTGTATATTCGAATTCGTCAGGCAACTTCAAAAGAAATTATCAGCTATAAAGTGTAACAAGTGTTACTAAAAATAATTGCGTTGATATGTGCATTTTAATATTTTTTTTTATAAATTAAAATTTTGCTATATTTTACAATTCATGGAGTTTACAGCAATTTACTAAAATTTAGTAGCGCTTACTAATTTTTTGTACTAATTTCATTGTACAAATATTTAAATAATAAGTAAATCTTTTTGCTGAGTTTAGCAAACCGATTTTAAATTTCACTTTATAAAAAGTGTTTACTAAAATTTAGTAGTGGCTACTATTTTTTATACGAATTTTATTGTACTACATGTCAGCAGACATGTGTTGCTAAGATTAGCGAAATTTCCCGTAGTAACAGAAAAATTATCAGTTGCCACTACAGACTTTTTTGGTGAGTGTACCACTGTATGTATGGATCCGAAAAATGAGGTATCATCCAAGTATACGTGTCTTAGGTTGTCTCGATAAATGGATTTCTTGTGAATTGATTAAAGTAATGATGCATAATAATTATTTTATAAAATATCTTTATATCCTTACCAGCAAAAGATTTTCGCAAAATTGGTATCAAAATTTGCATTACGACAATTTTTATCACGGTTGGTATTCAATACCTTTTCATAATAACGGTAGTTGGCTACCACAGCCACTTTAAGACCGATATGAAAATTTTAAAATGGCGATTCCATTAAAGGCATTTGTCTTTTTGTATAATCGGGCTTATTGCGCTATTTTACCGGCTTAATTTTTAAATAACTCAAACTACCTTTAAAATAACGCTAAACTACCGAAACACCGATTTATATCGGTATTTTGAAGATAGAAGCCAATGTAACATGTAATATTGTGAAATAAACCCTGTGGTATTAGAAAACACATGCCAATATTGGAATCGTAGTTTTTAAATTTTCGTATCGGTACTGATCAGAGCGTGGTAGACAACTAGCGTTATAATGAAAAGATAGTGCTTAGGTTAGGTTAGGTAGAAGTGGTAGCCTGCCAATCTGACTCACTTAGACTAAAAAGTTCCTAGTGATACCACGGAAGCTAGTAAAAATTATATCACTAGCTTCCCCCGTCGAACCATCCCGATTGCCTCAAAAAGCCCCTAAGTTGGCCGATATCGATATCAGACAAATCACCCAGGTCCAAGTGCAGAGAAGGTGCTCCACAGACTTCTCCTCCTCTTCGTCACCACAGCTTCTGCAAAAGTCACTAGCCGCAACCCTCAACCTAACTGCTTGCCTTCCAATCAGACAGTGTCTCGTCATGACGGACACAAGTAGCTAGTGCTTACCAACCAAGATTTTTATATAAGAAAACACAGTTAAAAACTGGAGTAATATTAATGAAGTTACTTTGGTCCGTCAGTTCGTTTTTGAAATAAGATTATGATATCAATTTTGTTCAAAAATTTTAAACTTTTCTCTGCAAAAACATAAAATTGTCAATTTTTGACGCTCTTTAATTTGTTTTACATATTTTTACTACATAGAAAAAAGTATCCCAAAATTTTAAGTAATTAAAAATATTTGTTAAAATTAAAATTCGATTTCTAACAATTTTTTGTTTGAAATGTTTGTCAATTGATATTTTTCATACAAAAATTCTTTGAAAATAAAAATTGAAGTTACAAAAAAAATAACAAAAAGTTTTTACAAATTCCATTGTTGGTGCCTTTTAAAAAAATATTTTATTTTTAACAGAATTTTTTAATTTTTTTTCTGTGTATGTTTAACTATTAAATACTCATCGTTTGAATGTCATTGGTTCAATTTATTTTATCGGCACTTAACATTTCTTAAATACTTGTCGGAAGTCGACTGTTCTGCACTCAAAATGCTACATTAGTAATTTAACAGAAATATATCTTATTTTCGACTAAAACATGGTGAATTGGTTTTTTTCCGTGAAAAAAAAATTCACTCAAAATTATAATACTTCAAATCATTATCTATAGATTACGAAACTGAATAATTTCTTTATTTTGTAAGAAAGACACAATCACAGACTGTCAATTTATCATCGGCAAATTAATAGCCCTGTATATTAAATTTATGTGAAAACAAATTGTATTCAATTTTTAGGTGAAACTCATAATCGTGAAAAAAAATTTTATGTAGAGCATTTACCAATTTACAGCATTTTAGATTTTATAATTTTTTAAACAATTTTTTTTTAAATTAGGAAATATTTTTGTTTCATTACAGACGTTTTATTTTGAGTGTATTTTTTTTTTAGAATATATTGAATTATTTTTATTATTGTATTATAATATACAATATAGTGGGCCGAAGTTAAAAATTTTGATGTAGTTACATTGCTAAAAACAATTGTGAAAAAATATTCAAAATGGGAGAAAAATTAAATTTCGAAAATCGGGTAATGTATTTCATCCTCGAAAAGCATTTAAAGTATACGAGTTTTAAAAAAACTTTAATTTCTAGCAGATAATTTATACACCCAGAGAAAAGATTGGTTGCAATTCGATCAAAACCGTTAACATTTATTTGTGAGGACTTAATTTTATTTGGAATAGTCTAAAATCCATTAATAAAGCAAAAATGTTGTATTGTTAATTAAAAAAAGGGGAAATAAACCAAAAATCAAGCCTATTATTCAATTATTGCTATTTTCAATCATCTTTAAAAATAAAATTCATTTAGTATTTGTGTGCGGTGAAAGCAACCATTTATTTAGTGAATATATTAGAAATTTGGTACAATCTATCAAATTTATTAAAAAATTGTCGCTATTCAAAAGTGGTAACTACAAGTACGGTTATTCTGATCAAATATATCATTTAATTAGGGTTTCAGTAGAAGCAACCGAATTGTGGATTGTATTGATAATAGACGTCACTAATGATTGGTATTGATAAACTAATTTTATACTAATATTTGTTTTCCTTACAAATTGTTTATATTCAAAATTACTTATAGAATTCATAAGTGTTTGTGGTGTAGTAGGTAGAGAGGTACTCAGAATTTTCGAGTTTGAATCCCGGAAAATATTTATATATTTTTTTAAATTAAAATAAAACATCCAAACTGTAATGATAATTCTATGAATCTGATTGCCCAGGTTCGATACCGGAAACATTTAAAAATAATTTTTTTTTAAATAAAATTTTGTGCAACGTAATAATATTTCTGGACACAACTGATACTGTTTTCTGGATGTATCGTGTGATACTAAGTTTTTAGTTAATTTTGATACGCTGAAATGGTGTTTCTGATTGTTACTCTAAAGATTTTATTAAAAATAATATTAAAATTTTTTCTTGACTTGGGCAAAATCACAATACGACCTATTTAAATGTAAATAAATCCGATTTTAAAAGGATATTTTTATATTTTTTGTATTTAATATTTTTTTTTTTATTTTTAATTACTTAATACTGATCATTACCACTCCCTCTAAGTTATCAAAATTTTGTTTTTATTTAAACAACTTTTTACATATGTATGTTATGTAAGTATTTTTTTTATTACATAAATTGAAAACGTAGTACAATTTTTTGTTTTTGTATTTCACTATTATGTTCAATTTTATATCTTATATAATATATAAGATTAACTGTTTTCGATAACTTTTTGTTTTAAATGCAATTAAAGTTCAGTTACCGATCAACCACTTGTAAATTTTTCAATTATATTAAATTCATTGATATTCCATGAATGTTTTATTTAATTATTTGTACTTGAACTTGACACTGTAAAGTTTTATCCAAAAATTATTTATATTTTTTTATATTTGATTTTTTATACCAATTTTGAACCGTTCACGTTTAACACTTATCACAAACTGAGCCTGAACCTGTTGAGTTTCCTATGTTTATAGACAAAATATTTAGTGGCTGTCAGTTACAAACGAAAGGTATTCGTATGCTATATAAAGGATATATGGAGCATAAAATTGTACACACACATACTAACACATTTGCGCACGCACAAACACACACACACACACGCACACACACGAGCTGAGAAACACAATCATAAAAACTTCCATACATATTCTAAGTAAAATAATAACATTAGATAAACACTAATGTTAAGGATAACATCACGTACAAATACATGTAAAATAAACATTTATATGGAATGAAATGGGTCGTAATTCTAGTTGGATTGAAAAATAAATCTGAACGACTGTTTGTAGACAATTTGTTCAACGCTTTTGTTTTGCATTTAATCGAGCTTGAATTAAAAAGGATATACAAAAATTTGACAAATATTGAAATAAATTAAAATGAAGAATCACATTAAGTTTTAAGTGTTTTTTTAAACTACACTTTTATTAATTTTTGTTAAACTGTTTAATATGAAACAAACTACACTCAGAAAAAAAAAAGTTAGTAAAAAAATTTGTAAACGGCTTTCAATCCTACTTTACTATTTTTGTACCGATTTTTAGTAAAAAAATTATTATTTAGCAAATCTTTTTGCTACTTACATTTTTCAAATTACAGAGTTTTAACAGAATATTTAAAAATTTTTGTTGTTAATTTCAGAAATCATTTTACAAATTCTTGAAAACCGATTTGTTAAAATTGGCAAAAAAAATTACTGATTTTAAAAAAGTAGATATTGAAGAGAATGTTATTTCTAATTAAAACTTAAACCTACAAACTTAAATTGCCTTAAAACAAAATGATTAATTCGTGTATGTTTTAACAATTTTTAATATTTTTGAGCCTTAGATTTTGTTTTTAATTTTGTATAAAATTTTTTTTGAAAAAATTAATAAAATAAAAAAATTGATGCTCGATAAAAAAATAAATTTAAAATTTTGTACTAATATTCACAATATTTAGTAATTTTTTTTGCTGATTTTAGCAAACCGGTTTTAAATTCCGCTTTACAAAAAGTTTACTAAAATTTAGTAGCGGCTACTAATTTTTCTACAAATTTCATTGTACTACACGTCAGCAGACATGTGTTGCTAAGATTAGCAAAAAATATGCTCAAATTAGCAAAATTTCCCGTAATAACAGCAAAATTTTCAGATGCCATTACAGACTTTTTTTTGGTGAGTGTAGAGTTTGGGGACCTTTTCATACTAAAATAGCCTTAGATTCTAAGGACTTGTTCATATAGAAAAAGCATAAGATCATTAGGCCTTCTTCCCACACAAAATGGTCTGACTGACGTTGGATTTTATTCTGTACAAAAATTACCAGATTTTGAGAACATTTTTATTTAGAAAAAATGTTTTTATTTGCAAAAACCTGTGGGTTTTTATTCAGATTCTCAAGAGCTTTTGCACATAAAAGAAGTTTTTTCTTGTATGGAAAAATACTCAGTGTCTGAATACTTTTTTTATACAGAAAAACATCAAATTTTAAGCAGTTTTTGCTATAGAAAAAGCTTAAAATCCGCAGGTTTTGTTATTTTAAAAAATACCTCAAAGCCTTTTACTTCACTCAAAAAACCGAATTAGTAGAAAAATTTTAAAAACGTCTTGTAAATTAATAATAATAATCGTTTTTAACAATTTATTCTGCTGGAATTCATTTTTTGTTGTATTTTTTTTAGAAAAACTAATTTTCAACTAATTTATTTTGCCAGCAAATTTGTGCAAATAAACTACGATAGTGTTTCGAATTTATCGACCTAGACGGTAACCGGTTAAGAACTTATCCAAATTCGAGTGGGTTATTGGCGATTCGATTAATAAATTATTCAATATTAATGATTATTTATGTTTTTATCAATAAAATCACAAAAAATCGCTGTATTGGCGTCTAAAGGGATTGTCTAGGATATAGTATCAAAGCAACGAATTGGAAACACTAAGCCAGACTCATTTATGTATAACAATTAGATAGACAAATTGTAGTTTAAATAGATGTAGTACAGGCAAAGAAAATGATATTCACAAATAGCTTTCCGAGGGCCGATAATAGAGATGAGTAATTTTTAAGTAACCCCTTCTCGGTGAATGTTATTTGCAAATAACTGCAAGGAGAATTTAAATTTAGGAAGCCAAAACTTTTTAGATTGTTGTTCTTTTAAACAGTGACAGTGATTTGTTAATAATTATTGCTTACGTCAAAATCAGCTGTCATTTTCGTTTGACAATTTAAAAAAAGATGCGACAAAAGAAAAAACAATAAAAAAATAATGGCAAAACAACAAAAAATTATTAAATTTAAAAGAATGAAATAAATTTTACCAAATTTTTAGCAAAAAATAGAAAAATATAAGAATTTTATAACTTTACAATGGAAGGAAAACTGATGAAAATGGCTGAATTCTGTATTTGACGGTACAGAAACGGATACATCAAAACGGAGTCAAAACATATTGTTTTCGAAATTCCCTTATACGGCCCGTTTATGTTCCCTTAACATACAAGCTTTGACAGATACGTATTTACGGAACGCAAACGTACAATAGAAGCCGGATTCATGAATACGTAAGTGTCGGAAAGTCCTTAAAAATGTTTTATGGGTAAACTAAGAAACAATTTTTAAAAATTCAACGTAATTTTTTTGTTTTGAAATATCTAACAAAAACTTAATGTTTACTGCATAAATATTGATTCGCGGTTGTTGCTAAAAATAATTGCTTTAAAAAACTGTTACGAAATGCAGTACATTTCGTTAGTTTTTTTTTATAACTGTGATAAAAGTTGTTTTGTATTTTCCAAAGAAAAACAGTTGTAATTATAGTTAAAAAGAACAACTGCTGATTACTGCACAAACAACTGTCATGTATTAATAAACATGTTTGTAGGATCATGGGCGAGTGTATTCCAAAATTCAATTAAAATGTACCTAATAAGTATAATTGCATAATGTTTCCAATCCCTGAGATAATTACACAATTCTACAAAATAAGAAAATTGATGCATCGGGGTTGGGCTTTTAGTAGAAGATTACGAATATGGCCCTTGAATTTCAAAGTTGCACTCGCCAAAAAAAGTCTGTAATGGCAACTGAAAATTTTGCTGTTATTACGGGAAATTTTGCTAATTTGAGCCCAACGGTATTTTTTGCTAATCTTAGCAACACAAGTCTGCTGACGTGTAGTACAATCAGCAAAAAAATTTGCTAAATATTATTAATATTAGTACAAAATTTTAAATTAATTTTTTTTTATCGACCATCAAATTTTATTTTATTTATTTTTTTCAAAAGTATTTTATACAAAATTAAAAACAAAATAAAGGCTTAAAAATCTTTAAAATCAATCAATATTTTTTAATTTAAGGTCAAATTTTAATTGTTTTTAGGGCTGATTTTTAGAACTAAAAAAATTTTTAGTGCCATTTTTAGTCCTATTTTCAGACATGAGTCGGTATATTCACTTCCGATCCCTTTTTTAATCTGTGTAACATTTTAAGGCAATTTAAGTTTGTAGGTGTTTTTTTTAATTAGAAAAAACAATTCCTTCAATATCCACTTTTTTTAAAATTAGTAATTCTTTTTACTAATTTTAGCAAATCAATTTTCAAAAATTTGTAAAATGATTTCAAAAATTAGCAACGAAAATTTGTAAATATTCTGTAAAAACTCTGTAATTTTAAAATGTAGATAGCAAAAAGATTTGCTAGATAATATTTTTTTTACTAGAAAACAGTACGAAAATAGTAAAGTGGGATTGAAAACCGTTTACAAATTTTTCTACTAACTTTTTTTTCTGAGTGTAGTTATAATAGAAAATTGTAATAATAAGTAATAACAATTTTATAAAATAGTTAAATAGAATAAATAACACTGTGTGAGAGTAATTTTATATATGGGAAAATTCCAAAAATATTCCACCAAAAATTTTTTTTGAAATTAATCCAATTTTTTTCTTTTTGAATAGAACATAAGATCAGATATACATATAATATAATATTATAAATAAAAAAAATATAAATTGTATTGTTAAAATTGTTACAATTGTGTTTATTTATATACTACAAAAAAATGTAACGTGCGTCACAATGTGTTCTCGACTTTTGACAAAAACCATAAAAATGTTTGGCTGCAAATAAGTTATGTTAGAATTCTCTTATATTCATCTTTCTTTTAGTTATAAGATTTTGTGTCCTTTATTATACAAAATTCGCAAAAAAAAAACTCTTCAACTTTCATAGTTACTTCCATTATTTGTAGCGTGCATTAAAAAACTTTGTGATCAATTATTTCGCAACAAATACCTGCTAAGGAAGTTATGTTTTATGCCATTCGAAAGTATACTTAAGTCCAACTAAACAATATGTATAAGTTGAAGGTATCTCTTTTGAAAGACCAAGAAATTTCTATATTTTAATCCAAAAACGCGAACGAATGTCACGCAGGATTTGCCCATATTTCAATTAATCTGGTGTAAATTCTTTTAAAAGTTTTTGTTATTTTCCCCATACCTTTCGTTAATACGCTTTGTTTGAATATCCTAATGTCCGATATATTGGATTAGTGTTGTTTATTTGGCGTTGTAGTAAGTCGATCCAATTGTGATTATTCCCCTCAATAAGAATGGTTAATTTTGCTATATTTTTCTCTACTATGGCAGTACTGTTATATCAAATACACAAACCTATAACTGTAAATATCATTTTGGCAATGCTGTTTGAGAAACAGCTGTGAAATTACTTGTTGCAGAATAGTGCTTAAGCACATCAAATGAAGTTGCCGCCGACATCAAAACTTGTTTTTTCCATAAGATTTTTTATGAAAATCAAAATGCTGCAAAGCCCTAGTTGACTAGTTAGACAAATTCCTACCGATAAATAGAAACGGTTATATTTTCCTTTTTAATGCTGGCAGCATTAACCAGTGTGTTAGTGCTAAAAAAAATTCATTTTGCTGTCAGCAGCAGCTTCATTTATTGTGTTCAATAACTTAAATTAGTAAAAATCAGGTTTAACTTATTTTTATGTGTGCCTTTTTTTTAAGAAAGATTTAAATAGTTAATAACAATAAAATAAAATGAGCAAAATATTAGTAACTGGTGGTACGGGTTTAGTGGGAAAAGCTTTAGAAGCTGTAATACATGAAGAAAACCGAACAAATGAAGAATGGTTTTTTGCCGGTTCCAAAGATGCCGATTTGACGTAAGTTGTTTCTATAATGACTAACAATTTTAAAGGTTGTTTGCTAATTTTGTTTACATTTTAGAAATCTTGAAGCTACAAAAGCTTTATTTGATAAAGTCAAGCCCACTCATGTTATACATTTAGCAGCCATGGTAGGAGGTTTGTTTCATAATATGGATAATAATTTGGAGTTTTTGGTAAGTGCCACTATTGCTTATGTCTCTATATGATATTTTTATTAAAATACTATTTTTAACAGCGTATCAATTTACAAATAAATGATAATGTCTTACACACAGCCTATGAACAAGGCTGCCTTAAAGTTGTCTCTTGTTTAAGTACTTGTATATTCCCAGATAATACCGCTTATCCAATTGATGAGACAATGGTACATAATGGTCCACCGCATCCCTCTAACTATGGTTATTCCTATGCTAAACGTTTAATTGATATACAAAATCATGCCTATCATGATAAATGTGCTTCCACTTTTACTTCAGTCATACCGTGCAATATTTTTGGACCACATGATAATTATAAACCCGATGTAAGTCATGTTATACCCGGCATGATCTATAGAATGCACAAACTTATAAATGATAGCAGTGATGTTGAGGAATTGAATAAAACATTTACTGTCTATGGTTCTGGTAAACCTATGCGACAATTTATTTATTCTTTGGATTTAGCTAAATTAATGATTTGGGTTTTACGTGACTACAACAGTGTTGAACCCATCATTTTGAGTGTTGATGAGGCACAGGAAGTTACTATCTATCAAGTGGCTGAAGCTATAGCAAATGCTTTTAATTTTAAGGGTAAATTGGAATGTGATACTACAAAGGCTGATGGACAATACAAGAAAACCGCTTCAAATAAAAAATTGCGTTCTTTACTGCCCAATTTTAAATTTTCTAATTTTGATGATGCAATCAAGACTTCGGTACAATGGTATATTGATAATTATGAGAAAGCTAGAAAGTAGATGAAAATATGAAAAAAGATACTGGTATAATTATTAAACAATCTTAAACATTCCTTGTTTTGTTCTTTTATAAAGGGAATAAATACTCTGCTTTTATTAAGGGCGAAATAAATGATTATACTTAAAAAATTATATTTAAACAAAGTGGAACTTACCAATAGCGAACAACTTTGGTGCATCGGTACCCTAAACAAAATTTCCGCGTATAATTATCTCCTAATAGCAGACCGTGATTTCACCAGATGCGAACACCAAAGTTTACCAAATTTTTGGGCTTTTTGAAAATTTATAAATGATTTTCTAAAAAAATATTAGTTTATTTATCAAATTAAGTTTTACTATCATTTAGCATTAAAGATCAGTATGTATTAATAAATAAATAAATTGACTTTCTTCACTTTTTAAAAAGGCACAATGGAATTTGTTAGAACAAAAAACTTTTTATTTTTTTCGTAACTTTAATTTTTATTTTCAAAGAAGTTTTATATGAACAATAATAATTTACAAACATTTCAAACAAAAAAATTGTTAGAAAACAAATTTAAATTTTAACAAATATTTTTAATTACTTAAAATTTTGTGATATGTACCAATAATGAACATCTTTGGTGTGACGGTACCCTAAATCAAAATTCATGCGTATTATTATCTCCCAATAGCGGACCCTTCACCAGATGCGGTTACAAAAATTTAATAAATTTATTAACCTTTTGGTCTCGTATTAAGGGACAATTTATAGATTTATTTCTGAAAAATTTGATAAACAATAATAGTTTATTCATCTAATTAAGATTTTCTATCATTTTTCATCAAACATCAGTATAAATAAAAAAATTCACTTTATTCACTTTTTAAAAAGGCCCCGACAATGGAATTTGTAGGAACAAAAAACTTTTTGTTATTTTTTTGAAACTTCTTTTTATTTTTGAATGAATTTTTATATGAACATAAACAATTTATAAACTTTTCAAACAAAAAATAGTTAGAAATAAAATTTGGATTTAAAAAATATATTTTAAATTACATAAAACTTTGTAATACAATACTTTTTTTATGTAGTTTAATGTAGATTTACAAATCTTTGTCTGTAAAACGTATGTTAAAAATTCAATAATTTACGAAAAATATAGCAATAATATTTTATTCAATATTAAGTACCCGTAATTAATTGCATTCTCTCGAATTTTGAACAAATTGTCACCGATCGAAGCTGGACGTTTTATTGTGAGTCTCATGATCAATTGAACAAATTCTTTTTTTTTTCGTTTGATTTATATAAAATTAACGCGTTTCTAGTAATTTAAATAAAAAGAACTGTTACAGTTGATATGATTCTTAATAAGCACTGGATTTGAATGCATTTATTTAAATGAACTCACTTGATTTAAACGAAAAAAAAGAATTCGTTTACTTGGCGAAATTATTCAAAAAGAATTTATTCTTCTGTCTTGGGTCAATGAGATCGAGGCCCTAAAAAATATGTATTTCTTATATTCTTCTCATTTACAACATATCCAAAGTTCATTAATATTATCAGTCGGTGCGATATTTTCAATTTTTCAGCTTAAACTTGGTTATGACGATCCATCGTGAGTACTCTCAGCTCAGCCAGTCAATTAAATTTTTCTTTTTCACTATCTTGAGTTCCCTTACTCATGTAAGTTTCCTTATTGTTATGCCTCTGTTTGTACTAATTTATGTAAAGCCAATTATTTAGACCAGGGATGGAAGAAATATTTACATCTTGATCTTGTGGTAATTAATTTTCTTCCGAACACATTTTTGAAAAAAATGTGTTTAAAGCAGGGACTGAAATCCGGAAAATAATGGATTCAGGTTCGGGTTCGGGTTAATCAAAATTAAAAGTTTAGGCCTTCTCAATTGAAGAATTTGATGTAGATAATCTTTCCTCCTTTTTTAGAACTTGTTGGAGCATATCTTCATCATATTCTGAAGCACAAGATATCGATTCTGTCATAAAATTCTCTTCTTCTCTTTCCATTTGGAAATTTTGTAAAATTTTAATTGTTTTTGAAATATGTGTTTTTAGCATTTTTAACATCTTCTTAGATATAATGCTGCAATCAAAAGTTGATTTTTAATAAAGTGATTTTCTCTTTTTATAATATTTGAATAAACATTTTTGTGAAAGTGTCTTTGTTTTGTATCTTTTGTCAGCTCTAATTTAAAACAATAAAAATTCTATAAAAATCTCCCAAAGTCATTTGTTCTTCTTTTAGTTTCAGCAAAAGTTATTGCAGCATCCAGTAATTCCGAACAAAAACTTCTGTACTCCAATAAGGCTTAAACCACATCATAACTGGTTTTCATCTAGTTTGATGGTCTAGTACGGCTTTTTTCAAGTTTAGCTTTTTAGCTGAAGAAGAAATTTTTGGTGTTCGCAATTTTTTGTAAATAGCTCTATATTGATGGAGTAAAAGAAGGACTAGATATAGTGTCGAGCACTGAAAACTGGAATAATGTAATGTTTTTTATGATTTTTTTTTTTATCAAACAGCAAGAATATTTTTTTATATTTTTGAACCCGAACTTGGTTTAATTTTTGGGTTCAGCGGCTTCGATTGGGTTCGGTTTCTGTCCCTGGTTTGAAGCTAACAGTTATCTCTTAAAAAACGAAGATATTTATAAACATTTGGTATCATTTTTTAAAATCCCAAATTGACGGTATAATACAAACTTTAAACCAGGGACTGAAACCGAACCCAAACGGGTTCAGGTTCGCTATTCATAAAAACTTTGAATCCAAACCCGCTGAACCCAAAAATTCAACCAGGTTCAG
This sequence comes from Eustalomyia histrio, assembly GCA_949748255.1. Classification (NCBI taxonomy): domain Eukaryota; kingdom Metazoa; phylum Arthropoda; class Insecta; order Diptera; family Anthomyiidae; genus Eustalomyia; species Eustalomyia histrio. The sequence goes on from OX456527.1 coordinate 12,685,249, forward strand.
GTTCAAAAATATAAAAAAATATTCTTGCTGTTCATGGCGTAAGAAATGTTTGATAGAAAAATCATAAAAAGTTACATTTCTTGCATTCCAGTTTGCAGTGCTCGCCACTATATCTATTCCTTTTAAGCAAATACTTGATCTATGCAGAGATATTTGCAAAAATTGCGAACACCAAAAATTTCTTCATCACTTCGACACCAAATTGGTATTCTAAAACAGTGTTGTAATCACGTTGACAGTTTATCGATTTAAACAAAAACACATCTCTAAAAATTGAGTCGGCAGATTTATTTTGTTTATGTGCAATTTGAATTCTGATACCAGTGATGAAGAAAATAAAGAAAATCTAGTATTGGAAAGAAGACTTTTCATACAGAAATCCAATATCTTTAATCTGCCGGATAACAAGTGAGTAGCAAAATCAAAGTCTGTTACTTTAAAGAATGTTAATCTTCTAATTTTTTTAAAAGTTTGGAAATTTACTTTCGGCTGAATAAAACAGCCTTAAAAGATGTGCTGGAAACAATAGCACCTAATTTGAAAACCGGAATCAAGTCCACATTTATTTCTAAAACAATAAAGTTGGCAGCTACATTAAGATTTTTAGCCCAGGGGTCGTACCAGCTCAGTGTTGGAAACGACTTTAACTTAGGGTTCAGCTGTTTCTGAAACTGTAGAAGATTTGCCACAGCTTCCTTCAGCGGGCTCAATATAAATTGCTTGAATCTTCCGCCACCTGTAGCATTACACTCGGCTTTGTTGGCTACCATTTTCTTTTTAACTTTAAATTTTGTTATATTTTTATAATGCACTTTATATGATCATGCTTTCTTTACCTTCTGCCATCCATCTCACATTATTCTCGGTGGGCAAAGTGCATTTAATAAATTTGACATTTCTTTCCATTTTTTCCGTTTTTTTTTCAGTCATTACTTTTCCTCAAGTCGTTACTAAAAATTGTGTCGACAAAATCAGAGTCGTTTCAAGACAATATCGGCGTCACATTTTCTTACAGAATACCAAATACTTGTCGACAGCTATCAATTATTTTCGATAACGAAACGGGAATACCAATTTAAAAAAAAAAAAATCCCAAGACAACATTGTCTTGTGTCGATGACGACAACTAGAATAAGGGTGAATAAATCTTAAAAAATAAGTTTATTATAAATTTAAACGAAAATTTCTTTAAAAAAAAAATAAATTTCCTATTAATAAAACATTTGTACTGTTTTAAATGTTGAACCCGAACCCTGACCAGAACCTGAACTTTTTATTTCGATTAACCCGAACCCATTTTTTCAGGGTTTCAGTCCCTGCTTTAAACTTATGATTGTTAAAAAGTACACACTCCCACTAATATCATTAAATAAATTCCAAAAATTTAATACATTTTAAAATATTCTTTATTAAAAAAAATTAAATTAGAAACTTAATTTAGAAACTTTACTTTTATACAACATTTTCAATAAGACATAAATAATTATACAATGTTTTTTTTACAATTTTTCTTTTTTTATGATGTTATGAAAATTTTTGTTTAAAATTAAAAGCAAAATAAAATAATAAGTTGAAGAAATACACAAGTAGCGCTTATGTTTTTTTTTAATGATGGAATAATAAAAAAATAAAAGACCTTAAACTTAAAACAAATAATAATCTCAATTGTTAATCATATGAGTTAAACATCTTTTTTTATCTAAATAAATTTATTTTAAATGGAAAAAAATAATAAACTGCTTAACTTAAAATAACAATTAAAAAACGTTTTGTAACTAAATGGAAAAAAAATTGAAATTAATAGTTAAAAAAAGGCAGGATTGTGTAACATTTTAATGGTACTAAATAGATGAGTTTTTAGATAAGATAGATTAATAGTTGTAGTATGTGTTTTTTGTTGCTGATATATTCGTTTTTTTTATGAATGAAATATTTAATAATTTAGCTGTGAGTTTGTGTGTGTGTGTGTGTGTTGGAGTGAGTGAGAAGAAATCAGGAAAATTAAGTTCTAAGATCTGCGTTTGTTTTGTTTTTGTTTAGCACTTAACAATTTTCAGACTGATTTTTGTGTGTTATATTTGTTTAATATCATTTTGTAAAGATGTTAAACAAATTTTATTGTATTTTACACTCTCAATAAAAGAGGTTTACTTCTTTCCAAAAATTGTGCATTCACCCAGGCAACATCGGGCTTAATGAAACGTACGGTTTGACCTTCACCGCAAGCATTTTCCACACTGTAAATACCCTTCAGTAGTACACTGGATCCGGTACCGCAGGCCAAGGCACTGCCGGCATCAAATTGACAAGCATCAAAGTCTGTAGTACTGCAGACACCGCTGGAATCAGCACCACAATCACTGCGTGACACAGGACTAGTTTTGGTAACATGCATAATGGCGCCTTCTTCATGAACTAAAAAAAAAAAAAAAATGTTAAAATAATTCTCTTTTTCTTTTAAATTTTCCTATTTCTCTTGTTAACTTACTGCTCAAAGCTTGTTTGCCCCAACCAGTAGTGACACATGTTTCTGAAGGACTAGGATCCTTATCACTAATGCAAATAGGTTGAATGTGTGAAGCGAATTGTAAACGTTCAGTCAAATGCATTACAGCCATATCATTGGAACCAGTGCTGGCATCATAACTAGGATGAATGGCTACATTCTTAACACTAGCCAATTGGAAGTTTAAGGGTTCACTAGTGCTACCCAATTCCCATTCACCAGCCTTAACACGAAGATCATTAATATCAACACTAGCGAAAAGATAAAAAAAATAAATATTTGGTGAAATTAAAATTGATTGTTCCCCACAAACTTACTTTTGTACACATGAGGCTGTAGTCAAGACAACTCCATCACCAATAATGGCGCCACCACACAATAATGTTTTAGAGGATTGCTTAAGAACCATAGCTTGCCATGGGATTTCGGCAAAGTTGGCATCAATATCCTTAACACCTTGAGGTTTAGTATTCTAAAAAAGAAATAATAAAAAAACATTTTTAATTAGTTGAAACTGCATTTAAAAATTTGTCTAAATTTGGAAATTTTTTGACTAGAAACAAGATTTCATTGCATTCTTTTTGAAAAATGGTCTTAATGGTCATGTTCACTCAGAAAAAAAAAGTTAGTAGAAAAATTTGTAAACGGGTTTCCTACTTTACTATTTTTGTACTGACTTTTAGTAAAATAATTATTATTTAGTAAATTTTGTTTGCTATTTACACTCAACAAATAACAGAACTCTTACAGAAATTTGTAAATTTATTTCTGTTGCTAACTTTAGAAATTATTTTACAAATTTTTGAAAACCATTTTTAAAATTAGTAAATTTTTTTGCTTATTTTAGCAAATAGATTTTCAAAAATTTGTAAAATGATTTATAAAATTAGCAACAAAAATGTATAAATATTTTTAAAAACTCTATAATTTGTAAAATGTAAATAGCAAAAAGATTTGCTAAATAATATTTTTTTTTACTAAATATCAGTACAAAAATTGTAAAGTGGGATTGAAAACTGTTTACAAATTTTTCTACAAACTTTTTTTCTGAGTGAAAAAGATACTTTTTACAACCGACTCATGTCCAAAAATAGGACATCCACTTAAAAAGCAATAAAAACTTTTTTAGTTCTAAAAAATCAGCCCTTAAAATAAATAAAATTTGACTTTAAAATCCAAAAAATTTACTAACAATATTTTTTAAAACAAAAATTAGGAAATTAAAACAAAATTATAAATTCGTTTATGTTAAAATTATTTTTCAAGCCTTTAAATTATTTTTTTAATTTTGTCCAAAATATTTTTTGAAATAAAAAATAAATACACTCGGAAAAAAAAGTTAGTAGAAAAATTTGTAAACGGTTTTCAATCCCACTTTACTATTTTTGTACTGATTTTTAGTAAAAAAGTTATTATTTAGCAAATATTTTTGCTATTTACATTTTACAAATTACAGAATTTTTACAAAATATTTACAAATTTTTGTTGCTAATTTCAGAAATCATTTTACAAATTTTTGAAAACCGATTTGATAAAATTAGCAAAAAAAAATACTAATTTTAAAAAGTTGATATTGAAGGAAATGTTATTTCTAATAATTAAATCTTATACATGCAAATTTAAGTTGTCCTAAAATGTTACTTAGGTTTAAAAAAATTATCGGAAGCGAAGATACCGACTCATGTCTAAAAAGAGGACATCCACTTAAAATAGCACTAAAAAGGTTTTTTAGTTCTTAAAATCAGTTAAATCAATTAAAATTTAACCTTAAAAGTAAAAAAAAATTTACTAACATATTTTTCAAAACAGAAATTACCAAATTAAAACAAAATGATAAATTCATATTGTATAAAATATTTTTTAAAAAATATAATCAAAATTTTTGTTGCTCGATAAAAAAAAAAATAAATTTAAAACTTTGTACTAATATTAATAATATTTAGTAATTTTTTTGCTGATTTTAGCAAACAGATTTTAAATTCCGCTTTACAAAAGGTCTACTAAAATTTAGTAGCGGCTACTAATTTTTCTACTAATTTCATTGTACTACGTGTCAGCAGACATGTGTTGCTAAGATTAGCAAAAAAAAACCGCTGGGCTCAAATTAGCAGAATTTCCCGTTATAACAGCAAAATTTTCAGTTACCATTACAGACTTTTTTTGGTGAGTGTAAGAAAATGTTGTTCGATAAAAAAAATATAAATTTATAGAAGAAATTAGCAGGTGCAACAAGTGTATTTAAAAATAATTGAGTTAATTTGTGCGTTTTAATATTTTTTTTTATAAATTAGAATTTTGCTATATTTTACAATTCATTGAGTTTACAGTAATTTACTAAAATTTAGTAGCGCTTACTAATTTCTTATACTAATTTCACTGTACTAATATTAATAATATTTAGTATTTTTTTTTTTTTGCTTATTTTAGCAAACCGATTTTAAATTCCACTTAAAAAAAGTTTACTAAAATTTAGTAGCGGCTACTAATTTTTTCTCCTAATTTTATTGTACCACACGTCAGCAGACATGTATTGCTAAGATTAGCGAAAATACCGCTCGAATTAGCAAAATTTCCCGTAATAACATTAAAATTTTCAGTTGCCATTACATACTTTTTTTGGTGAGTGTTGACTATGTTAGTTTTTAGCTAGAGATTATAAATAAAATCATGATGGTTCTGGTCTCTATTTTATATTGGGAGATATTACTGAAAAAATTATTAGTAGGGGTTAAAAATGAATCCGTTTTTGTGTGAAAACAGGTCTCAAAGTTACGAAATTTAGTTTTGTTTGTACGCAGAGTTAAAGTACTCGAGAAAACAAAAATTTGTATACCCATGCTGCCTTAAATCCGAACGATTACGAATAACTCGATCAAATCAAATTTATGGAAATTTTATCTCAAACCAACAACAATTTTATATACCGGTAGATACGTCTGCAAAAAACATTTCATGGTTTAATTTTTTTTTATAAATTATAAGAAATAAATAAAAAAAACCAAAAATTAGGTAATTTCTGACATTCGCTTTAAATAATGAGTTTGGGCCGTTAAAATCTATCACATATACGAATTTCATTTAAATCACAGGAAACCCCTTAGCATAGTTTCCTTGTTAGTGAAGTTATGAAAAATTTAATAATAATTTTTCCAACTCACCTTATTTCTTTGAGCACATACACCAGCCAAATTAACAGGCCAAGGATCAACATAGTTGGGATCACGACAACATTTACCAGCAGCTCCAGACTCTTCAATAATACAATCAGTCAATGGTACACGGAAGGGATTAATTTCTACAGGACTTTCACTGATCACACCAATTGAACTGCAGTAGTTTTCAGGAGTACAAATCAAAGCCGAAGCACATTTGGCTGGTGTAATTGGACCTGGCTGCTGTTGGGGTAGATTATTATTGAACTTGGAGGGTGGGAAAATTTGTGGAGACAATTGATCTTCACCACGCATAGGTTTTGGTTGGAAAACTTGGTTTTGTTGATTGGTTGATTGAACATCACGATCTCCGTTAATTTCATTGTATTTGGGTTGAGAAGGATTAACAGGAGGCAAGTACTTAGGTGGAGCGGTTGAGGGAGTTCTACGAGGAGGTTGGGGTTGTGGTCTATATTGAGATTGTGGTTGTCTTTCAGGAGCTTGGGGTTGAGGAGCTGGAGGAAGATATTGTGGTCTAGCCGGTTGTTGTGGTTTGGGTTGTGGAGCAGCTGGTTGATATTGTGGTCTAGCGGGTTGAGCTGGAGTAGTTTGAGGAGCAGCTGGTTGATATTGTGGTCTAGCTGGTTGAACTGGAGTAGTTTGAGGAGCAACAGGTTGATATTGTGGTCTAGCTGGTTGAACTGGAGTAGTTTGAGGAGCGGCTGGTTGATATTGCGGTCTAGAGGGTTGAGCTTGGGTAGGCTGAGGAGCTGGAGGTAGATATTGTGGTCTGGCTGATTGAGGTTGGGCCGGAGTAGGTTGGGGCCTAGGCGTGTAACTTGGTCGTTCAGGTTGCGGTTGAGGTTGTTTTGGCTGTTGTTGAGGTTGTTGTGGTCTACGTGGTGGTGGTGCTGGTTTTGGTGGCAAATAGTTATTATTAACTGGTGTTGTTGGCTCATATGGACCAGCTTGAGGATAGGTAAATGGGCTAGGTGGTGTTTTCAATACATAACCATCTTGCGTTAACATAGTCGAGGGTATGCCACAACATACACTGGGTTCATAACATTTTTTAGTCTGAAAAACAATAGAAATGACAAAAAATATATTTAATTATTTTCTTAGTTATTAATAAATATTATTTATTATAAAATCAATATGTTAATTGTATAGTAAATGTTGCCAGTGTTGTTGTTAACACTTCATTAATTATATTGTACTCGTTTATTATTGTTAATGAAACCTTTAATTAAAAATAATTTTAGCTACTGAAGCCTCGTTTTATTTTTGTATTGTAAAAAAAAAAAAATAAATAAATAAGAAAAATGAAGATGAAATAAATAATTAAAAAAAACTTGTGATTTATGCGCATATTTAACCTAAAGTTTTGTGTTCAATTAATGATAAAATTATGACGTTTACTATGGCCGAATAAGAATCATTAGCATGTCATTATTTATTACATTGGTTACCCCCATGGTGTTGTTTGACTAATTAAAGATTAAATAGTAATAAAAAACATATATAAATAACTGGTGGTATGGACAAAACCATTTAATATCTGAATACTGTATAATTGCCAGTGCACTTAAAAAAGTATGTCGGCACAGTGGTACAATACTCTCTGTCATAAATCTATAACTTTTTTATTTCTTTATATAATTTGTTAAAATTTAGTGAATTAAAATTGTTATTTCTGGCCACTCGTTACATATTTACCATCCCTGCGAAACCGTTTAATGTCACTTATTTTCAAGAAAAAAATTTCCAATAAATTAATGTGTTTCTTGATATAGATGAAAGGTGATGAAATATTAAAGGCTTTAAATCTAATTTTAAGAATGCCTTTGACTAAGTTTTGGAGAAAATATTCGAAAATATTCAATAAAATTTTAAATCACTCAGAAAAAAGAGTTAGTAGAAAAATTTGTACTGATTTTTATTTATTATTATTTACAAATTACATAATTTTTACAAAATATTTACAAATTTTTGTTGCTACGTTTAGAAAACATTTTACAAATTTTTGAAAACCGATTTGCTAAAATTAGCAAAAAAATTACTAATTTTTAAAAAACTTAAATTGCCTTAAAAAAATGGATCGGAAATGAAGATACCGACTCATGTCTAAAAATAGGACTAAAATATTTTTCAAAACAGACAGTACCAAATTAAAACAAAATGATAAATTCGTTTATGTTTTTATAATTTTTAAGCCTTTGATTTTTTTTTTTTAATTTGTCTAAAATATTTTTTTGAAAAAAATAAATAAAATAAAAAAAATTTTGATGCACGATAAAAAAATAAATTTGAAATTTTGTACTAATATTAATAATAACACTGCACAACAATTTCAAACTTTTTCCAATATTACGAGGTTCCGATGATTGATTCTTGTTAAGGAGACCAACAAAAATATACGTATGTCGGCGTTTTGATAGTTTACATCGGAATTTAATTTAAGAGGCGGTATAAGTTTCCCAGCCCTGGAATGTTCTTGCAGCATTTCAGTATATAAAACTATGTTTTCTTTACATCTGAGGTGTAGGGTATGTTCAGCAACTTTGTAGATAATGGTATGACAAATATTTTTTTGGAACATATTAACCCTCTAACTCCACCACATACCGCCATTTTTTGGCTAAATTCTAACAAATTGTAAAAACTACCCCGAAAAGGGGGAAGGGCGGGGATGAAGTGTTCTACAAAAATGTTGGCCATAAGATTATACTATATATGTCAGAACACACTAAAGCCCAAAACTTAACACAAATACCAAAAACCAGACAAATTTAAGATTGCCCATCAAATTTTTAGTCACATTTTGGGATGACCTAAATATTATGTAGGTGATCCCAAAATCTGACTTATAATATGCTGGTCATCCCAAAACCTGACTAGAAATCTGATGAGCAATCTTGAATTTGATTGGTTTTTGGTATTTGTGTTAAGTTTTCGGTTTTGGTGTGTTCTGACATATATAGTAGAATTTTATGACCAACATTTTTGTAGAATATTTTATCCCCGCCCTGCCCCTTTTTCGCGATGTTTTTTACAATATGTTAGAATAAAGCCAAAAAATGCCGTTATGAGGGGCAGTTAGAGGATTAATATGTTCAACAAAAATATTTGGCATACCGTTATCTACAAAGTTGCTGAACATACCCTGCACTTTAGATGTAAAGAAAACATAGCTTTTTATACCGATATGCTGCAAGAACAGGCCAGAGCTAGGAAACTTTGACCGCCTCTAAAATGAAATTCCGATTTAAACTATCAAAACGCCGACACACGTATATTTTTGTTGGTCTCCTTAACAAGAGTCAATCGTCAGAACCCCGTAATTTTTTTTGTGTTGAACTGTGTAATTAGTAATTTTTTTTTGCTGATTTTAGCAAACGGATTTTAAATTCCACTTTACAAAAAGTTTACTAAAATTTTGTAGCGGCAGCCAATTTTTTCTACAAATTTCATTGTACTACACGTGCTGCTAAGATTAGCAAAAAATACCCCTGAAATCAAATTAGCGAAATTTCCCGTAATAACAGCAAAATTTTCAGTTGCAATTACAGACTTTATTTTGGTGAGTGTATAAAATAAATTAAGGTGTAATATAACAAAACAGCATCAACAATTCAACATTAATTGTAGACAACGTGAGCAACTGTTTTTGATTAAAATTCGGGATTCGGAAGTTGAAAAAGTTTAATTTTAGTGTAAAATGTGGGATATTTAAATTTTGTTCGTGGATTGTTCTGTATTTCATCAAATTTTATTTTTTTTTTAATTTAAATTGCTTAAAAAAAATTTTAAGGCAATCTAGGACTAACAAATTAACAGTTTTTAAGAATTTATTTTTAAGAATCGTATTAGAAAAAAAAATTTTAATCACGCATATGTTTCGACTTAAATCCATTTTATTCTTATAGCTCGTTTAGACTGTGTAGATTAAATTACTTGATTAAATTACTGAATTAATTTACTTAATTAAAGCTAATTTCTTTGTAAATTTTTGTCGTTTATAGTTGCATTTTTAAAAAGTTAAAAGTGGAAAATGTTGGTATTAGGAAAAAAAATTTTTCGACTGCGCCAAAATACTTTTGAAGCAGCGTCTTCATGTTAATTTTTATTTGAATTTAGGTGTATGTATTTATTAGTGTTGCCAACCAGTTGTTTTAACATAACACAGAGTTGTACATAGTATTATGAATAAAACCAATAAAAGTCATTTAGAAAAAAAATATTAAAAGTTGGATTGACTGTAAGTCAAACAAATTAAAATATGTTTCATTCGACTTGTTTAGAGCTCGATCCTAATCTTACTTTTAATAGATTAAAGGCCCAACAACAATTGACTTAAGTGATTTCAGCTTTGTTTTGGCATGAAAAGAAATTTTGAAAATACGAAGTTTTAATTAAAAAAAAAACATTTTAATGTTCGTTTCATACTGACACCTAGCTTAAGTTGCTTAAGCTAATTCAGGTTGTGCCTTAACATTTCAGTTTGAATTGGCTATAACAATTTTTTCCTAGATAATTACACTGCAATCCTAAGGATTTTTTCTATTATTGGATGTATAACTTAAAAATGTGGGATTCCCAATAGATGGCGTATCTTTTACACATGGGCTGTGTCTTTAATATTTTAATATTTTGGACGAAATAGTGTAAATAACAAAGTTTTCTTTTCTGCTTCGAAAATGTCCAATTTTGTGCCAACAAAGCATCATTAGGGGGAATTTTTACTTTACTTCTTCAATTAAAAAAAAAAAAAAAATGTGCAGCTGAAGCACATCGATTGCTCACCGAAGCTTATCCTGAATATCTTCTATCGATTTCAACATGCCAGAGATGGCTTGTGGTGATTTTGACATGGAAGACAAAGACCGCCCAGGTCAGCCAAAAATGTTCAAAAAAAAAAAAAATATATTTGGATTTAGCCAAAAGCAAGAAAATCGGGTACCACCCGATTTGAAGCCGAGAGACGTTGAAAGACGATTTTGCATGTCCCAAATGCTGCTTGAACGCCATAAAAATAAGTTATTTTTACATCAAAGCATTACTGGTGATGAAAAATGGATCCATTACGATAACCCGAAGCGCAGGAAATCGTATGTTAAGCCTGGGTAAAGAGCCAAATCCATGCCAAAGTCGAATATCCATGTAGGCAAGGTAATGCTCTATATTTGGTGGATCCAGAATGATCCCATCTTTTTTAAATTGCTGAAATCGTTCCAGACTATTACCGGGACCTGTACCGAACACAATTGATTCGGTTGAAGCGAGCATTGACCGAAAAACGCCCGAAATATGCGACCAGACATGAAGCCGTAATATTCCATCATGACAACGGTCAGCCACATGCTTCATGGCCGGTTAAACACTAAGAAAATAGTGGTTGGGATGTTTTGCTTGCACTGCAATACTTCGGCCTCAAAAAATGAGCAGTTCTTTTGGCGTGGAATCCATATGTTGCCAGAAAGATGAGAGAAGGTCATAGCTAACGTTGATTAATACTATTAAAATATTATTAGATTTTAAGAAAATATTTCATAAAGAAAAATTTTTAAATTCAGTGAAACTACAACTTTTATGTGTAGGAAAATTTTGAAATTTTGAAATATATATTTGTTATAGAAAATTCACAAGTTTTTCAAGTTTATTTAAAAACATTTTTTACTATAAAACTTACAAAGATTCTATATCAAAAGTTTTTAATCGAAAGAAGGCTTTTTCTATCAAAACGATCATATTATGATGACTTTTTATTAAAACACTATAATATTTAAATGTTTTTGAAACAAAAAGCAGAATAAAAAAAATTCAAGGCAGGATCAGTTTTTGAAAAGCGGCATAATTCCGTTAAATCGATAAACTTTTTTCTATAGCCGGGCAGTTGGTATGAAAAACCTCATATATAAATATTAATTTTATAAAGCCTGATTTAAGCTGAATATTTGTAAATCTTAATTTATTGAAAAATATTTTAATGAAATTCTTCTTGCATAAAAACAACATGTTGTTTCTGTTTGTGGAATCTTGATAATTATTGTTAACAAAAATTTATTTTCGTTGTAAATGTTCTGAACAAGAAAACATAAAATGTTTTAACAAAGTATACATACAATTTTTTATTATTTTTTTTTTTCTACCAAATAAACATTTTTTTCGTAGCTGCATCTTTATTAGTGTTGGAAATTGACTTGATGCCGGTCAAAAAATAACAACAGCAACAATAACATATGGCAGATGGCACTTAAAGTTTGGGTTGTGTTGTTTTTGCATTTAGCAGCCACCAACGTTTTGTCACATTTGTCTGTAATGTTTAACTGTCTGTCTTAATGCTTTTTGTAGAATAAATTTCAACATTTTGTTATGTTATGTTTTGTTTTGTTTTGTATTTTTCAGTATTTAATGGCCTTGTGTTGTATGCTTCGCACAATTTGTTATTTTTGTTGTTTTGTCTTGAAAGCCACTTGATGCGTTCATTCGTTCGAATTCATTCGTATGAAATATAAAAACAAAAACATAGTCTATGGGTAAAAATCATTTTAACGGCATTTTAGTGTATAAAATATATTTTGAAAATGAATGCAAGATTTTTTTCCGTGTTAATAACAAGGCATGTCTTGTTGTTGTTGTTGTTGTTGTTTTTAAGTTGGAAGTTTTTATTTTTGTTTGTTGAGAAGCTGAAGAAGATGAGCTGCTACTGTTGTGCTTGGTTTGATGTTAAAGACAATGGAAGATGATGACAATGATATGTTGTGGTAGTTGTTATTATTATTGTTGTGGTTGTTGGTCTGTTGGTACCTTATTGTGGTTGTTGTTGTTTATAAACAAACGCACGTTTTTTTTTTGTCACATACCTGGTGCTGTATGTATTTAAAAGTCAATAATAGCAATTTAAATGTCTTTATGTGTGACAAATAAATCATAATTACATGCATATTAATCAACTTAATAATGCAGACAGACCACAGCAAAGTCAGAAAACAATGAACAAAAAGTGGGCGTATTTTTGTTTGTTTATTTTTATTTTATTTATTTTTTGGTTTAAATATATAAGCTTATGTTTGTCAGTGTGGTGACTTATGTGAATATAAATGAAAATAAGGAAGTATGCTATAAATTTTAATATATTTTTTTATATGTCTTGTGTTGTTTTCAATTGCAGCTTTTATTAGGTTAAAAGTAATCTTTTTGTGTTTTATAGAAAAGTTCGTGTCTTAAGTCTTTTGTTTGACTTATTAATTTTATTACAAAAGTTTGGAATTTGATTAAAATTCACATCAAAATTAATTATTATTACTTTTTAGATGTTAAAACCCGCCGAGAATGTGCCTAAAATTATAATTTTTGATTTTGATTAAATTAGAATAAGTGATAAATAAACTAAAAATCTGGATGAATATAAATACAAAAGAGAACTGTAAAAATTAGATATTTAAGAAATCTTAATCCTTGAAAAATCGTAGCCAGTTATCGCTTTGACTTTGATTGTAAGTCTATTGTTATAACAATTTTTGTTGGAAATTTTGCATAATTTCTTAATTCAGGGGAATATGGATTACAGAAAATTATGTAGTTAGAATCAACCGCAAATGACAGTTAAAATAACTGAATTTGCAGTTCTAATGGTGTACACTACGTAGGCCTTTAAAACAAATACAATGTGTAGTTACTTTAACTGTTAAAAATCAACTGAAAAATGAAATAAAAAAAATCGTACAAACTGTTGGTGCGCCGTCGTGAGCACTTATGTATAATTTTTTAATTTTTTTTTAGCATTAAGAAGCTTATTTGGTCATGTATTTATCTACCAAAGCATTTCGCATTATCTCGAAGTTAATAAAAACTCCTATGTGAAACCTATACAACAAATTGTCCAACTAGAGCACTTATTAATTTTACCACACAAAACTGTTTTTTAATTGAATTTAGGAACTATACATTTATGATTTTATAACAAAATTAAATTTATACTAGTTTTCTTAACAGTTTTTTTTTTTAGCAATATTTCGAATACTCAATTGCAAAATAAGTAACCGAATTAGATCACAGAGCTAAATTCCTATTCTTTTTGGATTCACGAAATATTTGAAGAAGACAAAGGTGATATTTTTTTTTTTTAATGAGGAAACGGAAGTTTTTGAAGCATTTGGTAATGATGAGAGGCAGAAGAAAATTTGGAAGTAGTCTTTAAAACGGAAAGAAACAAAGAGTTACGAATAATGGGGGAAAATATGGAGAAAAAAGAGCCAGGAAAGTAAAACGCAAATTATATTCCCAAAATATTGCTTAAACTTTTTTTTGGAATTAACCCTCATGGAAGGGCAAAAAAATTGTATTATGGGCTTGGTACAACCGAGTAAAAATCCAATTAGAAGAAGACCAACTTCGATAAACTGAAATAAAATATATGTTACATCATCCAGAAAACAGTTGTCAGTTGTGTCCACCGAATTTGTTGCTAATCGAATTTTGGCGGTTACGACAACTATCTTCATATTAAATTATATTTGTAGTTGTGAAAGCCAATATTCAGTTGTACAATTTAATATTTTATTCCACAGAAATATTATTACGTTCCACAAAATTTTATTTAAAAAAATAATTATTTTTAGATTTTTCCGGTATCAGATTCATAGTTCACCCTCTTGCTTACTGCACCACAACTAATATAAATTTTCTTTGATATATTTGCCATTTAAACGTTTGAATGTTTTATTTTAATTAAAAAAAAAAATATTTTGTAAATGTTTGTCTTTTCCGGAATTTGAATTCGGAAATTCTGAGTACTGAGCTACATACCTCTCTACCTACTACACCACAAACACTTATGAATTTTTATGGCTAATGCACCCGCGGTAACGTACCTCGAACACACCTAATAATAAGATCGTATAGCCATTGTAAAAATCATCACATACTTTAATTTAAAAATTTATTTCATATAACAATTGAAAAAACTTAAAAGTAAAATATTAATATAAAAAATCTGACTTTTTTTTAGAAATCTCGTTTGGTGCCGAACATTTTTGAATCGTACAATATTTGCAAATTTTTCATAAAAATTCGTTTTAGGCCTAATGTACATATTTCAAATGTTACTAAAATGCTGTAGTTTTTGAAGGTTGTTTTAAAAACAACTGTAAAAATCATTGAAATTTTTTTTCTAAGTAAAACAAATGCAAATGCAGTTTGCTTTACTACACAAATAACGTCATTTAGTAACTGCAGAACTTTTCTGAGTGTAAACTTTATTCGGTTACTACCACTGAAGTGAACTTTTTTTTAACAATCTTTTGAGCTGAATACGAGGGCGGATCAATAAGTCCGTGGCTTTTCGAATTTCCCTCGTAGTTTTATGAAATGCAACACTGCTCCCATCAAGTACCACCTGGCGTTTAACAGCTATTCAAAACATTCAACTTCGTGCATTTTTTTTAAAAATGGAAAAAAGTGAATTTCGAGTCAATCAAACCAAGGAAAAGCTTCATAAATACTATGGGGACTCTGCACCATCGATTTCAATGGTAAAAATGTGGTTTACTGACTTTCATTGTGGTCGCACAAGTACATATAACGCTGAACGTTCTGGACGGCCAATTGAGGTCAATACAACCGAAGATGTCGGAAAAATCTACGATATGGTGTTGGCCGATCGAAGAGTAAAAGTGAGTGAGATTGTTAATGCCATAGACATTTCACATGGCAGTGTGGTTTCGATTTTAAATGATCAGTTGGATTTAAGAAAGCTGTCTGCAAGATCGGTGCCGCGTTTGCTCTCAATTGACTATAAACTTTGGAGTTGTTGTAACTGTTTGCGTTTTGTAACTGTGGATGACACATGGATCCATTACAAAATTCCGGAGACCAAGCAGCAGTCTAAACAATGGGGTTTTCCGGGTGAACCGGCTCCGAAGAAGGCCAAGGTAAGTTTGTCGGTCAATAAGGTGATGGCAACAGTTTTTTGGGATGCACGCGGGATAATCCACATCGATTTACCTTCAAAAGTTAAAAACAATAAACGGCGAATATTATGACAACTTATTGGACCGATTTAACAAAGATTTAAAAAAAAGCGATCCCCACGTGTGCACGGGTGCACACCAGAGAACTGCATTTGCTGATTGCAAAACGTTCATACGCAATCAACACAAGAATAAATTGTGTTTGCGTTCAAACGCTGAATATACTCCAACACACATATTCGTTGATGATTTTAAATCAATCAAACGATGTGAAAATTGTTTTGTCACTGGTTTACAATCATCGGTCGTTGTTAAACCATTGTTTTATTCTGTTCATTCGAGCCAACAATAATTATTTTGATGTAGAATAAATCAGAAAAAACAAAAAACAACGTGTATGATAATTAAAACAAAATAGTTTTTTATCTATAAAAAGGGGGTGGTTTTGTAAAAAAACATATAAACGTTATATGTATATTAGGGTGGGTCTAAAATATGTTTTTTTATTATTTTCATTAGGAATACCAAAAATATTGTTCTTTGTGAAATTTTTTTTTTAATTTAGGTCGACATCTCAGGCTCGCTCAATCCGGTTAAAGTTAAATATTGCCTAATTTTCCAATCAAAATAGATGAAAAAAAAAAAAATAGACAATAATTTTTTTTTCCAAAAAAACATTTATATTTCACAAATAAGAATATTTTTATTACTAATAAAAATTCTAAAAAGGCGGCTTTTAGACCCACCCTAATATACATATAACAAAAAATGTTTTTTTTTACAAAACAACCCCCTTATAAAATGTGTTTCTATTTTGTTTTTATCATGAATAAACTCATACGCGTTGTTAGTTGGTTTTTCTGATATATTTAACGCTGACTTTTTGTGAAGTGATTACATTTGCATAAAACATAAAAGACAGATGATTTACACTGATTCCAATTACGCGTTCAGTAACATGATGCTGATTTTATTCTACAGTGAATTTTGTTGAATTATTAAAAGTGAACAAGAATTTTTGTGTATGATTAAATCAAGAAAAAAAGTTGATTTTGCAGTTCTCTGGTGCACACGTGTGTAGTCTTAATGGAAAAATTCAATGAATTAGGTTACGAATTGGTACCTCATCCGCCATATTCTCCGGATTATGCCCCCAGTTACTATTTCATTTTTTCCAAAAAAATGGCTCGGTGGAAAGAGATTTAGCTGCAACGATGAAATTATTGATCAAACAAATTCCTATTTGTGGACCTCGAAAAATCCTATTTTTCGGAAGGGATACAAAAATTGGAGAAACGTTGGACTAAGTGTTTTGAGCTATAAGGAGATTATGTTGAAAAATAAGTTTTTTTTTTGCAAAGAAACTGTGTTTCATTCAAAAGGTCACGGACTTTCTCTTAGAACAACTATTTTCAAATGTGATTGCAGAATATTTTCGATGTTGCAACCAAAATTCAGTTTTGTAAGCCAAAATTTTGTTGTGGAAACCTATAAACAGTTGTACAAACCGATTTTAGTCGTAGTACCCGAATTTCAGTTGGGAACTGTCAAAATTTTTCTATGTATGTACTTAAGTAAAAATTCTTACTAAGAGCTGACTATAAAATCGGCACTAAATATTTTAAAGTTTTATTAAATTTTTAAATTAAATACAAGACATTTTTTTATAAATACTTTAACACAACGTTTGTGTCTTAAGTCTTTTATTTCCCACAAGAAGTGTTTTAACACAATTTTCATAAGTTAAATAAATTTGTATTATTATGTTCCACCCATTTATGCTGTAAATACAGTCTTAACAATTACTTTTTTTATTTTAGTTTTTATTTCATTTCAACAATCATTAAAATTAATTTTTATTGTTACTCCTGTAATAAAAGGTAAAACAAAAATTTCACTTGTTATCCCCAAAAGTCGCTAAATGTGTTAAATAAACATGAATGGATGCATGTTTAAGTATACGTTAAACATAATAATATATTTGTGCTGATTTTTAAAATGACCGACCGAGCTATATGGCAATAAAATACTGAATGATTTTGGAATAAATTCATACCCTTAGGGATTTTAAAATACCTTTTTATATTAAAACACACTATCACTTCTTAAATGCATTCAGCTGTTCTCATTAATTGCATTGTTTAGTAATTGTATAAATGTGATGATTTTAGGGTAAAGGAGGAGTTAACATGTCATCAATGGAATTATTGGATGCACTTGTTTTTTTTTTCTCTTAAATTATTATTAAACTGTTAATGTTATTGTTGATATATAATGTAGATGATTTGAGAGATTTCATTTGTAGTATGAAAAAAAGTGTTAATGATTTTTCCATTTAAACAAGGTCTAGGTCTTTTTTTTTCAATTATAGTTTTTCGTATGATTGATCATATAACATATTTGAAATGAATAACAATTAATTTCAGTTTAAAAATATTTCACATGATGTCATAAATTTGTAATAAACTAATTAATATGTAGTGTGTGTAAAAAAGCTCAATGAAGGACATAATTTGTACATTCAATTAGAAACATACAGTTCTCATTAAATATCAACATTCAATTAATTGTTTTTATTTTTTTTGTTTGTGCAACAATGGGAATATAAGATTACATTTATGCCTTTTATAATTATTATTATTTTTCTTTTTATAAACATGTTTATATATTCGTTGATTCATTTATCTCTCAAGCATAAAAAATCCATTCATTTGGCTGTGTACTTATTATGTATCTTAAACAATGTAATGCGAAATTAATCCAAAAAACAAAAAAAAAAAAACATAATTTTTTATATTTGAATACCACACATTACACACAAAGATAGACTTCTTGTATTTCAATTGAGGTATATTGTGTTGATTAATAGATTTTTATTTTTTTTTTATTTTCGTCATCGTTTTGAGGAAGAACGGAACAATTGTAGTGTTTATGTCTATCTGTATGTTCTGTTTAGTTAGTAGTTTTAGTTTGAAATTTAAGATGTTGTTTTATTGAAAATGAAATTGCAAAACATGTAGTAGTAGTATTCGTACTACTGCTAATATTCTTTTGTAATTCTAATGTAATCATATTTCATCAAGTGAATGAATGTAGTGAATAGAATGACCTACCAAATGTACAATCAGCAAACAATATAATAAAAAATATACAAATATTTTAGAATGGTTTTGTTATTGTAGTAGTATAAGTTTAACAAATGATATGGTTTCTAAACACACACATACACATTAATATTTTGTTTTAATATACAATTAGTGTGTGGGAACATTTCATTTATATTATTTTAAGACACATGATTTTTCTTACGAAGGATATTTAGTCATATTTAAAAGAAAACAAAAGATTTAAGACACAAACTTTATAAAAAAAGTCATTTAGCTTCAGTTGATGATTTTTATTCATCACAAATACGGGAACAGGAATGCCCGTAAAAAAGAGCCCATAAAGTAAGGAACACATATTTTTAATTTTAAGGTTTTAGCCAAAGCGGTTTGGGTGGGTTGTTTGGCAGGATAGGGATTTCTGACTCACACTCCCGCATAATCACGAACCAAAAATTACAATCACGCACGATCACGAACGATGATTTTTTTTCTACTGACGCATTATCGCGAAATACTAATGTTTCCAAGTCGGTTAATCGATTAACCGATTCCTCGATTAATCGCCTCTATTTCAGTTAATGTCGAAAGAAAATTAAAAACTCAAATAATTTTTCAAACCCAATAATCGATTAAAATAAGTCGATTAAACGGTTCAATTTTTGTTAGTGTTTCCAATTCAGTTAATCGCATAACCGCTTCCTCGATTAATCGCCTCTATTTCGGTTAATGTCGAAACAATCTAAAACTCAAATAATTAAAATTATCGATTAACCGGTTACATTTTTAATATGAACTTTTCTGTTTTTAGTGTTTCCAAATGGGTTAATTGATTAACCGATTCCTCCATTAATCGCCTCTATTTCGGCTAATGTCGAAACAAATAATTTAAAACTCAATCATTCGACCAAAATAATCAATTAAAATAGGTCGATTAACCGGTTACATTATATGAATTTTTCTGTTATTTTTAGTGTTTCCAATTCGGTTAATCGATTAACCGATTCCTCGATTAATCGCCTCAACTTCGGTTAATGTCAAAACAAATAATTTAAACTCAAATAATTATTAGCCCCGAATATACGATTAAAATAGGTCGATTAACCGGTTATATTTTTAATATGAATTTCCCTGTTATTTTTAGCGTTTCCAATTCGGTTAGTCGATTTCTCCATAATTCGCCTCTATTTCGGTAATGCCGAAACAAATAATTTAAAACACAGTTATTCGACCGGAATAATCGATTAAAATAGGGCGATTCTTCGACCCGAATAATCGATTCAAATAGATCCATTAACCGGTTAAATTTTTAATATGATTTTTTGTGTTTTTTTTTTTTTGTAAATTTTCCCAATTTTCTTAACTTTGGCAAGAAAATCGTTGGAAAAAACATCAACTGCAATAAAATCAAATTATTTTTAAATCGACTGGAATCAAAGCAAATGTTATATTGGCTTTAGGAAATATTTTAGATAATTTTTAGTTTTGTTTCAATCCCTTAAAAAAATGAATTATGAATAATATGAAATTACATTTTCATGTCTAAAAAATTCAAATAGAGCTTTCAACCTCCGTATACATGTTTTTTGAGTTGACAAAAGATCTCTTCAGAACGAGAAGTTTTAGAAAACCTAGAGCCTCTAAATAGAGCTTTCACAAAAAAACCTATTAAAATATATATTTGTAACAAGCACTATGACGTTACTTATGTTATAAAATAATAACATAAAATTTCTTAAAATTTGAAAACTGTATTTTCTAAAAACAGCAGTTTCATTTAAAATTTTATGAAAAAATTTATAAAAACTAACAAATGACATGGAATTTTGTTTCTAATTTGATTTATCAACAAATTTTGATGGAATAGGAACTTCAGTAGAATTAAGTTGTTTAGTCAAAAATATTTAAGAATTCGCTTATTTTAATTCATAATTGCACAAACACAGAAAAATCGGTGGGGACTTGTCATGAGTATGTGTGATTTTTATATCTTTTCTAATAGATAATCTCTTTAACTCTTGAAGTTGAAAGTGAAAGAGTCAGGGAACAGTGACAGTTCTCTTAAACTTTGTTTTTGAATTTCGCAAAAACTTTTCATACCATATTTTTAAAAACTTTTTATTGAATTTTTTTGAAGGCATGACTTATTTATTTAGGCATTTTTATTTATTTTTTATTCTGGACAGTGTCATATAAAGAAAATCAAAATTAACTTTGATTAAATGTTACTTCTTCCGAAAATCTTTTGATTTGCAATTATTTCTAAGAGGTCATTTCGAAAAGAGCATAAGTCCAAAATTATCAACCACCAAAATCTGTATGATACATGTTTTTTTTTTTAAATAAATAAATGGCACAAAAATTATATATGTTTTTATTTATAAACTTCTATATTCAGTTGTTTAACCACCATAGACTTTTTCAGAGCAAATACGTTTTTTGTTAATCCTGAAAAATTTTAATGTATGGACTCATGCCCTTTTCGAAATGACGGTTCAGACGGTGACAGTTCATTTCTTGTAAAATAACAACTTTCTTGTGGAAAAAGTACTCAGAATATTAATAAAATAATTTTATGACAAGAAAAAGTCTGCAGAACCCAAGAGTTGTTTTGTACGAAAAGGTTTCTTATATAAAATACTAGATTTTTAGACATTTTTCTAATAGAAACATTAATATCGACTTTTTCTTAAAGTAAAATTCTCAGATGCTGCAAAAAAAATTGATATATTCCTAAAAATTTAGATTCTCAGAAATTCTTGGATCCGGAGGACTTTTGATCATGAAACAAAATTAGATTTCAAGAAGGACTTTTTCTAAGGACTATCTCAAAACAAAGAGTCCATAGAATCTATGTTTCCTTTATTACTAAAAATGTCCTTAGAATTTAAAAATTTTTGTGGAGTATTTTTCTTTAAAAAAGTCCATAGAATCAAAGAAGTTTTCTGGAAAAAGTCCTTAATATTAAATTTTTTCTTTAGGAAAAACATTTCTTAAAGAAATATTTTTCAATGTAAAGAACTTTTTCATAGTTTCGAACGATAATATAATTGTGGGGACCATATTATGGTAAAATTATGTTTTGATAAGCGGAACTTCTTCCCAATTTAAGTCGTTTATCTCACAGACTTTGAGATTTAGCACAACGGAAGTTCTCATTTAGCGAAATTCCCCAGTGAAAAACCAAAAGACTTAAGACACAAACTAGTTTTTTAAATTATAAAAAATTATTATAATTTCTTAATATTATGCATTCTATTTTTAATATCATACTTTTAAAACAAACTTTTATGCCAAAAAAATATTGCCACGCTTAAGATTTTAAATAAAAATTCCACAAATTTCTTTAAATAAATGCAACCGTTTTACATTCCATACATTTATAGGCCGTTCAATGGGTTTGTATATAAATAAATATATATATCCAAAACCAAAACAACTCATACAATAATATTATTACGGTTCAACATGTAACCCTTTAATGCAATAACATATTGCATAAGATTGCAAGCAACAGCAATAACAATATGCAGCAGCAACATAAACTACTTTTTGTTTTTTTTTTTGGAACACAAATTTTTGTGATGTTGTATTATTGTTTGTTGCTTCTTTCTGCCTTGATATAATGTATTGACAACAAAAAGTATCATATATACATTAGGGATATAACTTTTATTTGACGAAAAATTTCCCAGGCATTACGCTATGGGGAATATTGTATTGATAATAAAAACCGATATCTAAGGACAGTTTGAAACAAAAACTTTTTAAGATTTTTTTATTATTTTTTACAATTTTTACAATTTTAAAACAACATTACAATATCAATAAAATAAAAGTACAAGCTAGGTGTTACAAGAAATACATTTTAAGTTTAATGTTTTAAGAGTAACTAAAATCTAAAAAATTATGTTAAAAAGTGGCATCAAAAAAAAATCCTAATTCCAAAACTTCATCACATTTGGTGCAGAAACGCGTAACCTTTTTATAACGATTGCGAAAAATTAAAAAAGCGATTATACATATTTTTCCATGGACTATTAAGCCTTGTCAGGGAAATTGTGATATTTGCAAAAAATGCCAAAAGTTATATCCCTAATATATAAACATGTATTTATCCAGTGGCAGGCAGGCTGGCTTGCTTGCTTATTTGCTGGCTAGTGGTGAATTATTGTTCAACAATAATGTTGATGCCAAATACCACAACAACAACAACAACAAAAAAAGAAATGACACCCAATAAAAATGAACAAAATTTTATTTTACAAAAAACTTATGTATTTTAAATATCAATCTGTAAATATAATTTTGCCACTTTAAATGAAACATAAGCAAAAACAAAAATAAAAAATTAACTAAATATTGGCTGTGGCTGCCACAATTGTTGAGATGTCTGTTATGGCTGATGTCTTGCTGGCTTACAATGAATATAATATATTAAATATCAACAGTAATTACTATTAACTTGTTAAGTTATGCAGTATTTGACGCCATAATAAACCACACGCAGTGATGACAACTATTTGCAAGCTAAAAGCGCTTGCATTTTTTAGAAGAACAAAAAAAAGTAGAAGGCTATATACCAGAAACTGACAATGAGTATAGTTAAATAAAATTTATAGCGCAGTTAGAATTTTTTAGAAGTTAACTTTGTGCTTTCCTACATTCACCAAAAAAGTCTGTAATGGCAACTGAAAATTTTGCTGTTTATTTATTATTTATTTATTTTATTAAACATATAATTACAAATTATATTTTAATACCCTAACCGAGCACTAGCAACGAAGGCCTTCAGCTCGTTGTAGCGAAAACAGACCAGAGCCTCTGGTGGGAATCGAACCCACAACCCCCGCACTGATAAGCTAGCACGCTACCAACTAGCCTACCGGGGCGCTCAATTTTGCTGTTATTACGGGAAATTTTGTTAAATAGAGACCAGCGGTATTTTTTTTGCCAATCTTAGCAATACATGTCTGCTGATGTGTAGTACAATAAAATTTGTAGAAAAAAATTTAGTAAACTTTTTGTAAAGTGGAATTTAAATTAGGTTTGCTAAAATCAGTAAAAAAAATTGTCGAAATGAAATTTATTTTTTTTTTACGAGCAACAACATTTTTTTATTATATTTATTTTTTTAAAAAAATATTTTAGAAAAAATTAAGAAAAAAATCAAATGCTTAAAAATAGTAAAAACATAAACGAATTTATCAATTTGTTTTAATTTGCTAATTTCTGTTGTGAAAAATATTTTTAGTAAATTTTTTAACTTTATTTTAAGTTTATGGCCTATTTTTAGACATGAGTCAGCCCATTTTTAATCTATGTAACATTTCAAGGCAATTCTAGAATATCTTCTCAAAAATCAGACCACAAAGTCAATTGATAAACCAATAAAGCAAAAAACAGCCTTAGCAGCCCACTGTACTACAACTGGGCGCATATACCTAACTTTAAGGAAGTAAGTAAGACGATCGAATGAAAAATTATTTGTTAATAAGTTTACAAAAAAACAAGAGCTTTTCAACTCACA
Source organism: Eustalomyia histrio (assembly GCA_949748255.1). Lineage (NCBI taxonomy): Eukaryota > Metazoa > Arthropoda > Insecta > Diptera > Anthomyiidae > Eustalomyia > Eustalomyia histrio. The sequence goes on from OX456527.1 coordinate 12,709,515, forward strand.
GTGACATTCAAATATTTAAAGGTTATTATTATTGTTGTTAAATTATTGTGTTAATTATTATTGTTTTTTTGTATGCCAATTAAATTATTACAAGATTACAAGATGATTTGCGATGCAAATCGAAATATCGGAAAAATAAAACATTAAAAATAAAAAACAAACAGATTTGGATTTTTATTTTTTAAAAATTTATGACCAATTAATTTCATACCATATTAGAAATAATATTTCCTTCAATGTCCACTTTTTTAAAATTAGTAATTTTTTTTTGTTTGCTAATTTTAGCAAATCCGTTTTTTAAAAATTTTTAAAATGATTTCTGATATTAGCAACAAATCAATTTTTTTTTACTAAAAATCAGTACAAAAATTGTAAAGTAGGATTGAAACCCGTTTACAAATTTTTTTACTAACTTTTTTTCTGAGTGTATTACGTCCTTAACAAAATATATTTATTTGAGCAAAATTTTTGGATGGCTAGCAACAGTTGTATCAAGGATGGCAACCTTATGGTTATATAACAATAAAAAAGGTGCAGGGGCCCAAGGTTGGCATTTTTAGTATTTTTTCAATTCATACTATCATATAGTTAGCTAATTGAGCTAAATGCAGAGTGTACACCAAAAATTAAACTTTGGCCTCCCTGAATCAGAAAAAAACTACATGGGCCAAATATTGGGATTGTTCTGATATTTTCCAATCTACAATATTATTTAATTATCCATTGAATAAAATGCAGATGGGCTCCTGAATCAGAAAAAAAGTTAAGGGTTGGGCTAAATGTTGGGCTTTTCTTATACCCTCAGAATATTGAGATAAAAATTTTTCAAAAAGCACTTTCTTAGAGAATTATCACCAGAGAAGACAAAAAGAGCTAAATTTTATATATTTAAAGCAGGGACTGAAACCCAAACGGGTTCAGGTTCGCTGTTTATATAAACTTTGCACCGAACCCACTGAACCCAAAAATTTAACCAAAAATATAAAATATAAAAAATATTTTTGTTGTTTATGGTGTGAGAAATGTTTGATAAAAAATAATAAAAAACATTACATTCCTTGTATTCCAGTTTGTATTGCTTGACAGTTCATCTAGTCCTTTTAAGCAAATACTTGATCAGAGCTATTTGCAAAAAATTGCGAATACCAAAAATTTTTTCTTTAGCTAAAAAGCTAAACTTGAAAAAAAGCTGTACTAGACTGTCAAACTAGATGGAATTTCAGTTATGACATGGTTCAAGCCTTATTGGAATACAGAAGTTTTTGTTCGGAATTACTGGATGCTGCATTAACTATGAATGATAATATTTGGAATATTTTCACCTGTTAAAAAATTAACGCTGAAAATATAAGGAGAACAGATGACTTTAGGCAATTTTTATAGAATCAAACAAAAACATCTTCAAAAGAATTATATTTAAATATTATAAACAGAAAAAACCACTTTATTAATAATTGACTTTTGATTGAGGCAGATTTAACTTAATGCAAAGTCCCGAAGATGTTGAAAATGCTAAAAAATATACACTCACAATATATTTTCCGTTACCGATTGTAGTTTCTTTTAAAAGTAATACGTAAAGTTTGTTTTTAAATGAAGAATCAATTGAAATTCATAGAAATATATTTTTTTACTATTTAAATCAGTCATTCAAAAAACAAACTATAAAAATTTACAGACATTCAGTAGGAGTTGATATTTTCAGTTAAATGTAAAATTTTATGTTTTCTGCTTCAAAAAATAAAAATTCATATAATTTCTTGTTGTTTTTTTACCAAAATAGTTTGTATATATACAAAATTATTTCAATAAAAATTACAAGAAATTATTCAAATATACATACACACAAAGCCAATAAAAATATATACACCTGCATGTGTTGTGTTCTGTTTTGTAATTACATACAAATAAAAAAAACTTTCAATTTGAAAAACAAACTATAAAAGTAGTTTTTTCTAATTTTTTGTCAGTAAAAATTTGATGGTTATTTTAAACGACTTTCTATTGTTTTTACTTTTGTTGATTATTAAACAGTGATTAAAAATAAACAACAAAATGGGTTGAAATAATTGTATTTTCGATTAATTTAATATGTATTTTAAGTTGTTTTTAACGAAATAATATTGTGAGTGTATTTTAAAAAAAATTAAAATTTACAAAAATTTGCAAATGGAAAGAGAAGAAGAGAATTTTATGAGAGAATCAATATTTTGTTCTTAAGAATATGATGAAGATATGCTCGAACAAGGAACGACTTTTTAAATCAAATTCTTCAAATGAGAGGGATTTTTCAGACTTCAAATTCATTTTGTCGCCACAAGGAACACATTTAAAATAAGAAAACTCAAAAAATATATTGGTTATAAAATTAAACAAAAATTTCTTTGAAAAATAAATAAATTTAAAATTAATAAAACATTTGTAATTATTTCCTAAATAATCATTATTTTTTGTAAGAAGATCTTAGACTCGATTATAAAGAATAATCTAACATTTGTAATTTTTTTAAATGTTGAACCCAAACACTGAACCGAACCCATTTTTTAGGGTTTCAGTCCCTGATTTAAAAATATTGGGAAAAAGCAAAAATAAAAGAAAAAGTTAAAGTAAAAAAGTTAGAAAAAGCAGTTTTTTGTTAAAAAAAAAGAACAAAACTAGCATAAAAATATTTTTGTTTATTAGAAAAAAAAAAAAAACACTAGAGGCAAAGAAATGTAAAAAGCAATATAATGCTCAAAAATCTTAAGAAAAAGCTACTTTAAAGCTCAAAACTTAAAAAAGCAGAAGAAAGAAAATATCAGTAAAAAAGCAAACTTGTCTTCTCTCATTGTCACACACTCAAGGAAACACAGTTTTTAAATTCAAAGTACACACTTTTTAAACTTCAGGTTTCTAGCTAAAAGGGGGTTGGGCTGGCTCTCAAGGGTGAGACTTCCCCTTTTCGTACAAATTTCCAAAAATTTCAATTTGGTTGCAATAAATTCGGTTGGCACAACCACATTTAAAATTTATCCCTTTATTTTTGGATGTTGCAATTTAAATTCAGTCGTATCAACTGAATTTATTTGTGAAAACCAATATTTATTTGCAATTACCACTTTTAGTCCAAGTAACCGAATTTCAGGTGTAAATTGATAACATTTTTCTCTTTGTATACATTTGCTGGAAAATAAAAATCTCTCCCTTTTTCTGTGCACGTGAAATTTTAGAAAAAAATTCCTTACAAATGGGGAAATTTTTTTTACAAATGGCATCACTGGTTTTACACTTATCAAATAATTATTATTAATCATACGCCCCGTGGTTCTCTGCATTTAATCAGATTTCTTTTTTCACCTAAAACGTCATATCATTGGTATTTATCTATAGATTTACTTCAATTTTATCCTGTTTTTTACGTAAAGCTGCATTCTTTAAAAATATTTACAAAAAGTTTTCATTTCATATAATTGAAAACCGTTAAATTGTCATTGTTTTATAAACTGTTATTATTATGTATTTTTTTAAACGTGCAGATATTTTTGTATATTTATTTACAATATAACTAGAGGTTATTGTAAATATTTAACAATGATGGTAAGCACATTGGAAAATTTTTAAAATTATTGTAAAAAAACACACCACCTACTTCAACAACAACAATTTGAAATTTTTGTTAAAATTAAACTAAATAAACATTAAAAACCAAAACATTACTGCATGCCTCAAACTGAAATTATTTTGATGCACAAAAGAAAGATATCGTTAATGTAAAAATTCCTTAATTTGCCAGAGTGCGAAGAGGAAAATACCTTAATGTTAGTTAAATTATGTATAAATGTCAGTAGGTTGGATGGTCACTGTGTTGGTTGCCTGATTATTTTCTTGGTTGGTCTGTCGGTCTGTTGGTCTGTCAGTCAGTCGTTTGTTTAGTTACATACACATGTATTTACTGGGATTTGTTGTCAGTTATTTTACAGTACGTACATAAAATAATATTAAGCCTCATCATATACAGTGTACTGCCCATGAATTATGCGAAAAATGCACGACAAGGTCGTTGAAGGCTGAGACTGGCACCAGGCTATAGAGCTAAGTATAACATAACAAACCGGCATTTAAAGGCCTGCAACTGGGCATTAACACTGCCTCTTAGCAATCATATAATCATATATGTTGTTGATGATGATGATGATGTGGTTGGTTGGTTGTTTCCCCCCTTCGCTATCAACATTGAAATCCAGAAAAAGGTGTTAGAGATAACAATATTAAAAATTACAAAAAAAAAAAATTAAAAATAAAAATTACAGTGACTTTAAGATTTTCTCCTTATGTCGTAATTAATTTTTTTTTGTTTGGTTGTATTATATCTGATCATAAACCTGAACTTTAATAATTTGACTGTGTTATCATTTAAGGTATTGTAGAAAAACAAGAGATATACGTTATGATCAGTTAATAGCAGTAATGGAAAATTTGATTTTTAAGTGATACTGAATTTACTCTAAGGTCCAGAGCTAACCAGGTACGAATTTTTAATTAAACTTTATTTAAGTATGAAATTTTGCAACAAGATTTCTTACCTAAATAAAATTTGAGTATAACATTGTAATTACAAGGAAGGTAACCCAATTGTTTTTTTAGGCATCAAAATGTTTGTTTTCTTGTGTACCATAGTTTTGTACTTAAATTTTTCCAGACTCTTAAAAGTGAGATCGGGCTTATTTTCAATTTAGAATGGAGGGTATTCATTAGGATATTATCCATGTTAGTGCTACCCTAAAACTAATCAAATTTAAATTTTAATTCTGAGAATGTTTTTTTTTTTTTTTTAAAATTTAAAATTTGGTAACTTTGTCATATAAAAACTTTTAAGTTATTTGAGCTTATCCCTTAAAAAACCTTTAAAACCTGATAATAAATTTTTGTTTTTAAGCCGTTTTATTTTTAAATATCTCTTTAGGAAATATGACAACTCCTGCACCAAGTTGTAAATTTGTTTATATCAAATTGCAGAAAATCAAATACTTAATTTAATACTCATTAGCTTCGAAATTAGACCAAAAAATTAAAAAAAAAAAAAATGCTGTAATTTAGTTTAAAAAATCCTTAAAAAATCACAAAATTTATTTTTAAGCAAACAAATTTACCTGAATTAAAATCGGCTCACCCCTTTGAAAAGGTATCGATATTCTTATAAAAATTTTCGATAAAAAATCCTTAAAAGCTTTTACATTTATTACTTTTAGATCAAAAAAGCCTTTTTAGTTTTAAAAGCTCATTTAAAAATTCTTTTTCAACCTTTAACTCAAAAGCTGTTTTAAGAAAAAGTTTTTTAATCTTAAAAAGCTCCTGAGTAAAGTTTTATAATCGTCTCAAAAAGTTGTACAATAAAAAATCCTCAGAACTTGATTATATTTGCAAGGACAGTTATTAAAGTTAAAGTTATTTCAACATGGAAAAATCTTTTTTAAAGCTTTTTATTGTCAAAACTTTTAAAGTTGTGCAGAAAAGCTTTGTAATGCTTACTTAAGTATTTGTTTTTCTTTGCAAATGCGTTTTGGAATGTTTCGTAATTTAATATTAAAATATTTTTTAGTTTGCAGTGGGTTAAATGTTGAATAGAAAATTTTTGTGAAGTTTCCTGAAAATTTTTTTTTTAAAAGCTGCTTTGAAACGTTTTGTAATAAATAGTCTCATACAATTTCAAAACAAAACTTGACTTTATTTGCAAGAATAGCTCTTTTCAGGTAAAAGTCATTTAAGAAAAAAGCTCTATCTTAATTTTTTGTTGATAAGGGATCAGAAATGGAATAGAAAAGCTTTGTTAAATATTCCGAAGTATTTTATTTTTATATGTATTTTTATTTTAAAAAGTTTTGTAATAGCCTTATACATTTTTTTTGATTTTAAAAGCTCCTCAAAATTTAACATTGGGGAAAGTTTGTTTCAAGTAAATATTTTTTTGAATACGAAAAAGCCATTAAAAAGCTATTTGGCAAAAGCTAAGACGTCGAATAAATAAGATTTGTGATGCTTTTTTTGGTATTTTTTTATTTTAAAAATTTTTAAAAGTTTTAATTTACATGTATAAAAATGTATTTTAAGTCTGGTTCGAGATCATAGAAATTTGTTTTCCGAATGAAAATTTTGTTTTCCTTATTTTTATTTAGTTATCATGGAGAATACATATAAAAAGTTATTAGACACAAGCTGAATGGAATGCATTTTCTAGTCTGCTACGACTTTCATCAGCATTATTCGTGTCAGTTATAAATATTTCTATTTAACTCATAAGTCAACGGAAAAAGCTATTTATGCTAACATACAGTTAATTTTTTATTATTGAGTTTAGATGAAATTCACTTACAATTTCTGTATTTTTTACATTCTCCTTTTATTACCGTTTGTCCAAATTAAGTACATGTGTTTTTTTTTTATATAGGTTTAAACAATTCTTTGTAACGGCACCAAGTTATATTTTAATAGTGAAGTTTAAATTTTATAGTTGATTTTTTTAATACTTATATGTAGGAAAATGTATTTTTAGTCTGGTTCGAGATCATAGAAAAAATCATAGGGAAAACAAATTTTCTTTGATCTCGAACTAGACTAAAAATACATTTTCATACATATAAGTATTAAAAAGATCAACTATAAAATATAAACTACACTAATTTTGATTTACTCTCAAAGAATTCTTATATAACGAAAATCCCCAGAAAAGCTCAACTTTTTAAGAAAAAAGATTAAGATTTAAGATGATCGAAATGATTAAAAGACTCTAATGATTTGCAAAAAATCTTTACAAAAAATCATTTGGAATAAAATTTTCTTTATGAAATATTTCTCTTTTGAATCATATGTTATAAAACAGATTACTTTTCCATAAAAAATGTCCTTAATTTAGATGCATCTTGTTAGAGTACAGGTGCATATGTTCAACAGCTCATCACGCCTAAACCATTTGGGACGCATTCACATTGTACATAGATGATCGTTTGGTAGGTGGCGCTAAAGCGATAAATTATGTTTGTATTCATATTGAACAAAAATTGACACGGTAGCGCCGTATATATTTATAAAAATTTCTAGTCTGGGTAACGCCGGGCATTATATGCTTCATACTTCAAAATATGAAGTATGAATATGCATACACTTAAAAAAGTTTGTAAGTTAGAATAACTGAAAATATTATTTAAAAGAAATGATATTTCATTTAAAAACCGGTCTAATTAATTTTTCATTTAAATTAAATGCCATTTGTTATTTATTTTTAAGTGTTCATTAATCAAATAACACATCCGTAAGAAACAAATGATATAATCAGTTAAAATAAATGTCAAAATTTTACCTACCAATCCTTAAAAAATAAATGTTTTTTTCATTTATTTGGAATTGTTTCCGTTTTTGTATTTTTTGTTTGTTTTTGAATATACTCGTACAATACAAAATGTATTAATGCATAGCCATAGACACTTTTTGTGTGAATGTTATTATGATAGCTGTTCTCTTAACTATCTCTCTAGTTTCTAAGCAACATTAAAATCTTTTATTTCTGTAAATATATTTTTAATTACTATTTTGTCAGCATTAGGTGCAAAAACCCTAAGCTGACATCAATAACTAACGTATACGCTATCTCCCACCACTGGCAAATGAAACATGACCAAACTGCATGAAGTAGATGTTCATTAGGATTTAGCTCACTTGGCTTGTTATTTTTATTCTAGGTGTTTATGAATTTCTTGTAAAATTTTGTATATATACAACCAATTTAAATAAAAAAACAAATTGAAATTTTATTAATATCCCATCTAAAAACCGAAATATATATGAGCATACATGATCATACATGGGCCTGTATATGATCATACATGGGCATACATGGTCATATACGTCCATACATTGTTCAATATATGACCATACATGATCTCATATATGATCATATATCTTTGGATCCGAAATTTGAGGGTATATGGACGTATATGGTCATATACGAGCATACATGAATAATATATGAGCACGTATGATAATATATGCACATATATCACCATATACCCTCAAATTTCGGATCCGAAGATATATGATCATATATGAGATCATGTATGGACGTATATGACCATGTATGCCCATGTATGATTATATACAAGCCCATGTATGATCATGTATGTTCATATATATTTCGATTTTTACATGGGATTTTTTTTTGAAACAGACATCAAACAAAATTTAAATTTGTAATAACTGTTACGGACACAAATAAACCACAAGTTTCCGTTTTGTGGGTAAATTTTTATTAAATTTCAAACCAAGGAAAAAATTAAATGAAACTGAAAAAAAATGGTAAATGATAGTAAATTATTTCGAATAAATGTATAAAAAAAGTTAATATAGATATTTCTTTGAAAAATAAATGTATGTTTCTTTATTTTTAAATGGAACGGAAAACTTTTTTATAACAGTTAACTGCATAATATTCTGAGTGTAGAAGCATATAAGAGTATACATTTTGACTAGCTACTAACTGGGATTTTAACAGTACCTTCAATAATCGAAGAACTTTAAAGTGAGTGTATTTATTATTTTAATGCCAAATGAACATTGTATTATTTTGCAGTAAAATCAATTTTGAATGAAAGAAAAGAAAGTATAATGATTTCAAGTTTGTGTCTTAAGTCTTTTGTATTACTTGTAAAAATAATCCCTTTTTAATCCATATTAATTGATCATATGTGTACTTTCCTTTTATTTAATGCAGTGTTAAGTCTTATTTTTCCTCTTTATCACATAATAAAGTTCGTGTCTTAAATCTTGAATTTCAATCTTGTGTAGCATGTGACATGTAGTATGTATCAATATTGATATTTTGTTATGTGACACTATTTGTGTTTTATTTTTTTCCTTTTTTTTTTTTGCTGTATGTAATTTAAGAATTTACAACAAGTACAATATTTCACAAAATATTTACGACATTAATGTGAGAATACATTCAAATTCATGTTGGTAAATTGTACACACATATTGTTTGCATATTATGATGATTAATTTACAAAGAAGAAAAAAAATCTGAAAAAAAACTTACCTCTAAATTAACAACAGCATTGCTAAGGATTTCACCATTACGACAATCACGGGCTGCTACACAGGCCATATTGGAAGAACAAGTAATATAAGGTTTGGGTGTTGTTGGTGCAGCAGTTGGAGGTGGTGTAGGGGGATTATACGTACAACAGACATTATCTTCAGGGGCACAATTCTACAATAAAACAAGAAACAGAAGAAAAATCACATCAAAATTTTAGTCAATTAAGATAAACAAAAAAATTCTGTAATTCATTAAAGATGTTGCAATTAAAAAACATAAATGTATTACATACTTTACTTAAAAATATCTCCCCCCCAAAAAAAAAAAAAAAATATATTAAAACTATAAATATTAAAAAAAAACCATAAACATTGATAACATAATTATTGATGACTTGTGATTAAAATATTAATATAAACATCATCAATCATATGGATTGTTTAAGCATTTCAAATTGATTAAACCCAATTTAATGAAAAACGTATAAGAAATATAAAAAAATACATGTTTTCATTTAAACATTTTGTTTTAAATTAATAAATATCTATAATGTGAATGCAAAAAAGTTGACATTTTATAAGATAATTATAATATATTTCATATTTTTTTATTTATTTATTTCTTGGTTTGTGTAACAATTAATAACCACTTAATATTTTTTGTTTTTTTTTCGATTTTGTAAGTTAATTAAAAACAGGTTAAAAAGGTTAACTAAAATTCATGACTTAAAGTCTTGAAAGATGAATGGTCAGTGTGCAGACAGAAGACGGTTAACAGCAACATAAAATTTTGTATTTTTTTTATGCAATATAACTAATTAATGATCTGTCATTAGTTATTTGATTACTTTAGATGTTAATTCTAAAAGAGGCTTGCTTGTAACACCTTCTACCAAAACAAAAATACGTTCTTTAGAACATTATATACTAGATAAGTAGACAAATGAATGGATAGATGGATAAATATACTAAGACTTTAGTTTTTTAACCCTATAACGTGACAATGTTTGAAAAAAATCAAAATCTTAAGAGAGTTTTTATAAAAAAAAACTATTAAAAATGTTGAGATTTTTTCTAGAAACAAAATACTTAAGACTTTAATAGTTTTTTTATGGAAAGATTTTTTTGTAGTCCTAAGCTGTAGTCAAGAAAAATGAACAATGATGTTTTTCTAGGAAGAGTCTGAGAAAGATTTTTTGTAACTAACCAAGTAAAAATGGAATCGTAAACATATATATATGACCCAGTATAAGCTTGTATTTGATTATATATGAGTTAAGCTGTTCATATATGCCCATATATAGTTCAGTATATGGCTATATATGGTCATATATGGTTTATATTTATATGGCCATATATGATCTCATACATGGTTTATACTTATATGGCCATATATGGTTTCATATATGATTTATATATGACGATATATGGTATAATATTGTATATGGTTTATATGTGACCATATACGACTCAATTATTGTTTATATGTATTAGACCATATATGGTCTAACATATGGTTTATATATGACCATATATGATCATATATGTTCTTATTCGAAATTTTATGTGACTGTATATGATCTTATATGTTCATATCAGAGAACTGCAAATGCTGATTGCAAAATGTTCATACGCAATCAACACAAGAATATATATGTGTTTGCGTTCAAAAGTTGAATATACTCAAATACACATATTTGTTGATGATTTTAAATCAATCAAACGACGTGCAAATTGTTGTCACTGATTTATAATCATCGGTCGTTTTTATACCATTGATTTTATTCTGTTCATTCGAGCCAACAATAATTATTTTAATGTAGAATAAATCAGAAAAAGCAATAAATAAAGCGTATGTGTGTATTTATAATTAAAACAAAATAGTTTCTTATCTATAAAATGGGGGTGGTTTTGTAAAAACACATTTCATAAATTAGGGTGGGTCTAAAATCCGTTTTTTTAGAATTTTTATAAGTAATACCAAAAATATTGTTCTTTGTGAATTTTTTTTTTTTTTAATTTAGGTCGATAACTCATGCTCTCCCAATCCGGTTAAAGTTAAATTTTGCCTAATTTTCCAATCAAAATAGATGAAAAAAAAATTAGACAATATTTAATTTTTTCCGTATTAGGCAAGCCTGAGATATCGACCTAAATTTTTTTTCCAAAAAATATTTTTATTTCACAAAGAACAATATTTTTAGTATTGTATTACCAATAAAAATTCTAAAAAAAGCGGATTTAAGTCCCACCTTAATGTACATTTATGAAATGTGTTTCTATTTTGTTTTGATTATGATTACACTCATACGCGTTGTTTGTTGTTTTTTTTCTGATTTATTCAACGCTGATCCCAATTACGCGTTCAGTAATATGATGCTGATTTTATTATACAGTGAATTTTGTTGAATTATTAAATGTGAACAAGAATTTTTGTGTATGATTAAATCAAGAAAAAAATTGATTTTGCAGTTCTCTGGTTCATATATGCTCATATATGATTAATATATGGCGTTATTCCCTTAGATTTCAGATCCGAATGTATATGGTTATATATGGACATATATGCTACCATTTACAATCATATATTATATATTCAGATATATGGTTTTATACAATCCCACACACAATTATATATATTCATATACGATTCCATTTTTACCTTGCTTTGTTAACATTTTGTAGATTTTTAAATTTTCTACTAATATTTTATTAAAAATCCGTTAAATTTAACAGATTTTACTTTAGAACTTAAAGTAGTTTCTATTAAATTGTATAAATATTTTTTGATTGAAACTTATTGTAATATTATATTTTAATTGACGAGTTTTCATTCAAAAATCAATATTAATAATATACTGAGCGCCCCGGTAGGCTAGTTGGTAGCGTGCTAGCTTATCAGTGCGGGGGTCGTGGGTTCAATTCCCACCAGAGGCTCTGGTCTGTTTTCGCTACAACGAGTCGAAGGCCTTTGTTGCCAGTGCTCGGTTAGGGTATTAACATATAATTGTAATTATATGATTAATAAATAAAATAAATAAATAATAATTTACTGAGTTATTATAGTTAAAAAATATTTTATTTTTTGCAATTTTAAGCATTAATGGGTTAAAAAATTATGTAAATACTGAAACATAATGTTGGAGATATTTTAAATAAATTTAGATTTCTATTGACCTCTTGGTTTTAGAACTAACAACATATGCCACCCAATTGTATGCAAACAAAAAATCTAAACAACAATTTATTAAATAAGCAACACCCATCTCGAAACACTATTCTTGCCACTGCAAACAACAACATACGTACTACTGCAAATTTTTTTTTCGATTTGGCAGCGATAAATGTTTAAATGACTTTAACTTTGGCATATGTCACTGTATCATAAAAAAACATCACTTTTAACACAATAAACGATCATTTAATAAAAACAAAAAATAACAAAAATACAAAAAAAGAACCTTCTTAGATCTCCAAACACAAACGTTCTCGTACATGAATTGTAAGCAATTTGTTAACATTGTTAGTAAGACGAAAAAATAAAAAACTAAAACCAAACAACAAAATAAAACAAATTTACCTTCAAATTTTAATTTTCCTATAAAATACAAAGATTATACAAAACGAGACTTTATAAAAAATAAAATCTACCACAAATCTTAACAAATAAATAAACAAACAAACAAAAAAATCATGGTTAAACCACAAAGCCAAAGTTCAATTATTTACACTTCAAATGCGCAAAAAAAAAACTCTAATTAACCAGTGTTTGTATTTTGTTGTTGTTGTTGTTGTTAAAAAAATTTAAACACTAATAAATTAAAACGTTATGATTGAACTATTATTCATGTATTGAGTGTTTATAACTTAAGATTGCATCTTGTATTTTGTTTCTTTTTAAACAGCAGATGAAGCTTAGAATGTTTAAATTGTATATTTAAAGTTATTGATATTATCATATTGCAAAAAAGCGCTCTTTGATTAATAGAGTAATTTATTTATTGACAGTACTAATTAATACAGATTTGTGGGTAAAGTTTATTTCTATAAATAGACACAAATTATTAAATGTGTTTTTTTGAATAATTTAACGGAATGATCTGAAAATATTTATGTTGGGTCCATTTTAATGATATTTCAGATATTTTTTGTTTAAGATCTTTGCAAACTCCCATGTGAATTTTTTTTCAAAAGTTCTGTATCTCGGCGATTTCACTTTTTTTTAATTTTTTCTTTATTGATTCTGAAAGGTCTCCCAAAGTTACCTGGAATGTATTTTTTGTTCTTATGTATTATTTTCCAATTTTTTTTTAAACTCTGTATCTCGGCAATTTCCCTTTTTTTAAATTTTTCTTAATTGATTCTGAAAGGTCTCCCAAAGACCTTTCCAACAAGCCCAAGACCACTGGTTTAGAAGTTAGCAATTTTACCCTACTACTCTTCGACCACCAATCCGAAAATTTTCAAACCGCTGCCATTTCGCACACTTGCATTTTCGGGGATGGTGGTAATGGACATATTTTCATGAAATGAGCCAAGGAATAAGCTGGTGAAATTCGGCGAGTCGTGACTGACTTATACAGAACAATATATGCTTATATATGGCTTATACGCACCGAGATCAAATCCCGGCGAAGGCATTGTTTGTTTGAATTTTAAAATTTTTTTATACGTTTTTAATAAACTTAATTCGGAATATATATTACATTTTTCGAACTAATCTGATACAATCTGGCATTTTTCGGATAAATTTGGATATTATTTAATCCCTAAATATGTTAGTGGATCTAATTAGATCTGCGATTTTTCGGATCAATTTTGATCCTTCTAAATCCCCAAATATATGTCTTGATCTAATCTGATCTTCCATTTTTCAGATCAATTTAGATCCTTCTAAATCCCAAAATATATTGCTGGATCAGCTAGATATTAAAGAATATCAAATTGGATAAGATTAAATATTGCGCCAGATCAATTTTTTTACTCGGGTATGCCTTATTCATATATTGATCCATGTATAGTTCAATATATGACCATTCATATGATATCATATATTACCATATACTTTTGGATCTAAAACTTTAGGGTATATTGCCGTCTATGGCCATATATGTTCATATATGATCACATATGATTCATATATGCTTGTATATGATCATATATGAATATATCCTGTTATATACCTTCAAATTAAGGATCTGGAAATATATGTTAATATATAAACTCACGTTTGTCAAAATATTGATCTATGTACGTACATATATGACCATGCATACCCATTTATGATCATATACAATATCATGTATGATTACATATATATATATTTCGATTTTCATATGGGTTAATAAATATTAATGTGTCATTCAAGAGCATATATGAACATATTTAACCATTAGAGAGCTCTAAAAAAAATTGTTTGATATCGACGGGGCTCTCCCCCTAATAACACACCCAGAAAGCAGTATCAGTTGTGGCCACCGAATTTGTTGCCAATAGTTCAAAGTTCACACTCTTGCTTACTGCACCACTACTACTTATAATTTTCTTTGCTTTATTTGCTATTTAAACATTTTAATATTTAATTTTAATTAAATAAATTTAATTAAATGTTTGCCTTTTCCGGGATTTGAACTCGGTTATTCGGAGTACTAGGCTACCTCTCTACCCACTATACAACAAACTCTTATAAATGCTGATGGCTAATTTTGAATTTAATTCATTTGTTAGGAATATAAATATAGCTTAAAATTCTTTAGTGGCATTTATAATCAATACAATCCACAATTCGGTTGGCTCATTGAAACCCTAATTTGGAAATACCAATAATTGGATAATAGTACTGTTTAGTACCTTTTCCCTATTTTTAATTTCCAATAAAATATTTTTGCTTTAATAATGGATTATAGGTAAGTAAAAAAAAACGAGATTTCAAATAAATCTAAATGGTTTTGATCAAATTGCAACCAATCTTTTCTTTGGGTACATTTGTTTGTGTGTAAAACTACGTCTCCCAAAAAAATGAGATAATCTGATATCGTGAAGATGTGCCTCATAGGCCCTGACATTTGATAATCCGATTACAAGGAGAATATATGAGTTTTTGTTTATTTTCTCAATAATAATGATATTTTAAAATTAAATTTGAATTAAAAGAATTAAAAAAAAAAAAATTACAAAATTAATTAAAATTCAATCCTTTAAGTTAAAGACCCAACTATATTTTAAAGTGACTTAGGCTGCGTGTGGACTGTCTAAATTGAAGCTAAACTAAACTTATTATTCTGTCATACCTACAGCTCTCAAAAATTTAGCCAGAAGTGTGCGGAATCCTTGAAATTACATTTAGTTTATCATCTCGAATTTTGAAAACTTGCGACTTTTTTTCACAGAAAGTTATGCGAATTTATAAAAACACAATTATTAAATAATTTGAGATACAAAAATATTTAAAGGAATCAATTAATCATTTTTAATTTAAAAAAAAAAATGACGACAAATTTAGTTTAGGTTTTCAAATAATTTAGTTTAAAAGACATGTATTCTTTTATACACAAAATATACTACTTTAGTTTCAATTTAGCCTGTTTGCACACACCCTTAAGCTTTGTTTTGGTATGAAACGAAATTTTAGAAATACAAATTTTCATTTTTAAAAAATTTTGAGTTTTCGTTTCATACTAAGTCAGTTTAAGTCAGTTGTAGTTGGGCCTTAAGGTAAAATGGAGTTACAATTTGTCCCTGCTTAATCCATATTTTACTGAATTAATTAATCGTGCGAATTTTTCAATCAAAGTAAGTATGTCCAAAGATTAGCGGCCTAATACGATTTTTCTGGATCTTTATTATCCTACCACGCCCTCTAGCGTAGATATTGGCAAGCAAATACATCCATTTTCTTCAAATATATTGGTTCTTTAAGTAGCGTCGTCACTCGATAAAGGATAATAAGGATTAAGGTCAGAGGTCAAATTCAAGATATTTTATTTTTTTTAAATTAATATAACATATATTTCTGAGCGGATATTGATGAAACTACTAGCTTATATTTTGCTAGGTCTAAAAAAAATATTCTTAATTTAATTCCTGGGCATTAACCCTTAAGTTTTATTAAGGTCTATATGACCCTAGGGTAGAAAAAAAACTTTAAAATGTACTTTTATTTCTATTGCATGAAGTTTATTTTGAGAATATTTGAAAGAACACTCAAATACTCAAAACTCCTATTCTGGAGTATATACATATTTTGTTCAAAAATACCAGTTTTTACTTTTAGGCATTATGAATTTTAACAAAGCTGTGTTGAAACTATTTTCAAATTCAGAAAAACTACTAAATTTCATTCTCCACAACTTATAAAAATTCAAACACTAAAAAAGGCAAATTTATAAAAAATCACAGTATTTAACCAAAATTATTATTATTATTATTATTATTATTATAATTATTATTTATTTTATTAAACATATATTTACAAATTATATCTTAATAACCTAACCGAGCACTAGCAACGAAGGCTATCGGCTCGTTGTAGTGAAAACAAACCAGAGCCTCTGGTGGGAATCGAACCCACGGCCCCCGCACTGATATGCTAGCACGCTACCACTAGCCTACCGGGGTGCTCATAACAAAATTATAGCACTACAAAATGATAATTTTTGTTGTGGTTTAAAATTTGGTACAACTTTTTATGGATTTAAAATATTTATTTGTAAACTTGTTATTTTAATATTTTGGAATTTAAAGCTAAGCTCGTGGATTTTATAATTAATGTAATTACACAGAAAAAAAAACTTGTTAAAATTCATATAAGATTTCTAACAATTTTTTGTTATTTTTTTATATAAAAATTCTTTAAAAATAAAACTTAAGTTACAACAATATTAAAAAAAAAATTTTTTGTATCTACAAATTTCATTGTTAGTGTTTGTTTGTATTTACGAAAATATTCTATGAAAGATGTTAAAAATTACAAACAGAATTTTGTAAATTTTTTCTGTGTATAATAAATCAATGTTTATTTACCTTTTTTTAAGGTGTTTCTAACAACATATTCTTATATCACCATAAACAAAACTATTTTGTTTTGATTCAAAAAATTGGGTAAAAATTTATTTAAATTTATTTTGGCCATTTTTAATCGTGTCAATGAACACATTAATTTTATTTGTATAACTATTCCGTTTAAATTGATAATTACGTCACTTTATTATGGATATAATTAAAAAAACTAATCCAACCATTAGCACATTAGCAACTAATCATATAAATTCTAATAAAAACGAACGTGGGAGTTTTATGTTAAGACGCCTCAACAAATTTATAAAAGCCCAAATCATAGAAAAAATCTTCAATTTTTTACGAATATTTTGTGTATTAGTGTTTATTTATTTTTTATATATTGTATTTATTCATCACTACCGCCAAAAATGGTAACTTGTGTGTTGGCAAATAAAATAATAAACCATAGACTATAAAATATAATCGAAACATTTTCACATGGCACGTATACGAACTAATAATGGAAATAATATCACACATTTTTTTTTTATATATTTTCTTTCAAGAATGATATAAACTTGACTTTGACATAGTAAGCTAAAAATAACGTATACCAAATAATAAAAAAAAAAACCAATCATATATGGAAGGGGAAATGAATAAAAGAGATGTTACCAAAGGAAACTTGTTTGCTCAAAGATTTACGGTATTTGTATGCCAACACTGCAGGTGTTTTCTTTAAATCTTTATCTTTAACAATTTTATGGCAAAGAGTTAACACCCAGCAAAACTTTGATAATGGGTGCAATATACCCATGCATTACTTTGTAATGATAGCACGTTACGTTTTGCATTATTTGCTAGCATAAAGTAATAGGTAACCGATAGTGTTTCCAATTATTCGACCCTGCTGATAAATCGGTTAGGTTATTATTCGAAAATTAACAAAATTGATTAATCGGTTATTCGGGTCGATTAATCGGAAAAATTGGCGATTAATCGATTAATTGTTCAATGCAAAATAAATGTATTTCTTTCATCAATAAGAACACAAAGAGCTGCTTTTTGCTGAAATATCAAGTTAAGTCTATTGCATTGCTTTTTAGGACAATTCAAAGCATGCCTTTTAATCTTGGGTCTTTCAGAGGAGTCTTACGACTCTTTTAAAAGAAACCCTTAAAAACGCACTGTAGATAGTGCTTTGCCGAAGTGTGACATTTTGTCGATAAAGTTGGTTTTTATTTTCTTTATATGACACTCTCCAGATTAAAAAAATATACCTACACTCACTATATTATTTCGTTAAAAACAACTTAAAATACATATTAAATTATTCGAAAATACAGTCAAAAAGAGGACGACTGATTTTTCATTATATTCAGTACATTTTGTTGTTTATTTTCAATCATTGTTTAATAATCGACAAAAGTAGTAAAAGCAATCGAAAGTCGTTTAAAATAACCATCAATTTTTAACTGCTAAAAGTTAGAAAAAACTACTTTTGTGGTTTGTTTTTCAAATTGAAAGTTTTTTCGGCTCGTTGTAGCGAAAACAGACCAGAGCCTCCGGTGGGAATCGAACCCACGACCCACGCACTGATAAGCTAGCACGCTACCAACTACCCTACCGGGGCGCTCAACAAACTATTTTGGTAAAAAAATAAAAAAGAATTTTATGAACTTCAATTTTTAAAAACAGAAAACATACAATTTGACATTTAACAGAAAATATCAACTCCTACTGAATGTCTGTAAATTTTTATATTTTGTTTTTTCAATGACTGATTCAAATAGTTAAAAAAATATATTTCTATGAATTTCAATTGATTCTCCATTTAAAAAGAAACGTATAACTTTTTAAATAAACTACACTCGGTAACCGAAAATATTTTGTGAGTGTAAATAAACAGGAGATGTTTAAAAAAAAATTCAATAACAAATTCTTAAAAATATGGTATGAAAAGTTTTTGCGAAATTCACAAATAAAGTTTGAGAGAACTGCCACTGTTCCCTGACTCGTTCACTTTAAGCCTTAGGGTTAAAGAGGTTATCTATTAAAAAAGATATAAAAATCGCGCATATTCCTCAGAAGTCCTCATCAATGTTTTCTGTGTTTGTGCAATTAAAAATTCATATAAGTGAATTCTTAAATATTTTTGACTAAACAACTTAATTCTACTGAAGTTCCTACTACATCAAAATGTGTTGATAAATCAAATTAGAAACAACATTTCATGTTATTTTTTTGTTTTTATAAATTTTTTCATAGTTTTTAAAATGAAACTGTTTTTTAGAAAATACAGTTTTCGAATTTAAAGCAATTTTATATTATTATTTTATAACATAAGTAATGACATAGTGCTTGTTAGGAATATACCTAGTCACATTGTGTTACATTGCTAACAAGAATATTTTAAAATAAAGTAAAAACATTTATTAAAATTTACAATTTTCCTGTGAAGATTTTTATAAAATCTTAATTTCTTCCATGGATTTTAAAGGTAAGCCACATTTATTTGGAGCTAAACTCTGTCCTTACATTATATTTTTTTCTATTTCATGAAGATTCTACATATTTCTACGCTCTAAAATAAAAAAAAGTATTAGTGGAAAACCCATCGGACGTCAAAAAATCAAAATAAATATACAAAACTAATATTTTAAAAATCTATGTACGAGTATGTTAATAACGTGTTAATAAATTGTTAATAAATTGTACCAAAACCAATCATTACCATGGCTTTATGGCTTTGTTTAAACTTGAAGTTAGAGCTTGACAACAAGTGTTATTATTATGTTGTTTGAACTTGAATTGAACTGTGATTCAAGGCTTGAATTAAAGTATATACTCACTGTAATCGACATGAATTCCAGTGTCCGTTTTGCTGGAATATGCTATTGAATTAAAGTGTTATTAAAGTATAAATCTAGGCTTGAAATTGGAAAACATGACTTGAATAACACTTGATTTTAGCTTTAATTTCAGCAAAACTGCGTATTGGGAACATTTGCTTTGATTCAATCGATTAAAAACAAAATTGATTGTAATTTAGTTGATGTTTTTTCCAAAGATTTTTTTTTTAAAATGTAAATAAATTTAGGAAGTTTTAACAAAAATAACAGAAAAATTCATATTAACAATTTAACCAGTTAATCGATCTATTTTAATCGATTATTTGAGTCGAATAATTTTTAGAGTTTTAAATTTTTTTTTGACATTAACCGAAATAGAGGCGATTAATCGAGGAAGCGGTTAATCGATTAATCGAATTGGAAACACTAAAAATAATAGAAAAATTCATATTAAAAATTTAAACGGTTAATCGTCCCAGTTTAATCGATTATTCGAGTCGAATAATTATTTGAGTTGTAAATTATTTGTTGCGGCATTAACCGAAATAGAGGCGATTAATGGATTAACCGAATTGGAAACACTAAAAATAATAGAAAAATTCATATTAAAAATTTAACCGGTTAATTGACCTATTTTAATCGATTATTTGGATCGAATAATTATTTGAGTTTTAAATTTTTTGTTTCGACATTAACTGAAAAAGGGGCGATTAATCGAGGAAGCGGTTAATCGATTAATTGATTATTTAAAATTTAAGGGGTTAAGCAACCTATTTTAATCGATTATTCGGGTCGAATAATTTTTTGAATTTTAAATTATTTGTTTCGACATTAACCGAAATAGGGGCGATAAAAGACGAATAGGTTAATCGATTAACCTAATTGGAAACACTAGTTACCGATTATTGATAACGGGATTACATGATTTATAAATGTAAAGTATTAATTGAAATATTTTTAAAAATTTATTTTTATTACCACGTTATATTTAATAACTTTTGAAATAATTAATACATTTTTTAATAATTTTTTTTATGAAAATCTATTTTTAGACACGTTACTTTTTCCATCCTTGTTACCATATAAGTAACGACTTGCTTTTTCACCTATAAGTTCCATACATTACCTAGCGACCCATTACCTGTAAAATTTATCAGTGAAGTAAGGTTACTTTACATGGTACCCTATGGCTATACATGACTTTGCACATTATTTGGTAATGTGTACATAATTTTGCTGGGCAATTATGATTTATATGATTTATATGATTTTTTATTTTATTTTACTAATTTTAATTTTATGCTTATTTAATTTTAAGTATGTGTGTTAAAGTCGTTTAATATCAATACATATTGTAACCAAGTTTGTGCCTTAAGTCTTTTGATTGCTTTACAAGTGCTGGGCAGTAAAGTAAACAAAAGATTTAAGTTACAAACATTAGCTTAATATGTAATAAAAATTCAAAAACATAAACTTAAAATTACAAATTTTTTTATTACTATTATTATTATTATTATTATTATTATTATTATTATTATTATTATGCAAAGCCATGGCTCTTGTCTCTTTTAACTTCCCCTAAATATACAAATTAATGATTAATAAACAAATGCATACAAATAAATTGGCTAATAAAACAACATGCATGTTATTATTTGTTATTAACTATATGTTTACATACAATCAACATTTAAACAGCATCAACAAAATCAGCAGCATTATTATCATAATCTTGTATAATATCTTCTAAATTATTATTGTTATTGTAACATCATTTACAAAAAAAAAAAAAAACAAAATCTATTATTTATTACTATTTATAATGTTGGACTACTGTTGTCTTTATTGTTTTTAAATTTTTTGCTTCATTTAAAAATTAGTCCAATTATACATTTAAACAAAACTACTCTAACACAAATAGTCATACAACGAGAACTACCCACATTTTTACAAATAGTGACAGTATGTGGTGTGATTTGTTGTTGTTTTTGGAATTTTGAAAATTCACACATTTTAATTATGTGATAATATATTTTTGTTTTGGAAAAAATTTACATTTAGTTGTGAATTTATTTGAAGCTTCAATGAGTTTCATCATCATCAGCAACAACTTTGTCAGTAGCATTAATGTTACTGTTAGTATTTTGGTTGTTGCTAATAATTTAGTAACAATATGTATATGAATTGGGCATTTCGTGGGATATTAATATATATTTGAAATACGGAAAATAATATTTAGAATCTTTTTTTTGTTTTTGCAAAATAAAAAGATGTGTAAAAAATTAACGAGTTTTACCATTTCCTAGTATGAATGTACTCTGCAACTTTGTTACGCTTAAGATTATCAAACATTTTTACAATTTTTTGTACAATTGAGAAAAAAGTTTTTAAGTTGAAAATATTTATTATCTAAATTATTCAGTTAAATTTTTTCGACCTTTTTAATACAAATTCCAGGTAATAAGTATTCAAGCTTAAGGTCTATTTTATACAAAATTATTTATTTGTTATCCAATATTTCGCTATCTCAATGTATAGCTTCTTCAGGGATTTTTTGTTTTTTTAAAATAGACCTTAAGCTTGAATACTTATTACCTGGAATTTATTATTTAAAATATAAAAAAAAGTCAAATGATATTAAAAATGTATTTAAATTAAAAAAATATATATATACATATATTATCCATGAAAAAATCGAAATATACGATCATATATGTACAAGCCAACATGATCATATACGTCCATGCATATGTTCTGATACATTTCCATATATCTTCGGTTACGAAATTTGAGGGTATATGGCCCTGCAGGCGCATGTATAAATCATATATGGTAATTTATGATCACACAGAGAAAACATATTTATTGTGACAACCAATTTTTTTTGTCAACCGAATGGTTCGATTGGGGCCACCGACGTATTTGTTTGTGGCACGAAAATTCACTAAATGCAACAAAAATTCTGTTAATACAACAGGTTAAATAAAAATATTTCAATTGTGTCAGGATATATTTTGATTACCACAACCAAATGGTTTTGTTGCTGCAACTACAATATAATTTCGGTTAAATCAAAATATTTCAATTATGTTTCAGGATATAAGGGTGGTTATATTTTAAGGGCCGATGTTGAATGTGAACCACACCTAAAGTTTTCAAGTTTTTTCTGCATTTCATTTGACAATTTCTCAATTTCAGACTCACTCAATTTGAACCATGGAAAGATACACAATCGAGCAACGCATTAAAGTTATTTAGGCTTATTATGAAAATGGGCGTTAAAATCAAAATGCATATCGTGCGCTTCGTGTGTACAATCGGAATTATCGTGCAAAAATTTGAGCAAACCGGGTCTGTAGGAGATGTGAAAACACCAGTGCATGCTCGTACTGCCGAAAATATTGCTGCTGTTCGCGATAGTAAGGCTGAAGAGCCGTCCACCTCAACTCGTCGTCGTGCCCAACAATTGCACCTCTCACGCTCGTCGTTGATGAACATTATGCATAAAGACTTGCATTTACACGCTTACAAGGTGCAATTGAACTAAAGCTTCTTGACCATTCCAAACGTGGTCAGTGGTCAGAATGGTGGCAAGAAATGGCAACAGTGGATGATCAATTTTTGAAGAAAATCATCTTCAGTGATAAGGCACATTTTCACCTCAGTGGGTTCGTCAATAAGCAGAATTGCCGCATTTGGGCGAAAGACAATGCGAGAGTGATTGCCGAAAAACCAATGCACCTACAAATAGTGACTGTTTGGTGCGGTTTATGGGCTGGCGGTACCATCGGGCTGTATTTTTTCCAAAATGAGGCCGGTCAGGCAGTTACCGTGAATGGTGTTCGTTATCGTGAGATGATAACGAACTTTTTATGGCCCGAATTGGAAGATATGGATGTGCACGATATGTGGTTTCGACAGGACGGTGCCACACAGCTAATGAAACAATGGCTCTTAAGCGCGACAAAATCAATGGCCGTGTTATCTCACGTGGTGGCGATGACAATTGGTCGCCAAGATCATATGATTTGACACCGTTGGACTTCTTTCTTTGGGGTTGTTTGAAAGAAAAGGTGTACGTCGATAAGCCAGCAACAATTCAAGAGCTAAAGGTTGAGTTAATTCGGCACATTAACGTCATAGAACCTTAATTATAACTCAGCGTCATCGAAAATTGGGACTATCGGATGGAGGTGCGCCGCCGAGGTCGCGGCGGCCATTTGGCCGATATTTTGTTCCATACATAATTAAACCATACAATTTTATCATAATAAAAAGAAATGATAATAATTTCTTAAATAATTTGTGTTTTATTCAAAATCAACATCGGCCCTTAACATTTAACCACAACCAAATAGTTTTGTTGGCAAGGAATTCGGTTGTCACAATGAATCTGTTTTCTCGGAGCATATAAGAAAAATTAAAATTATGTGGTCATGTATGGCCACACATTGGACGTATGTGATCATGTATGCCCATGTATGATCTTATACCAGCCCAGGTAAAATTACATATATTCCGATTTTCACATGCGTGAGTAAAAAGAAAAATTGTCTGATTTTAGCAAATCTATTTTTATTAAGGTTTAAGTCAAATTTGACAAAATTTTTGTAATGTCTACTAATTTTGTCTACTACTATCATTTTACAAAAAATTACAGATTCGATTTGCTAAAATTACACAGAGAAAACAGGTTAATTGTACAATCAAATTTCTTGCCAACCGAATATTTGTTTGTCGCAACCGAAATTCGGTTAATGCAGCAGAATTTCGTTTGAAACTAAATATTGCAATTGTTTTAGGAAACATTTTGTTGGGACAACTAAATAATTCGGTTGCTGCAACTAAAAAATTCAGTTGGCAAGAAATTCGATGAATTTGTTTTCTCTGTGTAGCTAAACGGTCTGTTCTGCTGGCCTAAAATTAGTTAAGTGTTATGTAACAATTATAAATTTTTCCGTAACTTTTGCAAACTTTTTTATTTGAGTATATCAAACATTTTTAGTTTGAAAGTTCTGCTCAAGCACCGCTAGGTTCGAATAAAATGTGGCCAAAATATTATTGGATGCGTTGTTAAAGTACTTATAGCTCATCCCATTTTTGAGAAATCTGAAAAATGGTTCCAAATAGGTAAAATCAACTAAAAAAAAAAAAAGAAATCTTCGAATTCGATGAAATTGTGTAGAGTTATTATCCTATGCAAAACTCTCTTCTGCTTTCAGAAATAAAACATAAGAAAATCAGTTGAAATTAAAAAAAAAATTGGTATAAAATCAAACAACCTATTGCCCGTTTAAAAAAAAAATTGGAACTAAAAAATAAATTTAGATGACCGGTGGGGGGATATGAGCTTACCCTAAAATATTCTACAGGTCCTCAATCTATCAACAATATCCTAACAAAAACATGGTATCAACTACTTACCAGCATATTTAGGCGCTTAATTACTTTTGTTCGCGATACCCAAAAAGTAATAGGTACTTATTATTTTTTGGCTGTTCGTAAGCGAGAGGGTAATGACCCCCATTACTTTGTGTTTTTTGTAAGTGAGAAGGTAATGACCACTCATTACTTTTGGGACATCTCGAGTGAGTAAGTAGTTGAAACCCTATTTTTGCTGGGATGTTTACAATTATTAAATTATAATAAATCCAACTGATTTTTAGCTCTGTGTTCTAAATAAATAAAAATTAATTCAATGATTTTTATTATTTCTTTCAAACCAATATTTCGATTAAAATCTCTAAATATCATCCCATATAAAATATAAAATTGTTTATAATAATCACAAAACCCCATTAATAATATTTTCAGTATGAAGGAGTGAGCGAGATACGGTTAAACGGACAAAATCTGTATAGCATTGGGGAATTAACGCACTCCCATAATTTAAATAAAACAGCCACAAGGTGTGACTTGTTTTTTTTTAATAATTCACTTGAAAAAAAAAAAAATTCGGAGTGTATGTCGAAACAAAAGGTTGGCTCAAATTGGAACGGAATATAATATACCACGACAAATGGTTATTCCACACTAAACACAGAAATGGATTGGGAAACGAAATGGAAGTGAGTTAATTTGTATTATAATTGGTTAAAAAATTAACATATAAGTCACCCTGTGCTTGTTTCATACAAATGGATCCTTCGGTATCCCTCCCGGATCTTTCTAATTTCTATTATCGAAGTGTATTCATTTGGTTTTTGACAATGGCCAGCATCTTAAACACTAAGCTAGATACAGACGAGTTTTTGAGGGATCTATATAATAAAACGCCAAAGTATGTTTTTTTTTACTTATTTATGTGATAATAAAAATGAAGACACTCCGATACAAATACAATACAAAGTTCGTTTTCCCTTCCATTCCATTTCATTCTATGTATTCAGTGTTGCAATTTCACTCGTTTTCCGTTCCATTTTCTATCACAGCGATTTAAAGCAATGTTTCATTCCATTTCGTTTGGGAGGTATCCTTTTCTATGAAACAGCCGATAATATCCCAACGAAATTAATCAAAATTTATAGCTAACAAGGAAGGTAGCCTCCAAGTCATCAACCGTTAGCTTTAAAATTTAGGTATCCCAGCAAAATCATGGTATCAACTACTTACCAGCCTATTTACGCGCTTAATTACTTTTGTTCGCGATACCCAAAAAGTAATGCATACTCATTATTTTTTGGCTGTTCGTAAGCGAGAAGGTAATGACCACCCATTACTTTGTGTTTTTTTTGTAAGTGAGTAGGTAATGACCACTCATTACAAAAGTAATTTAGCGAGTAAATAGGCTGGTAAGGATGAGATAGGAGAGACTAAATAAACAAACATGTGACTTTTTTATCAGCCCAATCTCACATTAAGAGGGTAAGATTTTTAAAAAGTATACTATTGACTTGAGGTATTTATTTATAAAAGGAAATTCAGTTTTATTTGTTTAAAAGTTTGAATGGGAATGAAAATATATGACAGAATATTTTTACAATCAAAAATAATTATTGAAACGATTGCTATACATAAAAATAACTTTGTATTTCAACATATACATTCCCATTCTGTATCAATTGTAATTTAAAGAGCAGTCAAAATTGTAGTTGTCTCTTCTTGAGAGCTCGAATATTCTGAGCAGCTCTCCTGTTACTTAGCTTATTTTTTAACGCTATTTTTTTTTCCTTGCAAGCAGCTCGTTTCATGTAGAATTCAAAACTTTTTTTTATAAAACAAGCTCAATTTTGGCTTGCACGGGATCTTTTTCCATCAACCCTGTCACCTTATATTTGAAATTACAATTTATTTTGTAAACTTAATGTTAATATTTTTGTAACAAGTTCATACTTGAAAAATGTATATTCTCTAAAAGGTTTCTTTAATGAAATATTGAATTATTTGTATAAACATCACAATAAAAATTTTTAAAATTCGCAAAACGGTAGAGCATTTAAATCAGCGAAAAATAGGTTCTTTATAAAGAAGAAAACGAAAGTTTTTAGATAATCTATTGATTAAAGAGTACCCTGTATTTATAGTTTAACTAGCCAGAATAAAACAACCTTAAACTAAAGTTAATAAATGCATTTAATTTAATGATTAGTCTTCATCTTGCATTATTGCCTAAAGAAAACGATAATTACCCAGCAAAAATGAAGCTGCCAAAGAAGCAACAAAAGCATCACTACTATGGCAAAGGCATCACTTCTTTTCTAATGGTTTCATCGATGAATTTAACATTAGCGTGTCATAGGATGAAAGTATTCAAATGTAACTACTAGCATTACTCATACTTTACTCTAAGGAAGCAATGACGATGCAATGATTAGACATTCTGATGCATGAGTGGAAAATGTTCATATACTTTGTAGTATTTAAGCTTTGATGAAAATTTAATTCATAAGAATGCAGAAAAATAAGTTTGAAGGAGCGAAATTTATGCATTGATATACAAATTCTCTTTATTAATACAAATAAATAATTCTGCATTAGTGAAGAAGCATTTTTTAAACATTTTTCAAAAATTTTAATGAATTGTTAGACAAATTTTAAAATATTTTTGGATAATTTAAAAACTTGTTGTACAATTTGGATACATATTTAGACTATTTTAAAATATTTTTGAACAATTTTAAATATTATTTGCATAATTTTAAAACTTTTTTAGGCAATTTGGAATAATTTTTACACAAATTTAAAATTATTTTGATAAATTCTGAATTAAAATTGCAAAAATGCACAGATTGCTTCGTCATAAATATTCAAGGCTGAAAGATTGCAAATGACAGGCCAGCTAGTTTCAATTAAAGGTTAAAAAAACTGTTTTTCTTGATTTTAAGCTAAAATATAAAAAATGATTTAATAAAAAAATTAAAAAAGTTCATCAGAACCATCGGGTTTATATCGAGATCACTGCATTTGAAATATGAACACATGAATTCTTTTGGAAGTGCCTTAGCATAACACCAAAAAATCATAAAAGAATGTCAACTGAAGTTTAGGAAGCAATTAAGGAAGTTATAGTCACAGAATGACTACCATTTTTTTTGCTGGGTAGCTACAACTATAAAATTTTATAAAAAGAAGTCCATATAAAAAATAGTGTGCTTTAATTTCGTAAAAATACCTATAATTAATTTATTTTCCTCAAATTTCATAATATTTTATTTTAACTTGTTTGTTTGCATATTTTAAATCATATCATTTATCTAAGTACTTCATGGTCATATCTATAATTATTTAGTCAAAATATATATAATATTGTTAATATTTAATTACTCTTTTTTTTTTTTTTTTAAAAAAGACATGTGTTGAAACAGGAAATTACTACACTGAGAAAATTGTCATCATGATATTAATAAATTTTTGCATAAAACATCTGAAATTGTACTCGTCCATTAAGACAATTTATTAACCCAATATCGTTTAGGATTTTTTTTTCGATTTTGATACTAAATTTTAGGTGGAGGAAGTTGCTGGTAAGTGCCGATTCGAAATCCGGTGAAATATCAAAATTTTTGAATTTTTTGGTTGGGGCGTTTACAGATTTTTTATGCCTCATGGAACTCATTATATGTCATCACGAATTAGCCTGATGCCATATGGTGGGTTTACTAATGCAACCTCGTATCTCAAAAACTACTAATTTTCATAATAATAAACTTATAAAACTTATGAAATTTATATATATATATTTTTTTTTTAAATTTAAAAAGTAATAATGAATTTTAAATAAAAAAATGTAATAAGTTTTTTATAAATTGTTGAAAAGTGGTAGTTTTTGAGATACGAGTCAGAGAACTGCAAAATCAACTTTTTACTTGATTTAATCATACACAAAAATTCTTGTTCACATTTAATAATTCAACAAAATTCACTGTTGAATTGGGATCAGTGTGAATCATCTGTCGAGTATGTTTTATGCAAATGTAATCACTCAACAAAAAGTCAGCGTTGAAAAAATCAGAAAAAACAACAAACAACGCGTATGAGTGTAATCATAATCAAAACAAAATAGAAACACATTTCATAAATTATATTGTGTACATTAGGGTTGGACTTAAATCCGCTTTTTTCGAATTTTTATTAGTAATACAATACTAAAAATATTCTTCTTTGTGAAATAAAAATATATTTTTTTTGGAAAAAAAATTAGGCCGATATCTCCGAATTTAAATATTGTCAAAATTTTTTTTCTTCTATTTTGATTGGAAAATTAGGCAATATTTAACTTTAACCGGATTGGGAGAGCCTGAGATATCGACCTAAATTTAAAAACAAAAAAATTTCACAAAGAACAATATTTTTGGTATTACTAATAAAAATTCTAAAAAAACGGATTTTAGACCCACCCTAATTTATGAAATGTGTTTCTACAAAACCACCCCCTTTTTATAGATAAGAAACTATTTTGTTTTAATTGTAAATACACACATACGCTTTATTAATTGCTTTTTCTGATTTATTATAAATCAAAATAATTATTATTGACTCAAACGAATAGAATAAAATCAATGGTATAAAAACGACCGATGATTAAAATCAGTGGCAACAATTTGCACGTCGTTTGATAGATTTAAAATCATCAACAAATATGTGTGTTGGAGTATATTCAACGTTTGAACGCAAGCACATATTTATTCTTGTGTTGATTGCGTATGAACGTTTTGCAATCAGCATTTGCAGTTCTCTGATACGAGGTTGCATTAGTAAAACCTAGATATGGCATCACTGGCCGGGAATGAGTTAAGTTAATAAAAGTTTTTGTGAAATTTTATGAAAAATATAATTTTATTTATTAATAGTTTTAGTTTTAAACAACTAAATAGTCTCATGATTTTACCAAAATTTTTCATTTACTTTATAAACTAAAATTTCTTTCATTAGTTAATTAAAAAAAAATTAATTATTTTTCATTCAATACAATTCTTTCAGTGTAGAAGTTAAAGAAGAAATATGTTGTGAGTTTTTGATGTTTTGGTTTTTTTTTTTTTTAAATAAATAATAATTAAGATTAATTATTATTATGAATCTTTTAAACAGTAGATGTTTTGTCTAATTAAACAAATACATTGTTAATAGTTTTGGCCTATAAATATCGTACACAATATTAAAGCAATATTTCAAAATAAACCAACAAAAACCTTCAATAGTATTTTCATTAATACTTAGTTCAATAAACTTTAAGAAACATTAAATAAATTTGTTTATATTTATGATATGAATTGAATTAAAATTACTATAATTGCATACAAACTGCTGTTTTAAACTAAAAATATATTGACAAAATTTTGACATTGTATCGAGTTTTATATTTTTTTTACGTTAAGCATATTATTTTGAAAAGTGGAACAGCATATCAATTTTTGAATTGGACTTTTTTTTATTTTATTTTTGTTTTTGCAAAAAATCCAGGATTATATTATTTTTTTTTTTTATTTTAAAATGTCTGCATATGTTTGAATTTTGTTAACAATTTATGTGACACTTGTGACACCGATGTTTACCAATAAGGTACCCTAAAGGAAAGCAATACATATGACTGAAAAATAACAATACTAAACAAACAACAATAACATTAAACCATTGAGAAACAGAAACATTGATATACAAAACTAGCTAAAAGTCCGATACTTCGTTATCTGTTATGCAAAATATCTGGGAATATGTAGAGAAGAAAATATTATTATTTTTTCTAAAGATTTTACTCTTTAAAAAAAATTTGTTTCACCTTTTGAAGTGAACGTTTAAATTTAAAGATTTAAATTTCTTGCTTATAGGTCGTTCAAAAGAGTCTCCCCAGTGTTAACTGTTTTATTATTTATAACTTGTTCCCCTTGCCATTCTATTTCTTTCTTCCTGCCTAATATTTCAATTCAACTCATTCCCTTTCCTTTCCATTTATTTTTCCCCTCCAATTAGCAAGATAACCTGGCAAATATTTCCACATATACACCCTTAAATATCTATAACTCATAAACGAAAACACATTCAAATACCGTACACACATACAAACTTTGGCATTGATATAACCTTTCATGAGAAATTTACAAAAAAAAAAAAATCGGTTCACGCATTATATAGAACATAAACTTCTAATATATACAATGCAACTTATTTTTATATATAGATAAAAAAATTTCTAAAACCTTAGTTAGCTTTTTCAATTTTTGAGAACACTTTTTCCGATTGGATCGTTAGTTCAGATGATTCATGACACTGTAAAATAATTTCGGACTTTTTACAAAATTACGGGGTTCTGACAATGGATTATGGTAGAGGAGACAAAAAAATTATCGTGTGAAAGATCACATCGGAATTTTATTTTAAGTTAAGTTAAAAGTTTCTCCCCTTTGGCCTGTTCGTGCAGCATATCGGTATATGAAACTATGTGTTCTTTACATCTGTGGTGTAGAATATGTTAAGCAACGCAAATATTTTTGTGGAACATATTAAACCTCTAACTCCCCCCCATACAATGGTAGTGTTTGGCTCTATTCTAACAAATCGTAAAAAAACACGCCTAAAAAGGCGGAGGACGGAAATGAAATGTTCTACAAAAATGCTGGCCAAAACTTAACACAAACACCAAAAACCATTCAATTTCAAGATTGCTTTTCAGATGTAGGTTATCCGATGCAGGTCATGCTCAATATGTAGGTCATTCCAAAATCTGACAAGAAATCCGATGAGGAATCTTAAATTTGACTGGTTTTTGATGTTTGCGTTAAGTTTTGGAGTATTCCGACATATGTAGTAAAATTGTATGGCCAACATTTTTGTAAAACATTTTATTTCCACCCTTCCCCTTTTTAAGTGTGTTTTTACGATTTGTTAGAATAGAACCAAAAACTACCATTGTGTGGGTAAAACAATGCGGTTATCGATAACGTTCATGTTATTTCAGATTGCTTCAGCAACAGCGGTTCAAGGCTAACTATATTATATAACTAACTATATTATATATATATATATAACGGCATTTCTATTATTTTGGTAAGAGAATTTTTTGAGTGACGGTATTTTCGTCACGAACCGGTATTTCATTTATTTTGCCAACAAGATGCTTAGAGTAGCGTTAATTCATTTATTTCCGTACTGGTATTTAAAGAAAAACTGTAGTTAATTAAAACAATAATTGTTGAGCGGTTATGCATCCAACCCTGATTTAATGAAAATTTTTATTTCGAATTTCAAAAATCATCGATATGCGGTCAATCAAAAAGTACCAACAAAATGGCCATTTTGGGCCTGAATTTGGATTCTCTATTGCATATCCAAGTTTCATGTAAATCGGCGTGTAGGCGGTAGGGGATTTCTCTGTTAGTGAAGCAATTCAAACTTGTAAAAAGATTAAAATCGGGCATGCCGACTATATGATCCCCACAGCAAGTATAATTTGAGTCAAATTTCGAGAATTGGTCCGAGTTCCGGGAAGGGTCCTCATTCTTTTTTATGAACAGGGCGGAAAACAAAGAGATAAATCTGAACGCAATTGCCACAAAAGGTTCATCATATGATTTAAGTACAATTCAGAGAGGACCTTTCTATGGGAGGTAGGCCTGAATATATATCTACCATTTCTAAACAAATTCAAAAGGGTTAGCCCTTAAGCTAAAAGGAATTTCATCCAAATTTCATCCAAATATCTTTAAAGTTGTGACCTGTGCTTTGGTTACAAGGATAGACAGACGAAATGACATCATTAAATCGACTTAGAAAGGTTGATATAAGTAAGTGGTTCCAAACATTACCATAAACTCATTATACTTTAACTACGATGCAGTGTGCATGTAAAAAGCTGATTTTCAATTATAATCGTCAGCTTATGTATTATTGGTTCGACCCAACAAACATTTTCAACAAGTATTGAATTAGTCGCGGTTTATATAATGATTTCTGCACCCCATTCTTGTAACTGATGCGAGAATTTTGCGCATCGAGAAATGCATGGTTAATTTACTTTATACAGGATGATTTAATACATTATAAAGTTGATTGTAATTTTAGATGGAAATTTTTAAGAGCTTTTAACTTTTTAAGCTGTGAACAAGTAAAATGCCTTATTAAGTTAGATAGAGAAATGACATGAATACACCGCAGTATTATCTTCTTTAGATTAATATATATTGAACTGCTCACCCTATAGAAAGCATAACAAGGTTGCATTTCACCTGTTTTTTTACGCAGACTTTATTAATGCAAAAAATACAAGAATAAGGTACTGATTCCGAAAGCTGTTTTTAAATATTTCGTATAATATCTGTGATATCCAGTATCGACTTTAATCAACCTGCCAGTTTTGTATACAAAAATTAAAAAAAATGTAATTGTCCTTTAGCGTTTTTCTTGATGACAACTTTTTTAGTATGAGTCAAACCAATAAATATAAAAATTTATTACGATATTATTTTTCCTATTTACAAACATTTAAAATTGACTTTTATTTTAAATCGAACAGTTACATTGTCATACAGACAATTAAAAAAAACATTGAAAAAATTTGATTTTAAAATATTTTGTTTAGTTTGATTTTTAAGATTATTTTTAAATATTTCGGTTGGTAGATTTTTTTCACAATGATTCAAATTTTTTTGAAAAACTCGTGCAAACATCGAAATACATATATATGGGATTCTATATGATCATACCCAACCATACACGTTCATGCATGCATGACCATACACGTTCATGTATAGTTCAATATATGACGATGCATGATCCATATATCCATATATCTTGCGATCCGAAATTTGAGGATGAATGGTCGTATATTGACATATAATAATATTGATGTATGGCTGACATACGATCATTTATGATCATATGTTACTATATACGGTCATATATTCTCAAATTTTAGGATTCGAAGATAAATGGACGTATGTGAGAACATATAACCCCATGTATGATCACGTATGTTCATACATTGACTTTCATATGATCATACATGGTCATATACGTCCATGCATGGTTCAATATATAACTATACATGATGCCATATATGACAATATATCCTTGGATCCGAATAATATATGAGAATATATATGTAGCCATATTCATATATGGCCCCAAATTTCGAAACCAAAGATATATGGTCATATATGAGATCATCTATGGTAATATATTGAACCATTTATTGACGTTTGTGGCCATGTATGATCATATACAAACCCATGTATGGTCATGTGGTTCATATTATTTCGAATTTTACTTGGGTTATCTTAATAAACACTTTTTCATTTTCATTATGATTATTTATTATTTAAAATATTTCCCCTTCAATGGGTTAAACCCCAATATTATGATTTTTTTTTTCTGAATTTGCATAAATGACTGATTTTTTTTATTGGCTGCCCTCATAAACCTGTTTTGCAATTAAATATGAACTTAATGTTTTATATATAAAAAAAATTAAAAAAGAAAAAATTTAAGCATCTTAACAGGCAGTCAGACAGACAGGTAGCATCATGTTGTTATTAATACATATTACGAAATTTTCATATGCTTACTCAAAAAAAAAAAAAAGGGAAAATACTTTTATTTCGATTGGTTGTAATAAATGCAAAAAAAAAAAATATATATAAAAAATCAAAAGCGAACTTTAAAAAAGGGGTAAACCGGAAATTAACAGTATACAACAAAAATTAAAAAGAGCAGCTACTGACTATCAAAAAGTGGGAATTATTTAACAAAGATTGCAAAAAAAATAACACAATCTTAATAATCAGGCTTATCTGCATAAATATTTATAATTTTTTTTTTGGCTTTTTGTCAATTCATGTTTTTTAAAAAGCAAATTTTTTTGAATTGCTAAACGTTTAAAAAAAAATAATATTTTATAAACAAAATATTACTTTGGGTAAAACCAAAATAACAAAAATATCAATTCTGATTATGTAATTTTTGTTATATCTCAACAAAATTAATTTATTTATTATTAAATTAATCATTTGCCGTTTTTTTGTATTTTAAATTTTTATAAATTTCAACAAATAACCTGTTTTAAATTATAACCTCTAATTTTAAATTAAAAAATAAATAATAATTTATTAGAATTATGAGTGTTTTTTTTTTAAATAAAATTGCTTGTATTCAACAGTTAAACTTACCTTTACTTTTGGTAATTGTTGGGCAAAATAACCATTTATACATTGATCTTTAGGTACACATTGTTGGCCACGTCCACGACACTCCAATAGTGTGGGTAAATATTGTTGACCCACAAATGGTGAGGCTCTCTTGCTAATTAATGATACAAATGCTGCCGCCCCTGAACTGAGTCTTTGATCACCATCATGATGATATTTTAAACCATTTTGATATTCACCATTCAGGAACATATTTGAGGAATATTGTAAACAGTTAACCGCTGTGGCGGCAAATAGTAAAGTGGCCAATAGGCCAAATGTTAACGAGCAACAACGTGACATAATTCGCTTGTGATTATGAACGTTGTGGGTAAAATTTGTTTTCCTTGGGTATTTTAACTAAAATTAAACTAAAAGAAAAAAAAAAACAAAAGATTAGTAAATTAGTTAATTTTATATGACAATAACAAAGTGTTGACATTTTATTTTATATGTTTTGGATAATTACAAAAAAAAAAGATTTAAACATTTTTTTTTATTAATGTTAGGTAATATTATTCAGTTTTTGCATTTAATTATAAAGAGATTTTTATTAATAAACAAGTAAATCTTAAAGTTAAAATTTTTGTTTTTTTTTTAAGATAAATCTTAAACTTGAAATTATTTATTTGTTTGTTTTGTTTTGAATGAAATATTCCATATACAATTTAATTTAATTGTTTTAAATTTAAATTTTATGATTTTAATTTGTTAATCTTTATCAAAAGTGTTTAAAACTCGTTAAAGTCACTTTATTGATTTTGCCATAAACCAATTAATAACACAAGGAAACATCGTATTATAGAATGACAATTTGAGTTTTTATACCGCTGGATATTTCTTAACCTAACTTTGCTGATGTATAAAAAAAATTTTTCGTTGAGAGATTTTTGTATTTTTTTTTTGCCTTTACGAAATACCTTCCAGAACACTTGTACGAATTTTGGTGGAGCAGGTTGATGGAAAGTTCCAAACCCAAAACCGAAGAAAAATAAATCTGTTTAATTTTTTTTTTTTGATTCGGGCGGACATTATGTCCGCCAGAGGATGAGTAAAGGGTAGAGGGTTGGTTAAACATTTTTTAAGCCCTATCTCCCCAATAAAAACCTGCAACCGAGTCTGAGCATGTTTGCGTTTGTTTATAGCAAGCGGCTGAAGTAAAAAAATCAAGGAATCCGCGTGATGCATTCCCGTTCAGTGGCAACACTGAATGGGCCCTCTAGTGATAATATTGGCTACTAATGTTAAAACTTTGACATAATATTAATCCTCTGCTGGTGAAGATATTTTAAAAATGTTTGTTTAAAATGAGCTTAAAATCTTTTAAAAATAAATTAAAATTAGTTATATATTTTAATTTTGTATATATTTTTTGGGAAAGCCTTTATTTAAAAATATATAATTTTTTTATATTTTTCTAGTTAACTGATTTTTTTAACTTTGTGAAAAAATTAGGGGTTTTTAACATTTGTTGAAATTGTTAAATAGCAATACAGTCCAAGCCCGGTATAACGAATACTCAGTATAACAAAAACGCAATATAACGTATATATAACGAATATTTCCGAAAATGTATACTCGATATAACGAACAATTGGTAATAAAAATATAGAAAAAAGTTAAAAAATTATAATAATATAAACAAGAAAATAATTTGAGAATTTGTTGTTTCTAAACCTTTGTCCTTTTTTGATTTTTTAGTATTCTCAAAAATGAAGTAAAATGCATACAAAAATGTGTTGCGAAAAAACTAATATTTCAGAATAACGAATGAGCCTGACAATACATTATTCGTTATACCAAGCTTCGACTGTGCTTATATTCTATTTTTTTAAGTTAGTAGTATTTCAATAAAAACAAAACATTATTTAAATTTTCAGTGAAAACGAAATAATATTTGTTAAATTTTTGCTTCGATCGGTCGAATTTTCATAAATTCTATAAATCTGACGAGCTAATTTTTAGCTAAGTAAAAATTTCAATTAAAATTATAAAAGTTAATTCTTTCTAATATTTTTAAATAATTTTTGAATTAAAAAAAATATGCAATTTTTTTTTCAAATAAATAATAATAATTTTATAATATTTTTTTTTTCATTTACGGTTATAGATAACAAGGAAAGTATTCCTAAAACTTTGGGTTCTGAAGAGATCTTTTGCCGGTTCGAAATACACCCTACAAGAACAATGACGGTCATTTGATGCACCATCTGATGGTCATTGCTGATGGGTACATACATTAAAAGTTTCTATCATTTTATTAAGGGCAATATGAAAAAACTGATGTAAACATTCGTGTACGTGTGTACATTCTCTCCCATACTTGTGAACTTCATGAACTAGTAAAACATATATCTGAACTGCTCACTCCTCAGTATTTTACTAATTCGTGATGATGTAAACATCGTCATAGCTGACTAGTCAGCGTTGCCATTGCGTAACATCTTTTATTAAAAAATCCCCACAATTCCATAATATATAAAATCAAAAAATATTTGTATGAAATTTATTTAAAAAAGGGAAAAAAAAAACTAAAACTTTTGAAAAACATAAATATGATGCCAAAGTAAAGAGAAAATTTAACAAAATGTTTATCGAAACTTGGTATGAAAAATCCCAGTATGGCAACGCCGACAGCAACAAATAAATCAAAATTGCTGCAAGTGTGTTTTCTAAGTTTTGTATTGATTAGTTTCCATCAGCAATTTCTTGTAGGGACATGTATCAACCTAGCTAAAAAGTCGTGCATTTGCTTTGTTTTTGTAAATATACGGAGGTTAAAAGCTCGCTACAAACAATCAATGAATTTCCTTCGATCTTATAACTAATTTATTTTCTGAGCTTAAAGTTAAATTTTTTTTATAAAAATAAATAATATTTTTATAAAAAAATAAACCTTAAGCTCACAAAATAAATTAGTTATAAAAAAGAAAAAGGTTAAATAAAAAGATAATTATTCCTTCGATCTTAATAAAATTCAAATATGTGATAGAGGGGCACTATTTTTTAGCTGCCCAAACTCATGTTAAGGGATAAAAAATTGTATTCAAAAATAGCAATTTCTTATTTTTTTTTAGTTTATTCCTTATAAACTGAAAAACTGTAGACAAATGAAGATAATAAATGTTGTCGTTATCGCTAGAATTCCATTGACAACAAATTCGGTGTCTATTTTCTGGGTGAATTTAATTTCAAAGACGTTTTATTAAATTTAATGTTTTTTCTACTTGATTTTGTATTTTCTATACTGTGTATAAATTTTAGGATATTGTTTCTGTAAAAATATTAACTAAATTTTGGAAAATTTTTCAATAGAAAAATTTTGATAACTTGAAATGTTTGATAGAGACAAATTTGTAGACAGAGATATTTTTGTGCAGAAAATTTTTAAATATATTTGTAATTTTTCATGAAAATTTTAATTTTCCAATTGAAGAGAAAAATTATAATTTTTGTAAATAAAAGAGAATATACAATTTTAATTTTTCTATTCATTTGTAATAATCTTAAGATTTTTAAGAGATTCTTTCTGTAAAATCTTCATAACCTGAAATGTTTGATAAAGACAAATTTGTAGATTGGGATATTTTTCTGTAGAAAATGTTTAAAAATATTTGTCATTTTCCATAAAAAAAAATTTTTTTCTCTGGAAAAGTAACACCAAATGAAGTAACAAATTATAATTTTTGGAGAATAATAATTTGGAGAAAGAAAGAAAAAATTTTCTTAATATTGAAATTTTCTTAATCTTAAACCAAAATAAAAACAACTCAACTAACATTCAACAATAAAACTTAAATGTTTATTTTTTATAAATTCTGATTTTATGTATTTTTTCTACAATATTTTCTCTTATGGAAAAATTTATCAAATTTTAATGTAAAGTTCTTGGGTGGTTTGAGAAAAATGTCTGACAAATTTTTTGCTTAAAAAATTCTATATTTTTTCCCCCTTAAAAACATGTCTAAATAAATCTACTTATTTTATTTTTTTTTATTTTATTTATGTTAATCATATAATTAGAAATTATATC
This sequence comes from Eustalomyia histrio, assembly GCA_949748255.1. NCBI lineage: Eukaryota > Metazoa > Arthropoda > Insecta > Diptera > Anthomyiidae > Eustalomyia > Eustalomyia histrio. The sequence goes on from OX456527.1 coordinate 12,749,078, forward strand.
CTAACACCCTAACCGAGCACTAGCAACAAAGGCCATCGGCTCGTTGTAGCGAAAACAGACCAGAGCCTCCGGTGGGAATCGAACCCACGACCCCCGCACTGATAAGCTAGCACGCTACCAACTAGCTTACCGGGGCGCTCTAAATCTACTTATATTTTATCATAATTTCAATAAAAAAAAATTTATATAAATTTGTTGTTAAAATTCTATTTAAATAAATTATAATATATGATCAAGTTTAACTTGTAAAAACTGTAAAGGTAATATTCAGTTTAGCTAATGACAAATTTTTATTAGAAAATTATAAAGTTTAAGGCAAAATGTCCATTAAAATTTATTTAAATTGTTAATGGTGCCTACCAAATAAAAAAAAGAACTTAATTTGTATAACTGTGTTATTAAAATCAACAAAATACGAAAAATAAATTTATATTTATATTTTTTATGGTATAATGGCATCATCGTTAAATGGTCGCGTGTCATCACCAAAATAATAAAAACAACAGCAACACAAAATTTATATGTTTTTTGAAAATAATTTTTTTGCTTTGGTTAACATAATAAAATTGGTACAAAAACAAGTCATACTACAATGTATATAAGTCCACACTGTTCTGGCAAAATAAGTCATATGTTTTTAAAGAATGTTAAATAAATTTGTTTTTTTTTACAAATTATTTTTATTTTATTTTTTTTTTAATAAATAAAAATATTTTAACACAATTGTAAATTTTCTATTTAAAAATAAAAACTATTTTTAAACAATTAAGGCGAGGGCCAATATAATGAAATTTTCTAAAATTCCTCAAAAATACTTAACTTGTTTCGCCAGCATAGCATTGAAAGTATATGTAAAAAGATATTTTTATTCTCTTGGTGGGTATATAGCAAAAATCTTTTGTCGTGAGTCTATAAAATTGCGGCTATGTAAAGCATCATGTTGCATTTTCCCTCCAAAAATGGAAATTGCAAAATTTTTAAGTTATTTTTTTTTCTTTTTTTTGCTGCAGCTAAATAAAATAATAATAAAAAAATTAACCGACAGACGGATAGAAAGACAGACAGCTAGCAGACTAAAATTGAGCATCTATATACATGAATACAACAACAATATAAAACAGCCGGTACATGTAGACACAATAATGTAAAAAAAAAACAAAAAATAAAACTGTATACAATATACTCAATCCATTATATACACAATAAAAACAGCTGGATTAAATTTTCTTTAAGTATCTTTTAAAAAAAAAATTTAAATTTCGTAAATGTTTTTTTTTTAATTTTTTTTTGTTAGAAATAAATTGTTTTAAAATTGCTTTTGGAATTGTTTTTTTGATTAATGTTAAAAAAATGCTAAATTGATTTACCAACCAATAAGTAAATCATGGGTCAAGTTTCAAACCATTAACATTATTAAATATATTGATGTGTTAACAGCGCATAAGTAAAATTAAAACTTGTTTAATTACTTCCCTCTATGATTGACATCTCCTAGCAAACACCTTAAGTATATAGCTGCATATTATGACAATTATGTGCAGCTATTTTGTAAAATAAATTGCCAATATTTTTTACTTAAATGTTGTTTTTGTTTTTTTTTTTTTGCAGTTACTCAACAAATTTGTCAAAATATTCTAACATCCAATGTATTAAATAGTTAGTCTAGCATGCATAAATGTTGGCCGTTTGGGATTTGAAAAGAAAAAAAAAAACAACAAAGATGTGTATCTAATATCTTTTAACAACTACTTGTAGCTTCTGCTGTCATACCAAATAAATTATGGAACTATTAATTCTTTCATTACAAAGAAGTGTGGTGGTAAACTTGTGCTAAACTACACCATTTTACAAAATAATAATAATTTTAATTTTATGTACCCATGTGAAAATCAAAATATATATGAACACACATAATCATATATTGGACTGTATATGATCATATATGGGTATACATGAGCATATACTTTTATGCATAGTTCAATATATGATCATACATTAAATCACATATTTCGAATCTGAAATTTGAAGGTACATGGCCATATATGATCATACGTGAACGTACACTTAAAAAAGTTTGTAAGTTAAAATAACTGAAAATATCATTTAAAAGAAATGATATTTCATTTAAAAACCGGTCTACTTAATTTTCATTTAAAATAAATGCCATTTGTTATTTATTTTTAAATGTCGATAAATTAACTGACACATCCGTAAGAAACAAATGATATAATCAGTTAAAATAAATGTCAAAAAACTACCTACCAATCCTTAAAAAATAAATGTTTTTTTCATTTATTTGAAATTATTTCCGTTTTTGTATTTTGTATTTTGTGTTTTTTTTGTATTTTGTGTTTATGAAGTTCTTGTAATTTGTATTGAAAAATTTTGTATATATATAACCAATTTAAATAAAAAACAAATTGAAATTTTTTGAATACTTTTTTTTGAAACAGACAGCAAACAAAATTTAAATTTGTAATAACTGTTACGGAAACAAATAAGCCACAAGTTTCCGTTTTGTGGGTAAATTTTTATTAAATTTCAAACAAATGAAGAAAATAAATGAAACTGAAAAAAATCGGTAAATGATAGTAAATTATTTTGAATAAATGTATACAAAAGTTAATATAGATATTTCTTTGAAAAATAAATGTATCTTCCTTTATTTTTAAATGGAACGGAAAACTTTTTCATTAAACTACAAACAGTTAACTACATAATATTCTGAGTGTATATGTATCATATTACATATGATTTGATATGAGCATATACGACCACTTAAAGCCATATACCCTCAAATTTCAGATCCAAAGATATATAAGATCATTGATGTTCCTATATTGAACTATGCATAGACGTATATGTTCGTGTATACCCATATATAATCACATACAGACCAACGTATGATCATGCATGTTCATATATATTTCGATTCTCACATAGGTAAAACAAATTTTTAATAGCCTGTTCCTCTATTTCGAAAGAACACGTTCGTTCGCTTTCTAGTCGAATGAAAACTGATTTGGGTTTCACTAACTCTATTTCTATGCGAACAATGACTCGAACGACAAGTCGAATGAAAACGTAACTGTTTTCATACAAAATTTGGTTTCTCTATTTCGAACAGCTCGAACAGCTCGAACGCAAATGTCAAAATCAGTCAATTGCTATTTTTTTGTCGAGTAAATATATATTTGATATTTTTAAAAGCAAAATGAAGTAAAAAAAGCAATGGATAACAAAAAGTAAGTACAAAATAATACAAATATTTATAGTTTATTAAGAATTTTAAATTTTAGTTTAAAAGAATCAACAATGGACCATCCAAAGACGCTTGTATTTTATATGGAAGAAAGGCCTGATTTTGCCAGAAGGCCTCTGGTGTTCGGAGCAAACAAATTTTCCGCAGAGGAGGAAAATTTGACCAGAAAACTAAACTCCGTTTCACCCCCTTTTACGCTGTTGCTGAGTGGAAAAAGAAGCTCATATTTACATTTTTTTTTTTACAAGGACTGTAGCAGTGACCGCACCGAACAGACACAGGCAACAGAAAAGCTCTCCAAACAACAATTTCACCCATAACCAATCGATAACAAAAATTTTTACAAATAAACACATTTTCAAATAAAAATTCATTTGTTTATTGTTATTTTTTTATTTCATTTGTCATATACAGCTGATCACTGTTAAAAAGGGTTGTTTTTGTCTTTAAGCAGTTTAGTAGTATTTTTGCTACTTTTAAAGAAAATTGTAACAAATGCTTAAAATATATGATCTGGCATCTTTGTGATTTGTAAATGCGTAAGAAAGAAAAATTGACACACGTAAGTCAAGTCGATCGAAGGCTTTCGAAATAGAGAAACCCAAATTGATTCGAATTCGAGTGACTTGCTTTCGTTCGACTAGTTTTTCGTTCGAGATCGAGGAACAGGCTATAAAATTTTTTTCAAAATTTTAATTTTTTTAAATTCCAAATTCCCGGGTAAAAATGCTCATGTATGGTGTCATAAATGATCATATATGGTTTTATGTATGAGCATATATGAACATATATATCATGTATGTCAGCATATATGGGCAAATACTTTCAAAAAAAACATTTTCATCTGGAAATTTAAAATTGCATAGATTGGTCCATATATTTAATCGTATATGCCATATATGTTAATATATAAATGCATATATTATTCTATTTATGGGTAATGTTTTTTTTTCTTCTTCTTCAGATTTTGCCATATATTAAGGAAGAAGTTTTTTTTTTTCAATTTAAGCCAGGATTTCAAAATGTTTGTTATTGAAGAAATATAAATTTTCAAAAAAGAAGTAATTTGGGCCAGACAGGCCAGTCTTTTAAAACCCCAAATGCTGAAAGCGCCAAAAGAAAAAAAGATCCATTGTTGGTGAGTAAACGCAGCAATCAATTTTGTACCTTTGACGCTATTATTTTTATTTTTTTTAGAGTTTATAAATAGAGACCTGCCAAAAAATTGTCGAGCTTAAATGGTCCCAAAAATGAAACGATCGCCAAATAAAACTGTTTTTAATAGTGAAGGTTATATTTTATAGTTGATCTTTTTAATACTTATTTGTATGAAAATGTATTTTTAGTTTGATTCGAGATCATAGGAAAAGTTTTTTTCAAATGAAAAATTTTTTCTTATTTTTAATTTAAGTAAACATGGAGAATACACAGAAAAAGTTATTAGACAATAGCCGAATGGAATGCATTTTCAGGTCAGCTACGAGTTTCATCAACATTCTTTGTGCTGAAATACCAATTGTAAATATCTCTATTTAACTCACAAATCAATGGGAAAAGCTATTTATGCTAACATACAGTTGATTTTTATTATTGAGTAGGGAAACCACCATAGGTTTTGGTGCTGTGTGAGTACAGTGAAATTTTTGGCCGTTTAAAATGTTCATATTTTGGCAAACACTTTATTTCCTATTTTAAAGGTTCATTCAAGTTTTTTTTTTAAGAAATGCCAAAAAGTCTCTTAATATGGGATTTTAAGTACTTAAATGTTCTGCTGGAAATTTCACTAAGGGAAAAAAAATTTCTGGTAAAAATCTAGAATAACCTAAATTGTAATTTAACACTTGAAGTCCTATAAAAATACAAAGTAAAACTACTTGAAATATTGGTAATTAAATGTCGAAAATAAAATTATCTCCCATTTTTGGATTATTTTTATTTTAGTGGTCTACTTTTGTATTCTCTAAGGGCTGTGCCCAAAAGGTTAAAATATTCAACAAAAAAATTTCAGAAATTAATTTAAATTGCTATTTGACAGGACTACAAATAATAACTTACTATTTTATTTTATCAATGTTTTATATCAACAGGATTAGTTTTCCATCTGCACATCTAAGAAAAACTAGTTTTTTTACGCCAAAAGTAAATTTTACGAGGATTTTTCGTTGAATATTTTAACCCCTTAATACGCATTTTTGTGGGTTATTTTTTTAACTCTTAAAAAAAAATAAAAGTGGACTACTATGATAAAAATTACTCCATAAGTGGGAAAAGCAGGTCTAAAATATTTAACGAAAAATTTTTTTTTAGTAAGATTTTACTTAAGGATTTAACAAATAATAAATCACAATTCAGCTGTAGATGTACTACTGACAAAATATTTCGTCTTTGGCAGCCCTAGTATATTTACAGAAAATTTTAACCTATAATACTACAGCTTTAAATAACTTTTTTCGTACTTCTTGAAAAAAGGTAAATGTCAGGTTAAAATGTTTTACAATAGCAATTCCTCATAAAATTTTACAGTGAGTATCCAAAGACTGAATTTATGAATTGTTAAAGTAACATATTATTAAAAAAAAAAAATAGAAATTATAAACTGCCATAAAGTTTGATTGCACCCACACAGCTCTAAATCCATAAGCGATTCTCACATATTAACCTAATGCATTCATCTGGCATATGAATGCATAAATCCATGCCCAAATTTAGCGTTTTATTAATAAAATGTTATTTGTTTATTTTCATCTTAATTTTAAATGAAAAATCAGTTAATGATTTTACAATTTATACAAAGAAATTATAATAAAAAAATCAATTGTATTAAAATATTATAAATTGCATTTTTAATGACAAATATGCCATCGTATATCACCTAAGATGATCATATTAAATCTTTATATTAGGTCAATTTTCGTTAATGTTCATATATGAAACCATATGTAATCATCCATACACAAATATATACTAACACATGTGATTATTTTCAACCGGGTAATTCATAAAAATTATATCTTCACAAGTTTGTTGTTTAAGTATTTCGTTTTGTTATTAACGAAAGGGAAGTCATTACTAAAGAAGGTAATTTTGCTTTTTTTACTCATTTTTGCTTTTTGTGTTTTTTTTTTTTAATTTGTAAGTATTAAGCTTTTAAAATAGAATTTTCTTAAGATTGTGTTTTACATTTTTTGTCTTAAAGTTATTTTGTTTTTACTAAAAAATATCTTTTTTCTATATTTGTTATTTTTTTTAACTTTAAAGTGTTTTTCGAACTTTTTTCATTTTTGCTTTTTTTCAATATTTTTTACTTTAAATACATTTAATTTTGCTTTTTTGTCTTCTCTGGTTTTTACTTTATAATTTCTTTAACAAATTTGATCAAAAGCATAAAATGTTTACGAAATCTTAATTTAATTTCAAGCAAAGCAATAATAAAGTATGTTGCTTAAGTCTTTTGTTCAATTCCTAAGCAATTCCTTTACAAGTTTGTTGCTTAAGTCTTTTGGTTTGTTATACACAAAGGGGAAGTAGTGGTTGCTTTAAATTTCATTAATAAAGTGAATTTAAGTATTTAGGGTGGGTACGAACTGGCTAAAATAAATTAAAACTAAATTTGGATTTCTAAATTTAAAATATATTTAAAAAATTTTTCAAACAAATTGTTAATCCTTTTGTCAGTTTTTATAACCGTGTTCTGGCAAAGTTCACTTATAAAAATTTTCAAATAGGTTTTAGAAGCTCTATGCAAAAAACTAAGTTTTCTAAAGCCTTACTTGTATTAAAAATTTTCCTTTTCAAATTTGAAGTTACACTCAGAAAAAAAAAGTTAGTAGAAAAATTTGTAAACGGTTTTCAAACCCACTGTAATATTTTTGTACTGACTTTTAGTAAAAAAATTATTATTTAGTAAATTTTCTTGCTATTTACATTTTACAAATTACAGAATTTTTACTGAATATTAACAAATTTTTGTTACTTATTTCAGAAATCATTTTACAAATTTTTGAAAACTAATTTGCTAAAATTCGCAAACAAATTTACTAATTTCACTGAGGAAGTGTTATTTCTAATAATTAAAACTTATACATACAAACCTAAATTGCTTTAAGATATTACATGGGTTGAAAAAAGGGATCGAAAGTGTAGATACTTTTCACAACCCACTCATGTCTAAAAATAGGACATCCACTTAAAATAGGACTAAAAAGTTTTCTTAGTTCCAAAAATTAGCCTTAAAATGCAAAAAATTTATTAAAAAAATATTTTTGAAAACAAAAATTAGCAAATTAAAACAAAATGATAAATTCTTTAATGTTTTTACTATTTTTTAAGTCTTTGAATTTTTTTTTAAATTTTTCTAAAATATTTTTTGAAAAAAAAAAATATAAATAAAATAAAAAAATGTTGCTAAAAAAAAAAATTTGATTATTCGAATTCGTAAGGCAATTTCAAAAGAAATCAGCAGCTTTAAAGTGTAACAAGTGTATCTAAAAAGTATTAAGTTAATTTGTGCATTAAAATAAGTTTTTTTTTATAAATTAAAATTTTCCTGTATTTTACAATTCGCTGAGTTCACTAATATTTATCATAAATTTTGTGTTTATTCGAGATAATTTATTTTAATAAACTTTGTACATAATTTTACCAATTTTTAGTAGGGGTTATTAACTTTCCTGCTATTTCCATTTCACTAATATTTAGTAAAATTTATTGCTAATTTTAGCAGATCGATTTTATAATGCAGTTTACAGTAATTTACTTAAATTTTTAAAACCAATTTCATTGTACTAATATTAATAATATTTAGTAAATTTTTTTTTGCTGATTTTAGCAAACAGATTTTAAATTTCACTTTACAAAAATTTTACTAAAAATTTGAAGCAGCTACTAATTTTTCCTAGTAATTTTATTGTACTACATGTCAGCAGACATGTGTTGCTAAGATTAGCAAAAAATACCATTGGGGTCAAATTAGCAAAATTTCCCGTAATAACAGTAAAATTTTCAGTTTACATTACTGACCTTTTTTGATGAGTGTAAACAACAAATTTTCATTAACTCAATTGGTAAAGCTGTTGTAATAAAAGAAATTTTAAATTATTTCAATTTCTTTAATAAATTTTATTTGAAAGTTTAAAATTTATTCGAAAATTTTATAATTTATTTCCAATGATAAAGTATATTGCTTAAAGGCCTAACTTAAATTGGCTTAAGTGACTTAAGCTAGGTATCGGTATGAAATGAAAATTTTTTAAAATTAAAAATTTGTATTTCTAAAATTTCGTTTTAAATCTTAAGTCACTTAAGCCGCTAGTTGTAGTTGCTCCTTAAATCTTTTGCTTAATTCATAAAAAATCTATTTACACATTTGTTGCTAAAGTCTTTTATGTTTTTACTAACATAAGGGAAACCTTTTAAATTTTCATTAATAAATTGAATTTAAGTGTTTAATTTGTAAATTTCAAAATACTTATTAGTAAAGAAATTTAAAGTCTTTGATATAGAAAAAAAAAAAATAGAAATGGTGTAGTTTGTAATACATAATCTGTATATATTTAGACAGTATGAGAACCTTATATAATTATTAAATAAAAACTTGATGGAAGTGTTGAAAAATCACACCAACTAATAACTTAACTTAAAACATTATTTACATACACAAATAACTTATTTGCAGTAAAGGTAAACAATACGATATATATTTTTTTTTTTAATATCAATTTTTATTACGTAAAAATATCCATATAAATGCATACAGAATTTGCAAGTATTAACACATACGTATAAACGTACAATATGTAGAAGTTTTGTGTAAAGTATTTATGTTTGTGTGAATAAATGTTGTGATAGCCGCCTCGGCTGGTCTTAGTAACAGCCGTGTAGCTGTTTATAGCTGCAGAAGTTAATGTGATTAAGTTGATAATGTCATAATTGCTGCAAGGTGACAAGTAATATACGAGTATGAGAACTACGTACCAACAATATTTTAAAATTTTTTTGTTGCTGTTGAAAACCAAAACATTATGAAATATATAATATACGGTGAATAATTTATTATTAAAATATATATAAATTGATGAGTGTAATAATGCAAACTATTAATTAAAGTGTAAGGAAGTTTTTTTTTCTTTCTTTCTTATAAGATTGAAATTTAAGATTTATATTAAAGATTATTCTAACAATGCTTGTTTTACTAGAAATATTTTATTACAATTTTATTTGTAGTTATTGTAGTTTTTCAATATAATTGAAAGGCTTGTTAGCTAAGTCTTTCGTTTTTATTTCAATTAAATCGTCTTAGATTTAGTAAAAAGATTATGAAAACAATAGTTGTATTTTTATTGAAATTTATATTTCAATTATATATCTTGAAAAATAAAAAGTTTGTTGTTTAAGTCTTTTGTTTTCCAATCAATTTTAAGCTTTCAAATGAAGAAACTCTATATGTTATATTTTAATTTTTACACGTGAATGATTGTAAAATATTAATTAGACAAAGGACAAACTAGAGATTTGTTTAAAAAATAAATTTGTTTAAATTTTTATATGTTTTAAAAAAATATTATGTCTTATTGACTCCATTTCAAAGTTCGGTTTCAAAAAGTAGAAATTTATATTCATTCCATCAAATATGTTCCATAGTTGTGTTAACAGAATTTTGTGGTAAAAACCAATAATCTGTAATACCAACCGATTTGTGTTGTAGAAACCGAATTTCAGTTGGAAATTGACAAAATTTTTCTCTGTGTGCATTATGTTTTCTTTTTTTTTTGGAAGACTAAAAAAAATTCAATTTAAGCTCTCAAGTTTATTGCTTATGTTTATTTAATAAATATTTTTTAACATCCTTTTAATAAAAGCAAACAAATATTTAAAAAAATACTTCAAAATTTAAATAAAAATTTGCATACTCAATTTCAAGTATGTTACTTAAGTCTTTTGAATTTATTTAATAAGACACAGATGATTTGAAATAATGAATTGCAAAAAACATCACCTTTAAAAAGGAAATACAGGGTTTTAAGGTACTTATTTCGCAGTTTAAAATAAAAAATCCTTTTTTTATACCATCCACCTGTCTGTCTGTTCAAATGGCAAAAATCGGTCAAGCGGTTAAAAAGTTGTATGATGTATGATTCTTTATTAAATTTTTTATTTTACAAATTTACAATAAAGAAAGGATATATTTAACACTGACATATAGTCATCTGTTATTAATATCAAATAGATAAAAAGTGTAAAATAACATAGAGTATGTTTAACATATTCGCATATATATATCTGTATACAGTTATGTGCGAAGAAATAGGGACACTTGCATGCACAAATTTAAATTAAAAAAAAAACACACATACATTTTGGGAAGAAACTAACAATATTATTTTTAGATTATAGAACAACAATAACTCTTCATTTTATATAACAATTCAAACTTTGTTGTTACAACTTAAAAAAAAATACATTAAAAAGTATTATAATTTACAATAGCCGCATGTGAATAAAAATAGGCACAGTAAGAAAATGGTTTGAAATATTATTAGTAATTTATATTTTTTTGATGGAAATAAAATAGTAGTCATTGTATTTAATAGATTTACCCATTTCTGTATCATATTTATTTAAATAAATGTACCAAGTATGGAGCCAAGGGTGAAATAGGTATGGGATAAAGAAAATCGGAACAGATTGCCATACGGGTTGGTTGAAAAGTTCCTGCGCTCACCAAGAGATGGCACTGCTAGCTCCAAACTTTTTTTTTTCTCAAGTTAATATAACTGTCTTGAGAACACATGCAAAGTTGCAAGTCATTCTGTCAATTCTTTCTATGTTTACAAGCCATTTGAAGTTGACGTGTCATTGATTTTTTTTAATATGGAAAAAATTTAATATCGTGCAGTCATTAGATTCTTTGTTTTGAAGGGTTTAAAAGCAAAGGAAATTTATGAACAATTGTTAGAAGTGTATAAGGAGTCCTCACCTTCAAAACGCACCGTTGAATTTTGGGCTGGTGAATTTAAACGTGGTCGTACCAGCCTTATAGACGATCCACGCGAAGGACGACCAAAAACTGCAACCACAGCAGAAATTATTGAGCAGGTACATAATAAGGTTAGAGGAGATCCAAGTTTGACTAAGCGTGAAATTGCTAATGCCATAGGCATCTCAGACGAACATGAAGAATTACGTATGAAAAAACTGTTTGGAATGTTAGTGCCGCACACATTAACAATGCAACAAAAACTGGATCGAAAACAAATTTCTCAGCGTAATTTGGAGCGTTTTAAGCCGAATAAAACCGACCTCTTGCGTTGTTTTATAACTATGGATGAGACTTGGATCTACCACCATGATCCTAAATTGAAACAAGAACATTTACAGTGGACTGAAGCTGGTTGTTCAGCTCCAAAGCAGGTGAAGTCACAACGATCAGCAAAGAAGGTTATGGCATCAGTTTTTTTGGGATGCAAAAGGAATTTTGTTGATTGATTATCTTCAGAAAGGTAAAAAAATGAACTCTGAATATAATTGCAGCCTTTTGGATCAGCTGGTTCAATGCAGAAAAAAATCATTTTTTATCAAGACAATGCACCTGCTCACGAAAGTGTTTTGACGATGGCTAAATTCAAAGAATTAAAGTACGAATTGCTTGAACATCCACCGTACTCACCAGATTTAACTCCCAGTGACTACTATCTCTTCAGAAATCTCAAACAATTCCTTCGTGGAAAGCATTTTTCGTCGCATGAAGAGGCCATGGCAGCCGTAGACGGTTATTTTAAGTATGGGATAAAATTATTGGAAGATCATTGGAACAAGTGTATTGAGCTTCTAGGAGATTATATTGAATAAAAAAATATATTTCGTAACAAAAACAATATTCTTTCATTTCGAGCGCAGGAACTTTTCAACCAACCTGTATGTATGGAATTTTAAAATTTTGTTTGTGCCAGACTAATTCGTTGGCATTGTTTATCAATTCAAAGCCAAACAAAAGCAGACTCGATCACTATTAAGTCCTTAGAAAGCTGATTTCCTATCGAAAATTGGAAATTATTTATAAATTGTAAAGAGTATCGAAAGTTAAATTTTGTTTTTAAAATTTAAAATTTGGCAAAAACTCTGGTTAACGTTAATATATGTCCTTACATGGTTTACTTAAAAAATGAATACGTTCACACTGCCAATTTGCATGAAAATCTCTTTATGAGGCTTTCCATATCAACTGTTCCCAGCGTGTTGTTTCGTATAGCGGTGTTTTGGCTTAGCCAGCCAGATGCCTCGATTTAATTGTAGCCCACTTCTTTCTGTTGATATATTTGAAGACATTGGTGTACTCGAGAATATCCTGCATCTTGAAGGAGTTAAAGAACATCATTCGAGTCAAAATAGATAATGTGACACCAAAAATGCTGTGCACAATTATGCAAAATGTATTCAAAATTGCCAAATTTAAGAGCATAATGTTTCACAATTATTTGAGACAAAATTTATAAGTTAAAAAACAAATGAGTTTTTACTTTAAATAAAAGTTAAAGCGAAAAAAAATCAGATCATGATTTTTTCCCCCAATAAAACTGTAAGTTTGACATTGACACGATATACTTTTTCTTGTACCAGATCAGTTGGTATGGAAAGCATATTATTTTATTTGATATTAATATCTTAGCATTATCAATGATTTTCAGTCGTGTTTTATATTTTTTGAATTATGTAAATTTTTTTTAATCATAACAATAAATAAATTGTATTTGATAATAGAAATGCTTGAGAAAAAGTGTTGGTGTTGTTCGAAATGCACCAACATGTCGATTTTTTATCTTTAAATAAACTTTATGATTTTTTTAATTTGTACCTAAAAAATTGATTAAAAAGATTTTAAACAAAGAGATATCGACCAAAAATATGAAAAACGCGAAAATCAAAAATTTTCTTTAAAAATTTGTTTCTTGCCAAATTTGGATTCATCACATTAAAGTTAGAAAATCAGTATTATAAAGGAAGGCTTTTTGCTGTATAGTGTTATTAAACCACGTGTGAATTAAACAGTAACAAAGTAATTTAAAAGTATGTTGCTTAAGTCTTTTGTTTCATTAAACAATATAACTCTTTTTATACCCTCCACCATATATGGTGAGGGTATATATCAGTTTGTCATTCCGTTTGTAACATGTTGAAATATAGGTTTAAGACCCCATAAAGTATATATATTCGTGATCCTTATGCAATTTGAAGTCGATTTAGCGATGTCCGTCTGTCTGTCTGTCTGTCGGTCTGTCTGTCTGTCTGTTGAAATGGCGATCACGACGCGAAGACGCAAGCGGGGGTGCCTATTTTTACCCAGATTATTGAACATCCTCCCGAGCAGTTTGGTATTTAAAATGAGCAAAATCGGTTAAGTGGTTCAAAAGTTATGAGTGAAAATGTGAAGGTACCTCTAAATTTTCCATACAAATTTGTACAATTTTTCTGTATCTATTTTTTTTTCTGTTAAGTAAATAAAAATGTTATTAAGTCTTTTTATTGTTCGATTAACATTCTTAGAGCTTATATGTGTGTTACTCTGATAACTAAGTAAACGTAAAAATCAACAATGTTAAAGTCGCTAACAGAGCAGACCTCTGTAAATAACATTGCTAAAACTAAATAACAAAAGTTCGTTACATAAATTGACAAAACATATTCATATTACAGTTCATGCAAAATTTAGTATATACGTATATCATCTTCAGCCCCTATGGTGGAGGGTATTCAAAGATTCGGCACAGCCGAATTTAGCCCTTTTTTACTTGTTTTTCATGTTTATATCTCTCAAGTCTTTCTTGCAAATATTTAGAAAAACAAAAAAGTAGTAGATGTTCTCGTAATATTTCTTGTTATTAATTATATATTATTATTAATTTTTTTTCTAAAGTTTAGTCAACTCTAATTTTAGACATCGCTCAATTAAAAAAAAAGAAAAGATTTATTATCTATAAAATGCTAAGGGCAAAATATCTTTTTAATTCTTAATAGGCAATTTAAAAAGATATTTAAATATTTTGTTTAACTTATTTTTCACACATAGAAACTTGTTTTAAAGATTTGTTTTGATCATTAACTAACTGACTAACATTAGTATGCTTTTATAATAATTTTACAAAACACAAATAAAGAATAAAATTTCTACTTTCTATTTCTATCATTATGTATAATTAGCAAAAAAAAAAAAAAATATGCAAATTCTAAGTTTTTTTTGTTAAGCGATGCTTAATTTGTTAATAGTATTCATAAATATTTATGGTAAAATTTACATTTTTATATAATTATGAATTATGAGGGCCGTAAAATTTATTTATGTTTCTAAAAGTTTGAGCCACAAAAGTTAATAAGATTTTTTTTCTGTTTAATAATAAGATTACAATGAATTATAATTAAGTATTATTTATGTTATGTTTGTTTAGATATGTATAAATATTTTACCAAGATTAGAAATTTGTAAATATTTTTATAATGAATCATTTGGTTTATACTTAAGACTGACTAAAAAACTTCTGTCAATTGTTAGTAGTTTAAAATAATACTTTTGTGGTTAGGTAATAATATATTTTATGATTAAAAACATATTAAGCTTTTATTTTAGATAAGAATGCCTTTAAACTTGTATATGATGGAGAAGTCTTAAGTAATATGGTTAAAAATTATCCGTTAAGAGGTTTTAACAATTGATTCTCGATATAAGCAAGTTAATATTATTTGCAAATCTTGTAAAAAGTTTCAAAATGTTTAATTATTTAACGGGGAAAAATTTCTATACAAATTTCAAAATGTTAATTTATACATAAGTGAAATAATTTAATCTTTTTTTGTTTAATATAGAACTGAAGTTTTTATTTGCATTATATTTTCAAAGATTTATACAGTCCAGACTTAGTAAAAATGTATTTTAAAAAATTCCCATATTTGGCAAAATTTTTGCAGAAAACGGAACATGTTTATAATTTCTTTATTAAAGAAATCTAAAAACAATTATAATTAATTGCATTCCAAAAAATTTAAAATTTCAAAAATATTAATTAATATTAAAAACAATACAAACAAAAAAATATTTTAGACATATTTAAAAAAAAAAATTCTCAGTATCGCCTTTTTTATATAAAATTTGATTTAAAATATAATTTGCTAGAAGTATCCTTTCCTACAAAAAATTATGATTTGTAAAATTGTTTGGTTAAAAATTTAGTTTTAATTTTTACAAAAATATAATTTTAAAAATTAAAAGTGAAAAATATTAAAAATATTTATACTACAAAAAAAAAAAAAATAAAAAATTAAAAAACAAAATAAAGGGAAATTCATTACATTTTACGGATTTTGTAGTTAATAAATAAAGAAAATAGTCGAAGGCCAGGTTTCTTGCTTTCTTTATTACTATTAATTATGAAACATCATTTACTGTATTAAATAATTTTAATAAATTAAAATAAAAAAATAAAGGAAATATCATTTGTTTTTACGGATTTATCTTTAGTTTTTTCACATTTAAAATAAATAAAAAAATCATTTATTTTTAAGTTAATTTTTTTAAGTTAAGTTAATTTTTTCATAAGTTAAAAATTAATTAAAAGTTTCTTGATTTTAATGAGGACCAATTTTTAAGTGAATTTTAATTAACTTTAAATTACATTTTCAATTAATTTAAACCATAAAATATTTTGAGTGTATTTAACTATTTTGAGTAACTGAAAATGTAATTTAAAATAAATGAAAAATTACTTAAAAACCGTTCTACTAACTATTTATTTAAATCAAAAGGATTTTTCATTTATTTTCAAATGTTAATAAATGAACTTACAATATTAGAAAAAAATAAATGATTTTTCATTTATTTTAACTGTTAACAAACTAATTACAAATCCGTAAAAAAAATTTTTTCCTCTTTTATTTCTTTTAACTGTCACATAATTAACTAAAAAATTCGATTTGAACTCATTAAATTAACTACAAAATTCGTAAAAATAAATGATATTTCACTTATTTTGGATTTTTTTAAATGTCACAAAAATAAACGACTTTTTATTTATTTTTTTTTATGCTAATTATTAGACTATAAAAAGTTAAACTAATTTTTTTAACAAATCATTTTAAATGAAAATATTAACTGCTATAGAAAATCCTCATTTATGATAAGTTATTTTTTTAATAAATCTAAAAAAAGGTTTGAAAATTTGAATTTTTAGAAAAAATGTAGGGATAACTTTTAAATAAACTACAAACAGTAACTGTAAATACATATATTTTGCTACTTCTGTTTCTGGCTTTATTTGTGAAAATTAAAAGTTTTGAATATTTTTTATAAAAATTTCAAACGACTTCGTTTTATAAAAGAAAAAAAATTAATTCTTATTTTTTACATTTTTTTGTTTTACTTAAATTAATTAAATAAATGTTCAAAATAATTTTTTTTTTAAATTAAAACTTTTAAAAAAAAAAGATATTTTTTTTTCAATTTTGTATTTATATGAAAATGTATTTCTAGTCTGCTTCGAGATCATAAAGAATTTATTTTTTTCCAAATGAAAAATTTTTGTTATTAAAAAAAAAAAAAAATTTTTGTCTATGACCTCGAACCAGACTAAATATACATTTTCATACATATAAATATTAAAAAGATCAACTATAAAATATAAACTTCATTTTTAATTTATTTCAAAATTTTATTTTAAATTTATATTCTTGTAAAAGGTTATTTTTTTTTTTTACAAAATCGACCTCAACATTTAAAATTTGACAAAGTTTATGTTAAATTTAAATTTGTGTTTGTCAATTAATTTTTTTTAATATGTTCTATTTTTAAACATTTTTAAAACATTTTTTTTTAGTTCAAAATATTTTTTTAAAAAAATTTATTTTTATTTCCAAAATTTATTTTAAATTGACCTCAATATTTAAAATTTGGCAAAATTTAGTTTATGAGCATTTTATGTTTATATATTTATATATCAATTAATTTTTTTTTAATATTTTCTGCTTTAATTAAATTAATTAAATAAATTTTTAAAACATATTTTTAAAAAAATATTTCCTTTTTTTAAATTGTTTTATTTATTTTAAAATTTTATTTTAAATTTATGTTCTTGTAAAAGGTTAAATTTTGTACCAAATCGACCTCAACATTTAAAATTTTGGCAAAATTTATGTTATGATCATTTTATGTTCATATATTTAACTATCGTTATAAACAAAAGACTTAAGCCACAAACTTTCTTGTATGTTTACTTTGTTAACAAAAAAGCCATGAATGACAAAAGTCATCATGGTCATAAATTTTACTTTTTTTTTTATTAACGTATGCATAAATGTGCATTGTTTATAGAATTTAAAATTAACAAATTGTCGTAAATTTTTGTTATTTTTTTTTTCGATCATAGCTGTAGACATTACAGCAAAGGCAAAACAATAAAAATTTATTGCAAATAAATGCATCAATCAAATACAAAAAAAAAAAAACAGAAATTAAATGAAATCATTTAACAATTATCCATTAGCTGAGAGTTTCTAAACATATTGTGTTTTTTTATTTTTCAAAGCAGCTGATGTCGTTTGGATGATAGAGTGGGTTTCTTTTAATAGTCTTTTTTTTTTTTTGGTTAATTAAATAAAATTTTTGTTCAAACCTTAAAATGTTTATGTTTAATTGTTTATTTATCAAATAACACTTGTTTTTATAATAATCCTGGGTTTTAGATTTTAAAAATTTGTCAAACACTTTGTCTTGATACAGTTAACACACTTTTTATTAATAAAAAAACAGTTCTTTTTTATAAATATAAAAATTTTTTTTAAGTTCAAAAAATTATTTTTATAAATTTTTCTTTTGGTTTTTATAATATCTTTTTTATAATTAATTTAGATTTCTTTACCTATTTATGTATTTTGTATAAATTTCAGTTTTTTTTTTTTTTTGATAACGTTTAAGTCAACGTCCGCGCGCACTAGTTATTTATGATTGTGTTTATTTTTGCTAAGATCGTGCCTTTTATATGCAGCAGCTTTTTGGTGGGTGAAGCTTTCGTTAACGTTCATACATTAACGTCGATCTTTACAGATTTGGCAGAATGCTCAACAAAATATAGTCTCTTTTTATTAGTTTCATTATTTTTGTTTTGTTTTCTGTTTACTGATTTTTGGCTTAGTAGCTTCTTACTGTTTTGCACAGTTGTATCAAAATCATCATTATCATCATCACCATCAGTTGCTTAGTGTGTCTGCAAAACAAGTGTTTGATTTTTCATCTTCGTCTTCTGTGTGTGTGTGCATGTGTGTTTTAACGTTTTCAGTTAACGTTGGCTTTAAAGTTGCCATTCTGCTTTTGTTATTACAAATTACTTACATTACCAAATGCTGCTTCAGTAGCCGGCTCTGTTAACTTCTCTGTTCTAAGAAGAAGATGTTACTCTTTATTGTATTTAAATTAATGCTCTCTTCCTGGAGACTCTCTTTAATTTTTGCCAGACAAATAAAGAAAAATATATTTTGCTTGGATTTACTTTTTGTTTTGTTTTATTAGTCCTCACATAATATTTGAAAAAAAAAAAAATATATACAACAATATTATTATGTGTATGTTTTCATTTAGCATTTATTTTATAAAAATAAAACAATCAAAAAATTTGTTAATTATTTAAAGTATTAACAAATATATATAATAAAACATCTTCTTTTTTTACCAATATGTATCACTATGGAACAAAAAATTATTTTCAGAGATTTTTTTTCTTCAAACAATGTGTGCAATGATTTAAATATTATTAGATGCTAAGAAATTATATTAAACGTAAGGGACACAATTGTCCGAGAATTGATAAGAATATGGAACATGGAAATAGGGTAATTGGTCTATAAAATACAGGCAGAGAAGAAATCCGAACAGCTACCTAAATTGTATAGAGCTATTCTCCGCAGAACGTTCTCCTTAAAATAATGAATAAACTTTTGGAGCGCTTTATAAGGGAAATTTACCTTACACGGGGTAAATCTGTGATAGAGAGGGCACTAGAGACACGCAGAGAAAAAACATGATTGCAACATGATCACTGCTACTATATTATGCTTGCTGCATTCGGGTATAAGTGTCACAATAAAGTTATTGGTTTATAAATATGTTCTAACCATCAATATGAACGCTACCATCATTGTATGTATGTAGCCATACTGTGGTAACAAAAATTATGACTATGAGAACAATATGCTAATTAAGAAACTATAAAATGCTGAAAAAAATAAAAAAAAAATATGACTGATGAAAAAAAAATTGTATCCGTTCAGTCACCCATGTAAAAATGATAATATATGATCATTTTCACCTGGGGGTTTTTATACTGGTAATCGATGAGTTGTTTGAGGGTCTAAAAGAATTTAGTTTAGGCCCTGTGACTACGCAGATGATGTTGTTGTCTCCGTCGTCGTGTGGAATGACAAGACTATTTCTGACCATATGCAACTGGCTCTAAACTTTATTCTTTCGTGGTTTCAGGAAAAGGGGTTGTCTATTAACCTATATAATGGAATCCTAAATCCTAATCCAATTAGGAAACGACCTGCTGGTGGGGGTACAACAATAGACTTTTCGGGAAGTATAAAGTACTTAGGAACAACTTGTTACAAATCAATTACCTGAATTTTCCACTTTGCTTCTTTGTTCAAAAAAGCTACCAAGGTATCTTATGCCTGTCAAAGGCTCTTTGAGGGTCTACTTGTCGTTCAACACTTTTTTTTAACTTATAATCAACAATGGTGTCCTCCCATGATAGTTAAAGGTTAAACAATTAAAGGCACGTGTTACTCTCCAGAGAATTTATTGTATGCCGTAGCGGAAACTGCCTATAAGGGATTTCTATGACTTCGGTAATTCCTTAGCATGAGAAGTGGTGCCTAATGGGGTCACCAAGGGAGCATGTCTATGAGTCGTTATGATTATCAAGTAGTGTCGACAATGTGATCAACTGGCTGTGCGTAGACGAAGCATTGCGACGGCAATTTCGACCACCTGCCGGGCATACCCCTTGCAGTGAGCAAGCGGCAGTCTAAGCGGTTCTACCTGCAGCTTGCGAAGATTTGGCCCCCCTGTAATCGCGCGTATGAGACTTCGCTCGACCTTTTATACCAGTGCCCGGCATTCGCTGGACGGAGGACTACTCTCTTTGATCATCCGGTTGTGATTAATCTGGCGGATCTGAGCGATATAACTAGATATCGGCAGATTATGTGTGTTTATCAGGGAATCTGACGGGTTTAGTTTGGAAACTAGTGTAACCGCTAGCTTCATATCTAATTTTTCTAGGTATCACAATGGGAATACTTTTCACAGGAGCCACTTGAGCTGGCCACATGACTTCTTTTAACTTAACCTACAGGGTCACATGAGAATAGTTGAAAACTTTATGGTATGACCCAATCTGAAGGGGAGTGGATTGGATTGGATGTGTAAATAATATTTGATAGGAGCATGTGGACCTAAGCAGGGAGCTCAGTTGTAAATCACTGATGGCTCGAAACTGGAAAATATGGACACGGATGTGGGTATCTTTATAACCGGATTCCAGCGTGCTCTGCGCATGGGAAAATACTTCTGCATTTTATTAATTGGAGTACAGTTAAATCTAGTATCTACATTCATTCAGACAGGGGGCACTATTGGGCTATGAAGTGTCACCAGGACTGGTCAAGGAGTGCATTCGGACTCTCAATCAAGTTGGATGAAGCAACTCACACTAGGGTGGATTTCTGCCTATTAGAGGCATGGGGATAAAAGTTTGCGGAGCTCGGTAAACCTTTAACTGGCTCTGAACCATTATTAGAAGTACCCACAGGGTATGTTTGGAATGTGCTGAGAGATTTGTGACCAAGGGCATTTTTCGACGGAGATTTTCATCATTTGTGTTTGTGCGACGGACTATCTACGGAGTTGCAAAGTTTCATATCATGCGCAGTCAGCAGAAGTGAGACAAGAAGAGACAATCTGAGTCATCGGAACATATTATCTGCGACTGCCCTAGGCTTTGTGATATGAGCTTTAGGTTTTCGCTTAATGTCGCCTTCAGACATTTAGACTATTTAGCCCAACAGGATAGTTGCTTTAATATTTAGGGAAACTCTAGACACCACAAGTGGCATATGCTGGTCAAAGGGCGTAGTGACATTTGATATAATCTATTAATCATAATATTATTTTAGATTTT
Source organism: Eustalomyia histrio (assembly GCA_949748255.1). Taxonomy (NCBI): domain Eukaryota; kingdom Metazoa; phylum Arthropoda; class Insecta; order Diptera; family Anthomyiidae; genus Eustalomyia; species Eustalomyia histrio. The sequence goes on from OX456527.1 coordinate 12,770,555, forward strand.
TTTTCAAAACATATGGCATTTCTAACCCATAGTATTTACATCTTTTTTTAAATAATTTTCAGTATTTGTTTTTTTATTTTTTATTATAAATATTGTATGTGCATGTGTATGGGGGGCATCACCATTAATGTTCTTGTTCTTTTTTGTAATGATGTATTTAACAATATTAAATGTATGATTCAACGTTATGTCTACAAATTTTTTTTTGCAAATATATTTTATTTGAATATAAATATATATTTATTTTTATTGTACATCCCACTATCCATTACTTTATTTATTGTACGTATACATTTGTTTTATTTTAATGATTTTTGTTTTATATGTGAAAATAAGCGTTGGGGTTATTTTTAATTATAACGTACTCGTACACTTTTGTTGACGTATTTTTTTGCTGTTGTTGTTGTTGTTGTTGTTGTTGTTGCTAGTTTATTAGTAATAAAAATATTTAATAATTATTTAATATTTTATAACAATATAGATTTATTCATAACACTGGGTTTTTTGTGTGTAAAAATAATTTGAGACATCATTAAAATTTTATAGTCTGTATATTTGTAGAAAATATTAAACGTACGTATGTGTGTGTGTGTGTGTATAAAATATATACAATATGTATCTCCATAACTGTAAAATGATTAATACAGAATTTTGTTAAGTAATATTTAGATCCCTTAAAAATCCGGAATTACCAAACCAGTTTACAATATATGAATAATATTTGTTTGAAATATGAAATAAAATTTGCATATAAGAGCGACTTAGTGTTAGAATTTGTTTTCTAAGTCTTTTGGATTTTTGTTATTTTAATTTACAGTAATTAATCTTATACAACGTTAGTGTGAATTATATTTCATTCTGGGGCTCGTTTTCATACAATTTGGTTTGTTTACAAAATTTGCATATTTTTAAAAAATGTAAATAAATTAGATTTTAAAAATCTAAACAATGCTGCTACAGTAGAAGTTACCTGCCTTAAAATAGGTTCTGTAATTTGAACTTAAATTCACTTTCTTAATGGATTAAGAACGGCTGATTCAGAATCTGCTATCCTTAATTATCCTTAACTACACATTTTTTTTTTAATATTTGCGGTTAAAGCTGTTATGGTTGCGATAATTGAAGGGAAGCAGTATTTCAGTTATTTCGTTAGCGGCGATTTAGGGGTAGCGGGTTTCAATTATTTCGGCGTATACCGATCATTTTTTTTTTACAAAGAAATATAAAACATTTGTTCAGTTTTAATGTATTTAAATTACAAAGAAGAAAAATAGCGGTGACAGTATTTTAAGAATAACAATATTTCAGATTATTTCGTAAAAGGTGATGATAGTTATTTAAGCGGTTTTGCATGCCAATCGTACGGTGACTTCAAGTCTAAAAAAGTATGAAAAAATAAAATACTTTCAAACTACACTCACACATTGTCATTATAGTATTTTGTAAAGTCTTGGACACAAATCTACAAAGTTTTTTATATTTATAAAAATTCTGGAAAAAATATTATAAGGCTTTTTCTTTGAGTGTACTGGCTGGATAGAAATAGACTTTCAGAAAAAAAATTTGTAATCGCTTTGTTTTATTACAGGGTGAGCACCAGCATTTAAAATTAGCGTGATTTTTTTGCTATTTTATTTTCTATTTTTTTGTTTTAGTGTAAAAAAAATTCGTGGCATGTGGCAATGCCAAACAAACGAACAATGCTTGCAAATCATTGAATTTTTTTAACAAAATTCGTGCTGTGTGAGAAATGTGTTTCGTATATTACGTCTATTTTATTTGTTCATCATAATCGACCCACCGAACAGGCTTTTCAAGCTGTTGTAACCAAATTTCGCACTAGTTTCACTTTATTTGACATTAATACACCAAACTGTGTGCGAAGAGTGCGTACCGAACAGAATATTGCTGCTGTATCGGTCAGTGTCAATGAAGACAGGGATATGTCACATCGTCGCCGTTGTCAACAATTGGACTTATACACTAAAAATAGTTTGTAAGTTAAAATAACAGAAAATACCATTTACAAGAAATGATATTTCATTTAAAAACCGGTATACTTACGTTTCATTTATTTTTTCATTTATGTTATTTATTTTTAAATGTTGTTGAAACAACTGACACATCCGTAAGAAGCAAATGATTAATGAGTTAAAATAAATATTAAAATTTTACCTACCAATTCCCTAAAAAATAACCGATTATTGAAATTGTTGATTATTTGAAATTGTTTCCAATTTAATTTTTTTTTTGTTTTTTGAAAAAATTTAAATTTATAATTACTGTTACGGACACAAATAAACCACAAATTTCCGTTTTGTGGGTAAATTTTTATAAAATTTCAAACATATGAAAAAAGTAAATGAAACTGAAAAAAACGGTAAATCATACCCAGCAAAAATAAATGGAAGTGATTCTTAGAGAATACATTTTTTACTGATTCTTAAGTATCGTTTAGTTCTGATTTTCCTCTTCTAAGGCAGTTCTTTTTTAGAAACTCCTAAAAATCAGGTTTTTAATAAAATTTAACATTTTTCAAATCTATGACGGGTAACTTATTTTAAAAACAACCAAAGTTCAACATTAATCATAGATATTTCTATATAAATTTAACATTTATAACTATGGTTTAAGTTTGAGTGATTTGTTTCAATATTTAACATACAATTTAAGAGATTTTAAATTCTTAAAATCGTAGTTATATAATTTTACAAAAAGTAAACAATTTATTGTAGTAAAAATTGTAAGAATTTCGAATAGTGTAATTTAATAAATAAGGCCCGTTATAATTTAACCAACAGTTAAACTCAATCTTTATATAGAAAACAACGAACATATATGATAGTTAAATTCCCAGGTAGAAGCTAACGGAAGATTGTGCAAATGATGCTAAGTCCCGATTACTGATGTCCTATAAAAATCTAAATTACAAGTTCAAAATTTATTTGGGAACATCAAAAGATCTCATTTTTCACTAAACCATAAGAAGGGCTTTAGATGTAATGAAAAAGAATCATATAAGAAAACTTCCACCCTATGACACTCCTATGTAAAAATCATTGGTTACGATCCAAACTTTCACAACACCGGAATCAAAATCACTGCTTCTTTTTCTACGTTTTTTGCTGGGTAGTAAATCATTTAAATATATTTCTTTAAAAAATAAATGTATGTTGCTTTAATTTTAAATGGAACGGAAAACTTTCTTATTTAACTAGAAACAGTAAACTACATAATATTCTGAGTGTAAGGACCTCGGTATGAAACCATACAAAATACAGCAACTGAAAGAACTAACGCCAGGTGACGTACCATAACGTGGTTTGTTTAGTGAATGGGTCTTAGAAAAATCGGATGAAGGTAAATTTTTCGACGAAGCTTATTTTTGACTTAACGGGTACCAACTTTGGTGCCAGAGGCAGTTTAAGAGCTGCCAATGCACCCTGAAAGATGCACTGTTTAGTGCGGTTTGTGGGCCGGCGGCATAATTTCTTCTTTTTATGTATCAACATTCAGGGGTTGCCCTCTATGAATGCAGTGCATTTTGCTGATGTGAGGACAATAGGTTATAAGGAGAAGGAAAGAGGGAGTAGTGTTTTTAAATATTATACTTGAATTTCGCTATATAAAAGTTATCAGGGAAGACCACTGCGGGGAGTTTATTCCACATACGACTAGTCCGACTTATGAACGAATTTTCCCTGTAATGTGTTGTGCGGTTCACTGGACAATCGACCACAAAGGGATGGGCTCTATTGGACAAGCGAGTATTTCGGACAAAACCTTGGGCCCGAGTGATAAGTTCATTTATCTCAGCAGAGCATGTCCCATGGTAGTATCGATAGAACAGTGTCACACAGCCCTCATTGCGTCGATGCTCCAATGAATCAATAGAACTGGATGTCCTACTATCATTGATAAGCACCGAAGCTCCTCTTTGAATACCGCCCAAACGTACCTTAAAGCACCAAAATAGACCTTAAAGCACCTGCCCATATATGGGAGTTATACTACAATTTTGGCCGGATATAGGTAATATATATAGTAAGGAGATCAGATGGGGTGAAGTACTTCTTGCACCGTTTTAAAAAACCTAAACTCTTGAATGCTTCTTTCGACACTTCAAAAATGTGTTTATTCCAACGGATATCACACTGAATTCTTATGCCCAGAACATCATGAGTTTCCGATTCCTCAATATCGATACCCTCCATTTGGACAGATGACGCTGAAGGCTCCACAACCCTATGAGTCAGCATACAACATTGGGTATTACGTGCATTAAAATCCACCCTATTTGTACAACCCTTCTATGAAACCAATTAAGTGTATCGTTCATGGTTTGCCTCCTGACCCCGACCTCTAAGAGGCTTGGCCTGCGATCGAAGGAAAATGAACGACAAATGTTACTGACATCACCAAAAGAGTAGATAGGATTGAAAGTTAAACCAAGAAGTTCATTAAGAAAGACAAGAAAGAGAGAAGGAGAAAGAACGGAACCTTGCGGTACCCCTGAATTTAACTGAAACTCGTCCGATGAGATCCCGCCTACTACAACACGTATAGAGCGATCTCTGAGGAAGCTTGAAATAAATCGAGAGAAATCATTACCGACAGCAAAAGCAATTAGTTTCGATAAAAGTGTGCCGTGCCATACACGGTCGAATGCTTTGGAAATATCTAGAGCAATCGCCTTGTTTTCACCGAACCGGTAAATGGACCTACTTCAACTCTCCGAGAGCAACGCTAACAGGTCTCCCGTAGAACGGCTTCTACGAAATCCCTACTGTCGATAGCTAAAAAGTGAATTTGCTTCCAGATAATTCACAAGATGGTAATTTAACATGCTCTCCATGACCTTTGAGAGCGCAAAACATATTGCTATTGGGCGGTAATTTTCAGGGTTATTAGACGCACCCTTCTGGGGATTGGCTGAATATTTGCAACCTTCCAGCATGAGGGGAAGGTATCCGCACGGTAAGAAAAGCTATACAGTTTCGCCAATGGACGGGCTAACGTCAAACAGCACTGTTTCAGCACCAGTGCTGTTGTTATACCATCCGGCCACGGAGACTTGTTTACATTGAGATCTCCAAGAGTGCGGAAGAATATCTTAGGCATAGTACATGATACTCTTTCGTGTTCGGGAAGTGGTTAATAGCTGTCCGGCAATAATGAGTTTCCTGCAAACATTTCAGCAAAATGGTTAGCTTTGTTAACAGGTTCAGTGAGTAATTGATTACCCTTTATAAGAGTTGGACCGTACTTCTTCAAGAACGATGAAAATCGCAACGTTACAGTTAATGGAGCAAGGTAACGAGCGATGATTACCGACATTTTTTTGTCCAAATTGGTTGACATGTGATTTCAACAAGACGGTGCCACAAGCCACACGTTGAGCAACTTAAGTGAGCAATTAGTCTCAAGTTTTAGAGCAGTCCATTGGCCGTCAAGATCATGCGATTTGACCCAACTAGATTATTTCTTGTGGGCATACGTGATGTCTTTCGTGTACAGGGACAAGACAGCCACAATTCCAGCCCTGGAAGATAACATTTCAGCTGCCATTGGTGAGATAGCGGCCAAAATTTTGGATAAAGTATGCCAAAATTCAATCTCACGAATGGACCACCTATGGAGTAAATGGCAGGTATTCATTTATAACCTGAAAAAAATATTTCATACACTTTTGGAAATTTTCTGAATTTTTTTTTCTGTTTTTCAAAACCCAAACGGTTAGGAAATCATCCTCTCACTCCAAAAAAAAAAAAAAAAAAAAAAAAAAAAAAATGGCAAATTGAGGTACCTTAATGGGGTAGTTTTTAAAGCTAATGCTTTCGTTACGGGTACCAGCAAGTACACACAAAAAACTCTTAATTCCCGAAGAATAGCAATAAACAATAATTAAGTTATTAAAAATATAATTAAATTTTTTAGCATTATCCAATATATATTAAAAATTTTCTTATTATTATTATTATTTTGTTGTGACATAAACCACAATCAAAAGTCAAAAGCAAAAAAAAAACTTCTTGATGTATAAAGCATTATTAAACGATTAATCGAATTAAAAAAATAAAACATGTGAGTTCTACATAAAAATTAATATAAAACAAATAATAATTTTTTGTGAATTGTTAAATCACAAACAAAAGACTTAAGCAACAAACTTGTTTGAAGGGTTATTTACAGAATTTTGATTTATTTTACAAAATAACAAAAAAAAAAATAGAAATCTCAAAAAAACAAATTTTATTAAAAGTGTTTTTACT